>OY284471.1:28352918-28865375 GCA_958336335.1 Dilophus febrilis | reverse complement strand
TTGTGGTTCCATCATCCATTTGGTGCTGGATATAATATATAATTTATTTTATATATATATAGAAAAGAACGCACATTTCTTGTTATATATATATATATATATATTTATATTTATTTATTTATATTATTTATTTATATATAAAATGATGTTATCCGAATATAACACATCTTCAATTCCACACATCAATGTAAATAATATAAATACCTTTATACACTATATATACTATATAAATATATAAAAGTTAAGTTTTTGGTTCTGCTTTTTTTTTTTTTTTCATTTCATCTTATTTTATTTCATTTCATATCCATACAAAAATATAAATATATTTGTATGTATATGGTTACGTCAAATCAAAAATTAAAATATATTTAAAAGAAAAGAAAAACACTATATTTTATTTATATGTTATTATCATTGTTATATATGCGTGTAGTTTATTTTTTTTTATTTTTGTATTTATTATTTAATTTTATTTTTCTTTTCATTTTTCATTTTGATAATAAATTTTTATTGTCAAAATCGACTGTTATTGAACTCAATCATAAATTAACCAGAGGCATAATTTATATATTGTATTTATTTAAAGGAGCAAAAAGTGAGCTATAATTTTCTCTTCATATGATGTATATATGGATTTATTTATTACTTATTTTTATTTTGTAAAATCAATTGTTTAGCAAAAATTCGAATGTGAGCTTTTTTGTTTAATTTCTTATTTATTACAAAAAAAAATTAAAAAATAAATATTATTATTATTATTTCCTCTTTGACGAGTTTTACAAGTATAAAATAAAATATTTTTTTATAAATTTAATAATTTTATTAAAAAATATCAATATATTTTTTTGTATTTATTTATATTTTGTATTTTTTTTTGTGTTTCAAACACAATAAATTACTTATTTTATGCCGTATGGTAATTTAAAGAACAAAAATATCAAATTATTTTTAAGCTCACATCATTAAATTCAAATTTCTTTCTTTAATTTTCAATTTATTTTAATTTCTTTATATAGTATAGACAGATTTTTGCATACAAATTTTTGTTGTAAAAAAAATTGTTCAGGTAATAAAATCATATAAAGAATTGCTTAAATAAAAATTATATTTTAAAAATATATGCACAATCAAATTAATTTTGTATATATTTACTCTAAAATGTGCTGTATTTATAATTTATAATAATAATAATAATAATAACGATAATTTTTGTATTATTGAATATTTTTTTTCCTTTAATTTGTATATATAAAAGAATAAAATATGTTTTTTTATTTCTTTTATTTATGTGCGCTTAAAGAAAATTCTGTATTAAATACTTGTTTATTTTAATTTTTTATTTATATATATACGTTCTGATTATTCTGATTCTATATACGACGAGCATTTTATTGAATCGACAGTGTTTTGTATTTATAAGAAAAAAAAAATAAGAATAATAATAATAATAATAATATTAATAAAACGATGAATGATGAAAATATTATTAAGATATATTTATATATATATATATTTTAGGAATGCATATCATTTCCATGTTAATTAATATAAAAATTCTTTATAAATATATAAACTCATTAAGAGTTTTTGACTCTTAATATATATATTTATATTATAATAAATATATATTTATGTTTTGTATATTTGGATTGTTACGTAAATTAAAAAACAAAAAAAAAAAACAAAATGAAGAAAATGAAAAGAACCAAAAAAAACTAATAATAAAAATGATCTGATGAAGGCCACACACAAAAAAATTTTTTTTTAATTATTTCATACATATATTAAAAATTAAAAATACATATGGAAAAACAGATGAAATTAAAATAGATAATATAAAAAAAAAACAAAATATTAATAGAAAACCAATAAAAAAATAAATAAAATTTAACAATATATATATGAAAAAAAAAAATCGAAAAATCATAATAATTAATTTAAAATATCATCATCAACTTATGCGAGAGCTCTAAAATAAGAAAAATTTAGCAATTTTTTTTATTATAGTTAGATTTTATATTTATTTTTTTTAAGAATACACATAATAAAATTACATTTCATAAATTACTATATTCATATATATTGTATATAATTTATTATCTATTTGGTTTTAATAAATAATAAAAAAACGGGACAATTTTTACATTGTAATTTTGGTAAAATTGAATTTTTATTATATAGCAAATTTATATTTATATAGCCATAATTTATCGTAATTTTTTTTTCTTTTGCATATAATAATAATAATAATTATAGTAATGGTAACTTTTATAACATAATTTGATTTTAATTTGAAGTAATTTTGCATGATTTATAAGATATTGAGTATATAGTATTTATTGGATTTCCTTGAATAACGTTGTAAATACTTTTAGTTTTCCATATAAACTTTCCCATACAATTAATATAATAGATATCGCACACAAAAGTTTAATCGAAAGATTTTAAGATTTATAATATAAAAGAATTATTTAATTAGTTATCATTCTAACAATTAAAAAAAATCCACTGAATTTTATCACATTCAATCTAAATAAAAAATCTCAAAAATAAACTTATTAAAAAAAGCTTTTGTTTCAAAAAAAACAAAATAAAATAAAAATCCTGTGAATCTTTTTCAATTAACAAACAATTATCACACAATTTTTCCATCCAATTCATCCACATCAATAAATATATAAGTATAAATAATAATAAAAAAAAAAAAAAATAAAAACCAAATGTGAATTTCTTTAAGAAAACGTTTCAAGAACAATTTTTAAGTAATTTTTTATTTTTTCTTTTTCATTATAAAATTTTCTATATATAAATACATTGGCTATACTATGTATACATTATATTTTCCAAAACAATTTTTTAATCATTTTTAATTTCACCTAAAAATCTTATAACCCATCACCCAATTAAAATAAAAACAAAACAAAAAAACAAAAAATAATATAACCAAATATACGGTGTCTGTGTATACGAAATGAATAAAATAAAAATAACGTAAATTTTTCATAGCATATATAAACAACAACCAAAAAAAATCTTTGAATATAACATCACTTCTTCCAAAAACTCGATTCCTTTTAGCAATTTTTACTATACATACACTATATAGATATTAATTTTTTTATATATATGTATATTCGTTATAAGATACACAAAGTGTACATATTTTTGTTTTTTTTTAGAGAGTTTCATGTGCGTTGTGTATTTATACATATATATATATATATATATATATTGTATACAAGACGTTCTTCTTATATACACTATATAGATATAACTATACAGTAAAAATAACAAAGAACAACAACATTGCAATGTGGCAAACTTAACTAAACTTCATCATCACATCGCATACTCGTGTATATAAGGTGAACAGAGAATAAGAAAAAAAAAGTTAAATAACAATCAAATAATAAATGCTAAGGTAAAAGAAAAATTGTAAATGAAAATAACAAAAAAAAAAAATATAAAATAAAGTAAAAAAAAAATACCTATACACAACATAAAATGTTGAAGAAGAAGAAGAAGAAATCATCAGCAACAACAACAACAATATATTAATAATAATAATACAGATGAAGAATTATAGAATGGATAAAGATGATGTTGATGATGATGATGAAGTAAAAAAAAAAAAAGTGATGATAAAGAAGAAGAAATTATCTATACAAAACTAGAATACCATTCTCGATCCCATACCGCAGTTTGTGTTGTGTGGATCGAATGGTGTTAGGAATTTTTTTAAAATCATCATATATATATATAGTAACCATATTTATAATGATTTTATAATGTCGATGATGATGATGATGATGATGATTGTTGTTGAATGATTAAGATGACGATTAAGTTAAAAATTTACTATATACAGCCTCTTCTTTTTTTTTTTTATTATTATTATTATTATTATTATTATTATTATTATTATTATTATTATTATTATTATTATTATTATTATTATTATTATTATTATTCTTCTTCTTCTTAATGCCTATAGATATATGTTAACCAATATTTTTTGTATCAGCAGCATTCATATGTGATTCGTTTTTTATTATTATATACATACGGACTTTAAATCGTTCGTTTTATATGAACATTAATCATTGATGTATATGTACGTGTGTATATAATAAAAGCGGACTGCCATGGACCAAAAATATGATATTACAATTTTTCAATGCATATATATAAAATTTATATTTTTTTCTTAATATATATTTATTATGATAAGTTATATAAGTTACGTTATTAGTTTTTTTTTATGTGTTGTGTTGAAATATTGCGTTAAAGATATTATATATAATATCTCGTTCATACATAAATCCAATCTATTACTATTTTAAGTTCAAATATATCTGTGCATATATAGTTCTATATGTACGTAGTATAATATCATACAAATAAAAAATATTCTGGTCTGTATAAATACAGAGATGTGTTTAATAATATATATATATATATAGATTTAGATAATAGTTAAATTTCCACATAATTTTTTTTAATATAACATCATTCGTTTTTCTTTTTAGTATAGAGTAGAAATGCATTTTTTTTCTATTTATATACAATAATAATAATAATTTGGTTATTTAGATATCTATTTTAGATGCCATGCAATATGTAAAAAAAACAACAAATAAAACAATTTTTGTGACTTGATGGGAGCACTGTAGTGTTACTAAAATATTTCTTATAAATAAATGGAAAATTTTCTGTGTATATAAAATTATATATAAATATATTATACTTGTTTTTACCTGCTCTACCTTTACTTCTTATATATATATTATATACTATAAGAGTTAATCAAATGAGCGATTAAAGAGAATAATTTGTACCATGCGTTATTTACCATCATTATTTTTTTACAACAGATAAAAGTTAAAAAAAAAATTCACACAAATTTTTTTATACTAAACCATAATATAATTATAATATAATAATAATACCAAATTTATTATATACGAAATCGATTTGTATATACATAACAGCGATCGACGAAATTATTCGGAAAATTCATTGAAGTTAAATTTTATTTATTTTTTTTCTCATATGATAGTATATTATTTATATAATAGTAAAAACAATAAAAGGAAAAAAAAAATTTCATTAAAGCGATGCTCTATATATAGGTTTTAAAATAATGTAATTAAGTTTTAATAAAGAAATTATCCGCTTATCAAATTTATTTATAAATTGATTTGTTATTTAGTTTTTTTTTCAAACACATTTCAATAATGAAATAAAACTGAAAAAGAAAATAACATCAAATTGCGAATTACTTTATTATTGATTCATTAAATAAATATCTTTTTTTTTTGTATCTGTGAATTTTAATGATATCATTTCCTATATACATATATATATATATATATTAAAATTATTTAATTTGCCACTGTACAAATATTTTAAAACTATTTGCATATATACGCATAAAGTATATATATAAATAGATAAAAGAAATAATTTTATCTTATTAAAATTTGCATTATTTGAAAAATTAAATAAAAAATATCATCTCGGCGACAGATCAAAGAAGCACTCCGCTTTCGTCGTATAAATATTTCATAT
Source organism: Dilophus febrilis (assembly GCA_958336335.1). Taxonomy (NCBI): domain Eukaryota; kingdom Metazoa; phylum Arthropoda; class Insecta; order Diptera; family Bibionidae; genus Dilophus; species Dilophus febrilis. The sequence continues at coordinate 28,859,804 of OY284471.1, read as the reverse complement.
ATAAATTGATCAATAATATAAATATACAAATGGTATATAGTTAGTATAGATATAGATTTTCTAATACATTTCATTACATGAGATATAGAAAAATTGAATTAAATGACAAATAAAAAAAAATCCATTTATAGAAGCACCAACAAAACATATTTATAAAAAAAATAAATATATTTAACGAATATATCTTATTTATATATTAATATAACTTATATATTATAGAGCTATATAAACAATAAAAGAAAAGAAAAACAAGAATTTTATCAATTTAATAGACGGCATTATTTAACTTTTTTTTTTTTGTTAAATGGATATTTTATTTATTTCTTTTTTGGTATTTTTACAGAAAAACTGAAAATATTTAAAATTATATAATGGAATATAAAAGTAATTTGAATTTTTTGGTGATTTGTTTATTTTTTTACTTGTTTTTCTTCTTCTAATTTTTTTAATAATGATATATTATGAATTATGATCTCGCGTGTATATATACAGATACAAAATCAATTCAATCAATAGAGAACGTTTTTATATTTTTAAGTAATTCTGGAAAATATTATTAATAATATAATCATACTTATAATAATAATATAAATAATAATAATAATAATAACAATTTATCCAATACGTATATAATATAATAATACTATACAACAATATTTTAGAACTGATGCAATGTGGAAAAATTAATTTGAAGAAAAATCTGAAAAGAAAAAAAACAAAAAAAAAAAGTGTATATTAAAATAATAATAATAATAATAATAACAACATCTTTGTAAAGTGAATGCAAATGCGGTAGCATGGCCGCAGGTTATGCTCTTGTTTCTGTTGCATTTTTCCTTTTTTTCAATATATTTTTTTTTTGTTATTTTTCAGTTTTTATTTCATAAAATTAAAATCTGTATGATCGCGGCAATGATGATGCAGCTCGCAATGCGATTAGCGATTTTATAAAACCATATACATACATATATGTGTTTAATTTTTTTTTGTTTTTGTTTTACATTCAGAATATATATATACAGATGAAGAGAATTCCTGTATATATATTTTTATTTAATTTTATTTATTCAGGTTACATTTGAGCTATATATGAAAATGATTGTATAGTATATATAAGTTCCTGCCGTTACATTAAAGTTTAATCTTTCGTATATATACCTATATGTATATAAATATAAATTCATTTACATTGACCATCATATCAACTATATATATATGTATATATGAAGATGAACGGCTATCGAACGAAACATTAATAAAATTTTCATAAAAATTTATTTGTGTGATATGTGTAGCACGCGTGTCTTGTTGTGCAAATGTTTTTAATTTGTTTATTCTTTGATTATTTTTGATTTGAACAGTGCTCTGCATGTACTATATATACATATATATAAGATAAATGTTGATTTGATATACATTTATATATATAAGAAAATCATCATGAAGTATATGTAAAAAAAAAACACAGATACCCATAGATAAATATATATGAATAAAGGAATTTATTGAATGAAAATTTTTTTATATTTTCGATCGCAGGTAAATTGAATGGAAATGGAGTAAATTTAATGTAAATAACGGTTGATTGATTGTATATATAATGTATATTATCTATATGTAAAAATATACAGAAAAACAATTGAGCTATGAATGATATCTACTATATAACATAAATAAATGTAATTTGTATATATGAAATATTTTTGCACAATACTTTTATTTTATACAATGTATCTGTTACATATTTGATTTCGCACATTTTGATATATCACCTTCATTTTATATATTGAGAAAAATTAATTGGATAGATTTTTTAACTGTATATATACGTATACATTTTTCATTATTCACTATTAATGAAATAAAATAAAAAAATTTTACATCATAAGGATTTGAAACCAAATTCCTCCAGACAATCGTTCTATCGTTGAAACTTACATATAGGATAAAAATGAAAAGGAAATATTAGGAAAATCAATGGAATTTTCGTTTTATTTGATTTTTCGTTTTATATTTTTTTTCCCTTTTTATCTTATGTAAGTTTCAACGATAGAAATTTACAGTTATTTTTGGATGTAAAGCGGGTACCCCTGTACGGGATACCCGGGAATATATATACACAAACCACAGCTGGCAGAAACGCCAGCGCGGTCCGTATATATATAAACCTTCGGGGAACATCGTTGCAGGAATATATGGTATGTCTCATTGTCGACTGTCCAAACATTCAAACAACCACATCCCCCTAATAAAAGCAAATCTCACATGTATTAATTTTACATGTGAGATTTTTATATGAAAATTGGCTGCTTCGCTACCAATTCGACCATAGTTTCATTTTAAGTTAAATGCACTTGATTTTTGTACACATAGAATTCAAAATATAGAAAACGATTAGTATATGTTACAGAATGCGATGATTGAATGATAATTTATTTAATATTTGTTCATATACTAATCTATTTGTATTTCCATATAGATTTTTAATTTTATCATGAAATAGTCAAATTTATTAATTACTTTTGTATCAACACTCATTATTTAAAAAAAATATACATTCAATAAATCCAGTTAGTAAATTGCTCTATTGGTGGTTTATTATGTTTATGTATAATTAACTGTGTTTATATATATTTTTTTGATACCCTTTCATGTATAGAAAATTTCTATATACGCTACGCATCTCATCAAACACAATTAGGCTATAAATTTGTTACATTTCATTGTATTGTATATATGCTGATCCACTATATAGATCGATATACAATCATAAATTCATACAATAATAAATATACCGTAATCTATTATCTATTATACAATAATTTTTTCTACCCAGACATTAAAACAGTACATTATAATAATTTTTTTTTAATTCTGCATTTATTGAAATATCGCCATTATAGTGTTAGGATTTCTATTTTAGTTGGTTTATTTAAAAGTGTTTTTTTTTTTGTAAATTGTGTTTTTTATTTTTTGTGTAAATAATTTAATTAATTATATTAATTTAATTTATTTAGTATTGAATAAGAAAGCATATTTTCAAAATTTTCTAAATGAAACAGAAATGTAATGAAAAAACTTATGGATTTGCATAATTACATTCAACAATTTGTTTAAGGTAAATAAATAAAAATGATTCCAACTTAATAAATACCCAAATTTTACCTCCAAGATAGTTTTACCAATATTATTTTAGTGACATTGATTTTTTCCATCAAAATAAATACTATATAAAAATTATTTTATATAAATTACAATTATTTCCTTAATTGAGACTATGACTAAAAACAGTATCTAAATTCATAAAAATCAATTTTATATATATATATATATAAAACGTCCACCATTTATAAATAATCCTAAATATATAATAAAAAAAATACACAAATTTTGATTGAAGTTTTGTTAATTTAAAAAAAAAAATGATATAAACTTTTATATATTAAAAAAAAAAACAAAATACTGCACGCGGTTTCCTCTAAATATTTATGTAATTTAATATATAAAACTTTGCATATATTAAATATATATACATGTATATGCTTATAACATTATGATTTCACATCAAATATTGATTTTCAGTAAGTATCAATTAAATCATCATATACATATACGATATATATAGATTTATTCCATCGTTGTAAACATACGCGAAGATACACAATGCAATAAAAATCAGCAATCGTTCAACTGTTTCTAACCAGTTATATATGTAAACATTTTTTTTTATTCTCACATATCAAATATACCCAAAATAATTTTTTTTTTTTAAATAACCAATTTTCTATACTATTCTATAATAAATTTTCCAAATACAATATAATTTTATATAAAAAAAAAATTATTTATATATACATATAAATAACGTCACTGAAAAATGTTATAACTATATGGTATATATTCATTTTGATCGATATTTAAGCTTCATTTATTCATTTATCTCATATCTGCATATACGTTCAATGTGTTTTTTTTTTCGTTGAATATGTAGTAATTTTAATCAGTATTTTATAATATATGCGAATAAAAAAATATGTATATATAAATATATCGTCAAACACCAGATGAGAGGAAATCCAATCCCTGCCTAGAGGGCTACAATTTGTGCACTCATTACTCTAATCTGATCGGATCACGTCATCGATCAAAAAATGAAAACAAAACAGAAAAAAAATTAAATCATAATAAATAATATTCTTCCTTTTTTTATTCGATTTTTCTTATACATATATATATATATATATATATGTTAAAGAATATGAAAGGAAAAAAAATGTGTGCTTTTATCGTATCGCACAACAGTATTTTCAATAAATATACTTTTTTTATATATCGTCATTATCATCATCGTCGTCGTCGTCGTCGTCGTCGTCGTCGTCGTCGTTTTTTTATAAAATTATTATAATTTTTTTTTTACAACATATTTCTATATAATATACAGAATTCTTCTGCGATGTATATTATTAAAATTTTGTTGAGCATATATATTGACTGAGATATGATAATGTATATATCAGGGTTGTGGGATTGGTCTAATTTTACATTGACTCCGATTAGAGTTTCGAATAAGATATAATTTTTTAGGTATTAAGTCAAAAATAAAAAAATGTTACCCGATGGTTTCGCAATGGAACATTGAAACATAAAAATAGAAAATAAGATAAGTTAAATAAATGAAATTTAATGGAATGTGTTGTGTTTGAAATAAATAAACAAAAGAAACGAAATCCACAAATATTTTAGCATGGATTTTTATAATATTTCAAATGAAATAAATTATAAATAATAATTTCAGATATATGAATTATACGATATGATTTAAATTCATAGTTCAACGAATAGAAGTAAATATTTCAACATTTTTGTAATAAAATAAGGTGTTCACTTTCTGACGAAATGATTATCCTTTTAGTAATCGGCTTTAAAACACGATTAATTTAATTTTTTAAGCGTTATAAAACAAAACAACAAACGAATGATTGAAATTTACAAACAAATGAAAACATGTAATTGATAATAAAATCTGGAAGTCGAGGAGTCGATTCAAATATTTCAACTGCGACTATCACAACCCTGATATATATACAAACAAAAATCATAATAATATCTTTTTTTTAAACAAAATAATGATGGTGATGGTATTGGGATTTTGGTTCGATTTTTGTTAAATATAGCAAAATATGTATACCTCGAATATATATATGATAAATTTGATGATAGAGATTTTCTGCATATAGTACATTATACAAAATAATTATTTACACACAAAAATTCTCGTATACTTTCAGCATACATACACACTAAATGGTAAATATTTTTGGTTGATACGATACGAAACGATATATCAAGGAAGTTATTTAATTAATTTTTATATGATAACCTCTGCGTATATTGTAAGCATTTAAACATAAAGGCTTGCATTGAAAAGTTATAATTATTATATACGGATATTTTTTGTTATTAAATGACACAATAATTATGATGATGATAAAAATATTTAACTTTTTTTTTTTATTATAAAAATATATATTAATAAATAATGGTTGTATTCATTCATGTATTCATAAAGAAATACCACAAACTATTAAGAAAACATTTCGTAACATATAGATACATATAATAATATATATGTGTATGATAAATATTATTATTGAAACCTTACGAATAATAAATATTATTGATTTCATGTTCTTTGCATATATACATATAATACACATTATTTATTTCTATATTCATTTTAGTATCGCTATAACTTTACTTATATTTATATAAAAATATTGGCCTCTGTCCAACCAACAACATTAAATATTATTGTTATATTAATATAGAATATAGATATTATATAGAATATAGATATATATGTAAATGAACATATGTAAGTTTTTTTTTATATATCATTAATATACATATATAAGACAAAAAATATTGACATTTTCTTGCAATGTGAAATAAATATTCCATGATATGATTTTACATTTATAATATATATAATATGTGAGAATTATCGTAGATTAAAATGATAAAGAGATAAAAATATATACCTCATCTTCATCATCATATGACAATATTAAATGTATCGTCGTACAATATTTATATATATATCGATTGAGAAAAGATTGTAATTATATATATATATATATATATATATAAATCTATATCTATATACATATGGATGAATCTCGATACTGATTTGAATTAACCAACGATTTGTTTTTTATTATTTTATACAAAAATCATAAATTATAAAAAAAATATATAGAGTGTGAAATTTGTATTTAATATATATTAGAAAAAGTCTATCATGTATATGCGAGGTTTTGATTTCTATATAATGAATTGAGAAGTTCATCAGTTTCTTATCATTTATCGATATATCATAAAAATTGAACATAGCATTACAAAATTCTATAAACCGTATATTAAATAACTACTCAATTTTTAGAATGGTAGGAAAAATAAATTTTTAAACATTTTTTTTTCTGTCGATTTAAGTTAAATAATATGCATTAAACGTTTTTATCATCTTATGATTTAGTGTATGTTTGATTTTTTCCCTCTTTGCAATTATACAAAATTATAAAGCTCTATTCCTATATATTTTATATGGATATACATAAATAAATAATCGTTTCATTATTAAAAGATTTAAATTGGTATAAAAAAGAAATGCATATGTCAATTCGCATTTTTTATAATAAAAATTAACGTATTCATCGAACTTAATCATCGCAAATATTATTGTAGTTATTGGTGGTTTGTATTTTTTTTTTATGCATAATAATAATAAATTCAAACTTTATGTTAATTTTAATAATGCAAACTGCATTGAAAATTGAAATAAAACATTATATGGGAAAGAGTTTAGATTAGGTATTAACATATTATAAATAAAATCACTGCTCGCGTATATATAAGCCGAAATGGCGCCAACGATATTATATATAAATAAATATATAGAAAAAAATATATCAAAATTTTTTTTTTCTCTTTATTTAATCTTATATACATATTTTTATTATAATAATAATAATAATATTTTCTATCAAATCCTTTTGAATTGTTGTTGTTTGTGTGATAGATGTTTGATAGGTATATACAATAATATGTCGGTAAATGAATGAATTTTATTTTCTAAACTTTTTTACTATTATATTGTAATATTTTGAAAGCATGAGTCCGTTTGCAAATGCTTTATTAATCCAATTGTAGAGATATATACCTATCGATAGACAGATGAATATTATTATTTATATATATATACCTATTCTACAATAAAATGTATATAAATGTATTGTATTTATTTATATATATCAAAATCACATGGAACCTTCGTTGAGGTGCAATTATAAAATAAAAATAAAATCATACCTGTTGAAATTAATATGGGATATTTTTTATACAGATATCTTCACAATCAAATACAATCTTTTTATATATTTAAAAAAAAAATAGAAATGTATATTTATTTATATATACATAATTTTCCAAAAATAATCATGAGAGGGTCGTTCTTTTAAATATATATATATCATATTTGAAAAAAAATGAAATGCCGCCATCACTTTGGAGATTTATTTATGATTATTATATAGTATTAATTTATATATATATATAGGAAAAAATTGTATCTAGATGAAAAAAATAACATATATACAAAAATATTATAATCGAAAAAAAATATGACATCCTTTTGAAATAAAAATTTTTATTATCCTCCCCATATAGAAATATATTTGCTGCTGCATTTATCTATATATTTATATGTTTTGTGGTATGTAATTTGAAAAAAAAAAATACAAATAAATAAATATAATGTTAAAGGTTTTTGCCATTACCAAGATTATTTTATTTTTTTTTTGGTTTAGTAAAATGATGAGAATTTAATTGAGGCTTTCATAAAGAAAAACTTCCTTATTATTATTTTGTTATATAAGTATACTTTATTAAATAATTTATAATAAAAAAAACAACTATATATTGCTATATAAATCAGTCATATTGTACTATATATATGTTATGTCTGTGAAACAGGAACTTGATAATTTGGAATTTTCAACGGGAAGTACAATATTGAATTGAAAAATATTATTTTTAGAAATCCTTTTTATAAAATTGTAATTTTTAATATTATTGTTTGTTTTTGATCAATTTAAATGTAATCGTCACAAATTTTGTTTGTTTTCCTTAACACTTACAAAATATAAAAAATTTCTATTATTTCTATAATATTAATTAATTGTTTTTATTTCTTGTCACAGGTATGTACTTTTACATTTGTTTTAATAATTGGATTATATACAAATATACAATAGATATATGTAAGTAAATAGATGATATTTTCTAAATTGATTTTAAAATCTGCAAAGTTCCTATATATAAATATAATAAATTCTTTAAAATATATAATAATAGATTTTAATCATTAAGCAACTTCTGATTAATAACAATATATATATATATAGTTAATAGTAATTTAATAAATTTAATAACGAAAGCAAAATAAGAAATGATGACTTTTCAAAATAAAATATAATTTTTTTCTATTTCACACAAAAAAAAAATCGCGTAAATCCATATAGCAAAAGAAAGATAAACAGTATAAATACCTCTTACAAAACGTCCGATTTCAAATGGATGTGGTTTCGATAACCTTTGCTCAACACGTTGGAAGGCGTCCCCGCAAATAACTATAAATTATTTACGAATTTATATTATTAGTGATAATCATCGAAACTCCGCATTTAAAGTTTCATCCAACTTATTTGAATAAGCGTTTATAAAGAATAAATTTTTTTAACTTGAATAAAGCGTTTATCTAACTATAATTTTAATCTAGAAATTGATTTCTAAATTTAAAAAAAGGTCTCAGCAGAATTTAATCGAACAATTTCTCTATATGTGGGATGCGAGTCTTTAATTTAGATGACACGCGACATTTCTATATGGAATCTATATAACATTCACACATTGCTATACGAGGATTTCCTGTATCTATATATATAAACAAAACAACAGTAGCTTTTATTGTTTATATATGCTGTAACGGTATAAACAAAAATCAATGATAACATTATTATTATTATTATTATTATTAACATTAAGAAGAATAAAAGAATATCTCTGTATTTATATTTTTAATAACATTATTCAGTTAACTTCTTATATATAAATATATTTCCATTTATGTTCTTCATGTAGGAATACAAAAAAAAAAACACAAAATTATTATGTGACTTCACGATAACAATATTCAATTTTTTTTTTATATTTTCGTAAATAGTTTTTCCGTTGGATTCTATATTTTTGTGTTCATTTCGTTATACGTTACATTTATAAATATATATACCTATATGTATGTAATATAAACTTACACAGTATATAAATATGTATATATATAGGTAAATGCTTAACAGGTAAACTGTATAATATACAAAATCGCCCATCATCATCTCGACTTTTATAATATAAATTATTAAATAGTACATAAAATAATGTAAATAATTGATTATTCATAATTTCACTATATAATATATCCATACGTATATGTGCCGCGCGCGTATTTTTTTATATATTATATATTATTGTACTTATATCATTTTATAATTGTCCGTATAGTGTTTTTTTCATTTCTCTTATTATAATATGAAATTTAGAAAGATTAACAAAAAAAACCAAAGAATATGTCATTTAATTATATTTTATACACAATTATCTATTTTTCAACCGCATTTGAATTGTTTTGCCATTGTGTACATATCAAGATTTATATATATAAAGGAATTGTATATACTTTTATATATATACATATAAATACCGTGTGTTCTTCAATATAATAATGATAATAATAATAATAATAGGAATATGTATATAACCATAAATTCTAAATTCCATTCAAGATACGCCTACTTTCTTTTATATTTTCACAATATACACACACAAATAGGTACATATTTTGTTTAAAATACTAAGAAGGACATATATCATATCATATTTATTAGCATATTTTAATTTTCTTTATATATAGCATGTTTGTATATATACTTCATTTTATTTTTCTTATTAACATAGAGATTATTTTACCTTTTTTTTTGGATTTTTTTACAATTTTTTTTTTAAACTTAAACTCTAAACTAGAATTAGTTTTTGATTCTAGTTTAGAGTTAGAGATTAGTTTAGTATATGATTAAATTCTCAAATAAATGGGAAAAAACCAATAGAATTTTTCACATATACGTGCTTTAAAAATATCTTTATATATTAAAAGAAATTTCGTTTGAAGATTTATGGAATATTCTGTTAATATACTGGATAAAGAACTTTTTAACATAATAACATAACGGAATCAAAAAATGTTTTATTCAAAGAATCTTGAATCTCAAAACATATATCGTTTTTGTATTAATTTTTGTAATTTTTAATTTTCTAAACACTTTTCTTCCTCTTCACATTTTGATATCAACAACTATAGACAACTGTTTGGTAATTTTTTTCTCTAATCGATAGTATTTTTTTTTTGTTTCTGATTTATTTGTTTTTTTTTTTTTTTTTAATTTATATACATAAAGTTTTTTTTTACCTCTTAAACTATAATTATATAAATATAAATCTATATCATATTTAATTTATTTATTTTTTTTTAATTATTTCATCAATTTTTTTATACCTAATTTATATGGTCATAATATAAATTCTATATATACAAATATAAATTTATCAATATCAATATTCTATATAAAAAAAAACTGTATATAAAAGTACGTGGATGTATATATATAAAAAAATTATATATAGTATAAAAAATATCGTTGTTTGAAAATGACATTTTCATTATCAATTTAAATGTGGGTAGTTTTTGTATATATAGGTAAATATAAGTTTTTTATATATACATTTTTTTTTCTCACATCAAAATATCATATTAAGAATTATTCAAAATCGTTCAAGTGAAAATTTATCAACCATTTTTTATTTAATGCATTAAAAATTTTTCTTCTTATATATTATATATATACAAATACTAATATTATATGTATATTATTAATATTTTAGTTTTTTTTTTCTAAACTTAAAATGTTGTTTTTAACTATATATAAACTATAACTAATATTTTTACATAATACACACATTTGATTATATACAGTTTTTGTTTTTTTTTTGTTTTTAACTTTTATGTTTGATGATGATCAATCACAATCACAATATATATATTTATTATAATAAAAATTGTCTCACGTTTGATTTTGTGTAAAAATTATTAAAATGAATGTGCTATTTAAATGAGATTATATTAATTTAAGTAAAATTTTACCGTATTATGATTTTAAGGCATTCCATATTTATTTTACTTATAAAAAGAGGATAATACTTTTTAAAATATGTCTATATTTTGTTTAGATTGGTTTAGTTTGGTTTGGGGAAATGCGATTAATATTTGTAAATGCAGTGTATTTTATACATACACAATAATTTTTATACCTAAAGAAAATTAAACAAATTTAATCGAAATGTAAATTAAAAAATTAATATATCTAAGGAAAATTCTGTTTGATTTTCTAAAAGAAAATTTCCTTTTAATTTTCTAAAGCAAAGTCTGCATAGTTTAGTATATTACACAATATTTAGTGTTTACAATGATTTTCTTCTGTCAATCAAATCATATTATACCTTCCAGAAATATTCGCTTATATTCATTATATATTGTATGAATTTAATTTTAATAACATAATTATAATTTGAATGTTATATATATTTAAAAAAATAAATACATAAAAAGTCACACACATAAGGAGATGTACTCGTGTATAAATACATGTATATAAATAAATATAGAAAATATAAAATAAAGTCAAATATACGGTTTTATTCAATATAGCACAAGGCATTGAGTATAAGAATATATTTTATTTTAAAAACAGTGTTCATTTAAGTTTTATCTTAACTACATTATTCTTATTATAACCTATGATTGTATTGCATTTGATATAATTCATTTAATTCCATTATTTAGATAATTTTTTAATATGCTATGTTTTTCATTATAATTTTATTTTATTCAGTTGTTTGGTTTTTTGTTTTGTTTTGCTATTATTATACAAATTCAACTTACAATATATTAAACAATTACAATTGAATCAACTAATAAGAATCAACCAGTAAGAATGAAAACATTTAGAATAAAATGTTTGATGGTATATTATATATATATGTATAGTATAGTGCTTTTATATGTACCATTTAATGTGGAATATTAAATAAAAAATGTTTATTTGATACTATAATGACCAACGTCGGTTTATGATATAATTTATTATACTTGATATATTGGTATGCGTATTTGATAACACTTTACCCATTATATTTTCTGGTAATTTAGTTGTTAATATTGTATTGTTTTGTTAATGCGGATTTCAAAAAAAATAATAATATTTTATGAATCTGTACATGTTGTTCATTTTGTCCAATACAGCAGTGGTACACCCTGCTTTTTATAAACAATTTTTTTGAGTAATAAAATAGTATAAGGGTTATATAAATATATTTATATATAGAAGAACACCTTGTAAGGTAAATAATTAATAATATACATATAGGATTTTTTTTCCTCGTAATATATATTTCTTATTTATATCTATAAATATATAATATCATATAGTTGGTATATGCTACTATTTATTTATCTACCAACCATACATTTGGTAGATATATATATATATCGTTAATATTTGAACAAGTTTCATTGAATCATTGAATACATAAATAGTAAATGAAAGAACCCAGTAGGGAACATGTCTTTAAAGTTACATACATTAGTATATATGGTATTTGTGTATATCGTATATACAATATAGAAAATTGGCGACATAAAATGTTGGTTTTTTTCTTTCTATAATATTTTTTATTTCATGTGAATTTATTTCTGTGTTTATTGAAAACGTATATACATTTTTTAATTCAATCTTTTCGTCTATTCCCATTTATTTATAATAACTATGTATATATTTATATATATTTATAAATGTATAATATTATATTTATGTACCACTATTTTATAACACATCACAAATTTCATGGACGTTGTTTTTATTTATATATATAAAAAAAACGAACTGATTTATTTTATATAAATAATATATAGTAAAGCAAAAGTTAATGATTTTTATTGTAATTGTTCTTGTTATATATTGCAAATGTTGTTTTGTGGTTGAAACAAAAATAAAAAAAAGATTTAAAATAAAAAATGATATTTTTTTTGCAATGATTTTGTCAGAAAAGTATATATATAGAGGTGGCATATAAAATTAGAAACAGATTATTTTTTCTTGATTATATAAAAATATTATGAACTTTTGCATGTTTCAATTTGAAATTTTGTACTATATTTTTTTTTTCATTAAGTTGCAATTTTAATTCAATATAAATATAGGTTTTGTTTTATAGAAATTAATAACATATAAATAGTATATAAATATATGTATATATTAGTGTTGGGCAAAGCCGTTCATTTCACTGACTCAGGTCATCTCGTTTGATGTCCTTTAAGGACTCATAAAAAAGACTCGTTCGTGTGGTATGTTTGGGTCTTTTGATTTAATCGGTCGAAATGTATGATAAAATTAATATTACCTATACCGTAAAAACAACAAATTATGAAACTACCAACAGAAGGCTGTTGTTGGACGCTAAAACCAATCGTTGGTTGTAAGCGATATATATATTTATATATATACCTAGAAACACTAAGAGAAATATAACAAAATAAAAGAATATAGAAGGTATAGCTATAAAAATACACTTTTTTATTTGATTAATTTATAATAATATTATATATTATTATATGATTATATACAAAAAAATAGATGATTTCAAAAGCAAGAATATCATCCAACATACGGCCAATATAACCAAAAGACACAGACAACGCAAATCTACCAAACAAACGAGATATGCTGAACATACCAAACGCACGTCTCATACCAAACATACGAGTCATACCAAACATACGGGTCATACCAAACGAACGAACGAAACGCATGAAAATAAAATAATATATACGTTTTGTCTATATAATATTGATAAACTAATACGCATATATTACTATTCTATATACAAAAAAAAACACAAAAAAACAGAAATACAAAAATACAAATAAAGGCTATAAACAATAAAAGAAAAATACCAACAGCATGAAAGAGAAATAATGCTGGTTAATATAAACAAAACAAATATACAATAGTAAAAGACATAAATGATTTGATGATCATGACTATGATGATTATTAACTTATACTTTATTTATAATTTTTCTCTATATATATAATATTGCAAAACTGCGACAGTATTAAAAGTGTACATTGACGCCTATCTATGATCGTATAGTATATAATGGTATATACAAATGTAAAGTAAAGCGAAACAACTTGGTGACTCGGTATCACATGACCGGTATAATATTAAATAACTGACTCGAGTCTTTTGAGTCACATGCCTGATTCGTTCGAAATGTACAGGTCGTTCGCGACCGACCCAAGCCTAGTATATATAGATATTATAACGTAGGTATGTTTATATATGTCAGCTATTTCGTTGTTGTGTATATTTATATAATATTATATACACTCTATGGTAATACACATATTATGTTCATGATAGAAAAATGTGATTATCACGTACCGCGTCACACAATGTAATTTATTTACATAAAAGTATATCTTTATGAATGTGGAGAAAATATAGTTATAATAACACTGATATATAGTATATAGATGAAGAACATATATGCAAACATATAAAATATTGAGATAGAAAAATTAAAATTAAACCTATAATAATGTATAAAAAAGAAATATAATAATAATATTGATAGACATAGCGCGAAGTAAATGAAAAAAAGTGAACATGTTCTCACGCCATTTACAAATATATAATAAACAAATTAAACATTAAATATAATTAAATTAGAAATTTTGTAATTTTTTTTCCCAATATAATTATTTAAGAAGAGATACTTTTCTTTTAGCTTCATTCATTCATTTATTACAATCATATAGCGAAACGAACACGCATTAATTTACACATCCTATATATATATACATATATATATATATATATATATATATATATATATATTTATGTATGGGATATAACATTATTTTCGATAAATATAGACTTTATCATATAGTATTTGTATTATAAAATTAATTAGCTATTCGGTTGAAAAATAAATTCGTGTGAGAGGGACGAATATTAGGAAAATTTTCATTCATTTTTGCATTAAATAAATTATAACATTTTAAAATCACGTAAAGGAAAATTATATGGAATTTTTTAATCCAATTATAAAAATAAAATTATTCAGAAAATTGTATTGCATTTCTTTTAGAAAAGCAAACGGAATTTCCATTACAAAGTTATTTAGATATTTAGATTTGGAAAATATATAAAGAATTCCCTTATAAAAAATTATGAAAAATTGCCTTTAGTAAAATATATAAATAATTATTCAATTAATCGTAACATTGTATAATGTTTTCGAATGAAAAACCTTAAACTATTTTTAAGAAACTCACTAAAATCTTATGACTTTTATTTAACAATATCCATCCATATGAAAAAATTCTCAGGATTAAATTAAATAATACAACAAAATTATCTAATAACTATTAAAAATCATAATTAATATAACAACCGTTTTGAATAAATAAAAATTAATTTTAAAATCAATTTTATATATACCGAAAAGATAACAAGAAATATTTTTACTGAACTCTTAAACTCAAATATAATTTTCTCAATACATATATCGTTAATATATTAGCAATCATTATGGATTTCTTTCGTATCGTTTAAGAAATGTATATCTTTATACTTGCATTTTAAATTAGAAAACATCTTTGTATATATGTATATAAAACATTGGCAATTTATATAATTTTTATATGCACATAACAAAAAAACAAAATTCCATCAACGGACGATAAATATTTAAAATTAAAATACAACCACAATATATTATATATGAATAAATAATATATATTTATTTTAAAATATTTTACCGCCCTTTATATATAATACTCTTTTTTTTTGTTTTACATAAACATAATCATTTATATATAATATATATATCATTAACCATATCGTTGTGTATATTGTACATATATATATATATATAATACAAATAATAATTCAGATACTTAGAAGTTTGTATAAAAAATAAAAACGAAAGAAAAAAAATTGTTTTGTTAAAAATATATACATTTATGTCAGGTGCGGGATGTAAAAACCTTTGTGTTTTTTTTTATGATCCAAACGAAAGAACATTCGTAAAGGTACGTATTGTTAAATTAACTAAAAAATATATAGTTTGGTTTCAAAAACAAACATTTTTTCGACAATCGACATTTTCCTAAAATTTCCATTTTATGGATTACAGTCATTTTGTTTTCAATTCAATTTTTGTATTATTCGAATTTATTTGACGCATAATTTAGATGTCACCTTTCCGGAAACAATCCGCTTGATATTCTTCTAGAGGAATTTAATTTCTTTGATCGCCACTGATCGATAAATATATAATAAATATATATATAAAAGCATAAAAAGTATTTATAAATAAATCAACAATAATAATTAATCGTTATCGATTATTTAAATATTGTATATATATATATAAATTTTTAAATATATGCATCTATTTAACGACGAACACGCGGGTTCATGTATATATATATTTATTTATAATAATAAGTTACATATTGTATTCATTAATATTTTTCTGTTTTTCGAGAAAAATATCCAAAGCACGTTTTATATATAAAAAAATATATAACTGTCATAATAATAACTACTATATACAATTGTTTTTTCTTTAAAACTCAATTTTTTTTTGTATCATAAAATATTGAATGTAATTTATAAATAAGAAATTGGTTAGATAAAAATATTTTTCATATAATCATTTTTTGATTTTCGTATATAGGTTTTATATATGAGATTCTTTGCTGATTTTATGAGATAACCGCATTCCTTGCTTAGTAGACAATCCTTGCGGTTTGCTTTAATAAACGTCGATCGATATCACTCGTGATATATATGGTTAAATAAAGATTTGAAATTTAATCATATATTACTTGATAATCGCAACCCACTACCACATGTTTTTTTTCAATTTTTTTGATTCCATTAAATTATCATTTTATTTATTTGGTTATTATATACATATTATTACTATAAAACCTTTTAACCCCTATGCAATTAAAAAAAATGTTTTTTTTTATATATAACAATGTTTTAACACCATTTATTTTTTAGTTTAAATGGTTTAAAACATAAAAGCGATTTATATATCAAAAAAAAAATTATATTAATATAAATAATGTTAAAATATATTTGCTTCAACAAAGTATATATATAGTTAAAAATATAAATATGCTATAAAAATATTTAAAGGTGATGAAAAATCATGTGTCACGAATTGATATCATACTGTGCTTAAAACAAAATGCAAATTTATAAGTTAAAATTAATATCGGCTATTATTTTATATATTAATATATAATAATACAAAATATTTTTATATATTTCATATATTGTAAATATTATAGTTTTTGTAAATATTTCCACCATAAAAAATAATGTGTTTCTTCATTTATAAACAGTGGTCAAATATAATATTATATAATAACAAAAGCAAATTCTAATATTTAAAAAAAAAACCAATAATATTAATTTTAATATATATCCGAATAACATTTTGATATTTTACGAATTCCATACAATTAAAATCATTTTAATCCAATATATATATATATATAAATTACATTGTGTAAAAATTGTAAAAAAATATAAAAACCACATTTCAATATATGTATGTATTTCATTATTATATATAAAATACATATTTCGGTTGCGGCTTAAATCTATATACATATGTTATATTTTCATATTAAAAGTAAGAAGAAATAAAAAAAAAGTCTATTAGATTATTATATTATTCCATTGTATTAATAATATATAAAAAAAACTGTTTATTAGATTTTAATTGGGTGAAATTAAATGAAATTAATGTGATTTAAAGATTGTGTCAGCAGTTTTGTATATTTATTATACCACTCACCATATCATCCATATACATATACCATATATTTGTGTATTATTTATACAAAAAAGTATTACTAAAAAATAAAATAAAAAAAAAAAACAATAAATATTTAGAAATATTTGTGGTTATGCTCAATGGATATATGAAAATAGTATTCAAAGTGTTTGTTTACAGTCACACCAATGTAATTGGATATATGCGCGGTATAGTTATTTTATTGTATTATATTCGTCTAATTTAATTTATTTCCATTTAAACTAGAGGTAATTTAAATTTGCAAAGCATAATTTAAAATTTTGTTTTAAATAGAATAGCTCATTTAGCAATAAAAATCATATATATGATTTAAATTCGGTTGTTATTCAATTAAAATTTAACTAAAATCATTATATTTTCAATTATATATTAATGTATATTTTCGTATATAGAATAGAATATTTACAATTGAAACCTAATTATTAGGTTCTACTATAAATATAATCCAATGTATGTATAATTGTAATAATATTTACGTTAAAATGATGTGTGTTCTCGGTTTCTTTCGAATAAATATATATATTATATATAGGTTGGGGATCGATATGAGAACATTTTAATGTATACTTTGGATTGTTAAAAAATGAAATAATAAAATAATCAGCAGGGGGTTTTTGCTGCGGTAATGAAAATTCATAATATTATTTAAAACAAATTTTTTTGTTACTGTATTTTGAATAGATTTACATGCATGCTTTTTTTTGTTATTTTTTTTTTTTTTACTTTTTGGTATATCCATAGATTCATTCAACTTCTTATTTTTGATCATCATCGTCGTCATCATCGCATATGTCGTTGATGTTTAGTCATTGCACGTTTTTCATCATCATACATAAATTATCTACTATTATATATGTTTTTTTTTCGCGGTTCTAAATAATCAAATTCATTTTTCTTATTCTTGTATATACACTACTATATATATATATATATATAAATGTTTTATTTCAGTCAGAGATTTATAATTATTTTATAAATGAATTTGATTTTTTTTTTTAATTATAATTTGTTTTGGGAGGAGTTTTTTCACTGGTGTAAGATTTCTAAATATTCATATAAAGAATTTTATACAAATTAAAGATAAAATAAAACTGCAATAATCAATAATTTCATAGAATTGAAAAAAGAATATAAAACTTTTGTCATTTTAATAATGGGACATTTTACATACATTGCACAAAATAATAATATACCAAAATTTGTATCTATTTTACCAGAATATTAAATACCTTTTCAACTTTTAATATCCTTTCCTAATTTTATTTTAATAATATATCGATCATCGTAAATAAAAAAAAACAAAAAACATAAATACTTTTTTTTTATTGTGATTATTAAATATACTTGTATATTATTTTTTATAAAATTTATTTATATATACATACCTCACCGAATACCTGCACATATACTACGCGTATATGTTTTTATATATATATATATATACAATACAATATACAAGTATATTAATAATAATAATAATGATGATTTGATTGCCTTTATGTAAAAAAATAATGTACAAAATATATAATAATAATAATTATTATTATTATTATTATGAAAAAAAAAACATATTAAATAAAATTAAAAAAAAAAATTGTAATGTTTTTTTTTTAATATTATTACAAGATAATTTCGCCTCTCAACGAATATCAAATATATTTATATAAAAAAATACAGAAATGAATTAATGATGGTTTATATATAATAATCATCACGATGATAATGATGATGAAGATTTGATGATGGGTAACTTCTTCTTCTTTTATATATATATACCATAAATATTATCAACTTGTATATTTATTTTTTTTTATTTGAAAGATGATAATTAACTTATATATATGCATGCATATATACAAAATATGATTGAAAGTACACTTGAGCGCTTAATCTCTTTGATCTTTTTTCATCATGTAGAAATATATATATTTTATTGTGTATATATAGATATTAACTATTTTATTTTATGCTAAAAAAATTGTATTTATTTCATATATAATACCACAAATAATCCATTTATATCCTCATCCATAAAAAATCAGGTGTCGCACAGATCATTTACATAAATCGGTATTTGTAGATGATGCATATTCTGATTATAATTACTTAAAAGATATATATTTGTTCATAATTGCATTTATAAATATATAGTTTTTGTAATAAAAGGATATATATTCATTTTTATAAAAATTCATATATGTATAAATATACAGGACCGGTCCTAAAATACTGTTGCTCATTTTAATTCTGTAATTTAAAATTATTTGTTTTAAAGAAATTCTTTTATAAATTGTTATTGAAAATTTGCTCTATTTTTTTTTTCGGAAATTCGGTTCATTTTCTGAGAATATTCTGTATAGTTGAAGAAAATTTTGTATAATTTTATTTGAATACTTTATTTGAAGACCAATTGCTCAAGAATACCTCAAATCTAATAAAATAGCATTACCAATATTTTAATTCATTAGTTTGATTGTTGATTGCAACCTTTGTGTTAGAAATGTCATTATATTTATATATAGAAATATATGATCAATTATGTAATGAATGAAAAAATTATTTTTATTATACGTGTATTTTCTATATATGTTTAATGCGCGCATTAAATTCCATGTATATTGTATTTGTATATATATACCATAATTACCAATTTAAAAATTATTCATACTTTAATTTGATTTGATATTTTAAAGTACAGAATAAAATATTTTAACATATCCGCAGATTATTCTTTTGATCTATGAATGGTAGGTTTATGTACACATATACTCATATAGTCAATTTTATAAGGAAATATAGTATATATAAAAAAATAAAAATTATTTATACACAATTTTCTTATTGTAAGGTTTACCGCGCACCCATCTTCAATCATTAATTAAATGAAATTTTTTTGTTTTACTGCTGCTGCTGCTGCTGCTGCTGTGCGGCTACTATTATTAAATTAATTAAAGTAAATATATTTTCTATAATATACGTGTTGAAAATTTCAGTTAATATATCATATAGTTATATATATGTATATGAACGAAAAACCAAATTTAAAAACATTTTTAATCAATCATTGAAAATTTAACTATTGAATATTTTTTGTATTTTATTTTATATATAGTATACAATATTATATTTACCACGATCATTTTACTTTGGGTAAAACACAAACAATTATATTATAGTCAAATTATATGCCATCAAATAAAAAAAAAATATAAAGACAACAAAAAAAAAAGAAGAATTGAATTCATATTTCAATTCAATTCATTTGAAATTGAACATAAAAATGTAAAAGTAATATGAAAAAAAAAAAAATTAATCAATTTCAATTAAAATAAAAATTAATCAATTTTTTTTTTATTATTATTAATATTATTATTTTGATGTATCAAAAATCAGTCATAAATTTTTTGTTTTTGCTATACATGAAATGACGATAAAAAAAACTATTAAATGACTAAAAACAAATTTGTTTTTTTTTGTTTTACCATAATCATCATTTTCATAAAATTATAATTATATACCTTCCTCATCAAAAACATCAAAAAATAATCGTTATATATATTATTTATATATATATGATGATATAATGAATTTATTTTGTATTTTGTTTACACGTATAATGATTAAAATCCAAAATTATAAATGATTGTATTTATTCATAATGATAATAATACAGTTCACTATATATAAAATATTTGATGTGATGATCATCAAAGATCATGATATATATATAAGATGATAATTATTGTGATGTGATGAAGACGATTATATTATATTTTATGTGGTATATAAAATGGAAATATGGCGAGTATGCGAAGTAAAATTATTTCGATTTTTTACGCAACTTAAATCTAATGATGTTTCAACTTTATAAATTTAATACAAAAAAAATTAAATATTGTTTATATAAAAACAAAATAATAACTAATCAAAAAAGAAAATACAAAACTTGATTATCGTTAAGCTATATATCTATATATATATATATTATATTCGCTTTTCATTTTTATATTATCGCTTAAAATAAAATAAGATTATTTTTTGATTTTTCATTTAAAAATGCGTACTTAATAATTATTTTTTTATCAATTTCTAAGTGTATGTGGAAATCATCAAATTAAAGTTTTTGAAATCGAGGGTTTTATTTTTTTAATTTGGATATCCAAAGAACAATTCAACAGAATATAATTAAATGTATGTTATATATAAATATAGATGTGTTGAATATTATTAAAAATAATTAAAATCATAATGATAAATACCCATTTTCTTTTTTTTAATTTTGCAAGGAAGAATATATGAATAACAAAATTAAAAATGAATAAAAATATATAAATCATTCGATCATAAATTAATTTAATATTTTCATATTGACAATTGGGCTTTGCCCAAGATATTAATAATATATAAAAAAAAATGTCTGTATTTATATAGCAACTGTCGTCCGGCTGAAGAATATATATACATATAATTTACCTCTTTTATATATATGTCTTGAAAACAAAAATCCATTGAATAATAATTAAAGAAAAATTAAAAAATAAAAAACCAATATAAAAATAAATAAACCGATTGATATTGACCATCCCCCCAAAATGCGCGTAGCATTGCATGTATTCGCATTTTCCCCATTTATTTTACGCACGCATATTTTATTTACAATATATTTGTATTAAGTTTTTACCAATAAAAACCAAAAACATTTACAAAATTCTTTTTATTTTAGTCTTTTGCATTTATTGCACTTGCATTTTTTTTTTGTTGTTGTTGGTATATCTTCTTTCATATATATGACAAAGAATAATTGCAATGTAAAATATAAAAATTGTAATTTAATTTTACCTTTTGTTAATAATAATAATAATAATAAAATAAAATATATGTTATGGATATATCTGTAACTATATATTATATAAACTCAAACCATATCATGGATATTATACGAGTATGTATATATTTTCAAAAAGGTGTGACATTTGTAATCAATTTTGATTTGTTTTTTTTTTCTTTTCATTCTTTATTTTGTCGATTTTATTTAATTCTTGTATTTCATTGAAATGTGGTGTGATATAACATTTTTTTTTTATTCTGTTAATTTTCATGTTAAATCGAATGATCTGTTTGACCGCATGAATGCATATATATTTATCTGTGTCTTTACGAGTGTATATAATACGATAATACTCACCTGAATCATGGTTGATATTCGTAATTGGTATGCATATACTAATGCAACGTTCTTTGCGCGGATCGCATAATAACATCACATACACACGCAAAATAAATGCACAAAAATGAATATATATTGCTATAAGGCAAATATTGTGAATGAACGAATTATCATATTATATGCATACGTCGTTTTTTTTATGTATTTAATGAAAAATGTAAAATGAATTATATATATATATCATATGCAATCTTTTGAATTTTCTTACATAGTTTGTTTCTTCTTATTTTATTTCATTTTTTTTTTGAATAACGTTTTAGGCAACATTTTGGTTATTGTACGTATATGTCATTTTTTCGTTGGTTTTTGTTTTGTGTTCTTTAACATTCTTAAATAGTTAATTAATTTTTTTTTCTCATTTTCAGCATTTTGTTATCAATCTTTAGTGTACATAATTTAAAAAAAAATTAATACTTTATTTATATACATATATATAGTATATTATATTACAAAGATCAAAATCATAATTTATTTATATGTTTTATATAGTATTTTTTTAAATATACATGATATGTAGTTAGTCTTCTTTATTTTTTAATAAAAATTTGTAAAAGGTAAACACGGGCACCTATAGCAGGGCAAGCAAAATTTTCACAAGAATACTACAGCTTAAAAACAAATTGGCTTTGTATGTGGTGGAATGCGGTGGAATGCTTGGACAGATTTTATATAATCACTTCCAATTTTAAAAACTTTGTTAAAAAGGTTTAGTCAAATCGGTTGATTGAATTCCGATAAAAAATTGCAAGGACAATCGAGCGAAGGAGTATTTTTATTTAGAAAAATTCATGAAACTTATAAAATATATCAAAAAATGAATATTTTAATTTTTTGAAAATTCGAAAAACTAAACAAATAATCCACTTTTGTAATATACCGTAGGTGCTTAATATTTAATCCCACGTTTTAATTGGAAAACAAAATTCTATATATCGATTTCATACAAATATAAAATAATCAGTTTTGTTATATATATAAATTTAATTATAGATATATTTTACTTGATAATGATTATAGAAGATATTTTTTAATATTAAATCTTTGTTATATGATTAATATAATATAAAAATGTATTTTTTCCACAATTGTTTAAAGAAAATATTAAATATGTAGGGTATATATTTTTTATTTTTGTAATAATCGTTTATTTTATTTACAAAAAAGAAAAACAAATTGTTATATTTTTATAAAATATATTGAAAACTTTGTTATATGTCTTTCATATATATACCACATCCACACGTTAACCAAAAACATTGAAAATCTTAAACGGTTTATTATTGTACATAATGAAAGAACACAAAGTTTTTTATTTAGGTCTTTAGTTAACAAAATAAAAATACATTTATCTTTTTTTTTGTTTTTTTTTTATAGACAAAGATTTCAAGACTTTGTTGAAAAAAGAAATGTTTAAAAAAACTGTATGCTACTTGTTTTCGGCAATATAGAAATATCCCTTGAGTGATTCTATTGAACGGGAAGGGTTATTGAATGGGAAGAGATGTTTATTTAGAGTTTAATCTTTTTAATGTGTGTCATCTGTTCTTGAAGAAAAAAAATCCTAAATTTAAAGTTAAATTCGAATCCGGATAAAGTAACTGACACACTGAGAAAAAAATGGTAAATTTTCCACATAGAAGTTGTCCAATATAAACATCTCATATTGTTGGAAGAACAATTATGCCAGAATCCTTTGGTTATGTTATGCATCAACATCACAAAATCATAGATTTTCAAAAAACTTTATCATTCGTAAATTAATCTTTACCTTTTCCTATACGTATATATAAGTTGAATCTTACCAAAAGTGTTTCTTTCTTTTCCAGTATATTATTACAATCATCTCTTAGAGATTTACAATGTTTTTATACCTATACATTTAGTTATTTTATATATGTATATAATTACCTATAAACGTGTATATCATTGTTTTTTTTATATATATAAGCTTTATATACATTATTGTTTATATATAAATAAGATGAACATATAACAAAAATACTTATGCATCCATATATGTAATGCAATGTAATGTAATGTAATATATACATACATATATGAAGAAACAATACAATGGTTTAAAAGGTCAACATATATAAAAAAAAGATAGTTTTTTCTATTGTTATTACTATATATATATACTTACAATCATTTCTAATATTCTTGTTGTGACTTCTATTCATAAAGTTGTATATATATAATATTATACATCTTTGACCGTGATCGTGACAATTCTCAGTCAAAGATTGACATGTCAGTATATATATATATATATTCATTATATACACAATTATTATTGGTATTTTACTTTCTTGTACATTATTTCTATTTTGTATAATATGCACAAGAACATATTTTCTTGTAAATGATTATAAAATAAAATAATTCATGAAAAATGTTGGTTAATAGAATAGGTTAACATCATATTTTATTTTATAAACACAGAAAGTATAGTAAAATATCTTGTAAACGCATTATGTGGAAAAGAAAAGCTTCAATTGTACATGTATCTATTTTGTGCTGTCTATATATAAGAATTCATTCAACAGTGATCTAAATTTCATCTTAAATTATTGTTTTAAAAAAGAAATTTTATATTAAAATACATAAAAAAAATGTCATCTTGTAAAAAGTTGATTTAATTTCATCACATAGAAATGTATTAAATCACATAAAAAAGTAATATAAAAATGAAATATACACCAACAGATCAGACATATCAATTATTATATAATAAAACACCTGTCATTTATCCCAAAATATGTGTATTGTATATATACTTATTTAAATTTGTTTTTATTATTATAAACGATCAATACAATTTATACAAAATTTTAAAAGCAACAAGAAAATAATAAAGAAAGAAAGAATTTAAACAATTTTATTTTCAACAATAGTCATCATAATTGTTTTTATTTTTGGTTATTGATATACGGCTCAAATTTCTTTAAAAATGTATTCAACATATTTAAAGTTTATATTAAAGAATTTTAATTGATAATTTTTTTTCTATTGAAATTATTTTAAATTTAATAATTTTTAATTATTATTATATCAATCAATAAGTAATTTTCGATCAATTATACATCTTCAATTTAATCAATCAAATGCGATTGTCATAAAATACGCAAACATTTTATTGTAATGTATATATCAAAAAAAATCGGTATGTAATAAATAATCATATATTTAAACAAATTCAAAAAAGTTATTCAAAACAAAAAATCATAATCTATTTATTGAAAAATATACTATATATATATAAATAAAAAATTCATGTTCAATATGCGTTTTTTTTTCTTTTTTTTTATATATGCAATTGATACAAATCAGCATCATATATATTGTTTTTCTTTTATTGTTATAACAACGTGGGCTGTGTTGTTTTGTACGAAATGTCTTTCATTTATTTATATAATAGATATTAATTTATATATTTATATAAAATCAAAACATATCTTATTATTTGTGAAACACAAACTATAAAGAGTTAGTTTTTTTCTTCTATTTTATTAACAAATATATCGTTTTAATATGAAAATTTTATTATTATTAATAATATATTATTTATTGATAAATATCTATATTTATCATCATCTTTCAGTTAACATGAAAACTGTTGAAATAAAATCAAATAGTTAAATAATTTTTTTTTCTTCAATATTTTCTTATTTATAGCTTCTCTTATACTTATTTGTTTAGAAATGTTTCTAGGTTTATAAAATAATTTTAAAGGATTGGTTTATTCCCTGTAAAACATTTAAATCAAATCGCTAATCGAAATGTGTATATATAAATAAGAAGAAATATGTTTTATTAAAAAAATTATTTTATATATGTTAAAAACTAATCTTTATATAAATACAACTTTTAAATTTAAATTTATTATAAAATGTATATTATAAGAATTTATGTTAATATTTAAATGCATTTAATATGCGTTTTATATGATCTATGATATATTATTACTGCTGCTGTCTCCTCCTTGATTGGTAGGAACCAACATTTTCTTATCCGTTTTTAATCCCTGTTCCTGATGGTTCAAACCTCACAGAGTGTGATAAAAAATGTCTTTGAAAAAACAAACGATATACATGATTAGATTCATCAGAACAATTGCGATTCTTTTATTGTTTGAAAAGAGGATTTTGGTTAAAATGTGTATTGTTAATTTTTTATCAAAAACATTTTATAAAATACGGTAAAAATTCTATAAATAATTGTTCTGTTCTTCATAATTAAATATTCTGATTCATCGCAGAAAATGACCTATAAATAATAGTAAAAAAAAAACATTTATACAATAAAAATTAAATTATTTGTACGATTAAATTGATTAACAAAAAAAAATAATGATATTACATGCATATATGATTCTTTATATAATATATGTATCTATATAGAAAAGGTATAACATAATAATAATAATAATAATAATAATATACTTTATGATGATAGTGTGATGATGTTGATGATAATTTCATTTTGATCCCGCTGGCTTCAAAAAAATAAATAAAAAAAATACAAAAATAAATAAAAATATTTACATATATTATATATTCATATATAACAAATTAACTTTTGTGTCTTCTCTTGTCTTATATATACATTACATACATATAAGCATATCTTTTGGTATTTATATTTTTTTCTATTTATTACCTGACATCTTCCGATATATGAATATATGTTCTGACTTGTATATAGCTTATATTATTTTTTTATATATTTATTTACGCATACCAATATAAATATAATATTCATTCTGATTCTAAAATTTATATCTACTATTTGCATCTATAAATAAATCGAAATAAACATTAAGTGTTATGTTATTATAAATTTATTAATGTTGTGAGCATGTATAAATATTTTATTTAATTTTTATTTTTTTATATTTGTATCTAAATGCAACTATATAGACATGTATATATATGGAATAATAGTGAAAAATTATTCTATATGAATGCGTTGAGTATATATTTGATCAATTTATAGAAGATGCTGTGTTTGTATGTGCATATATGATATGTGTTGATGGTAATTTAATAAGAATTCGCGTTTCTGTACGGACATATATACAATAAACTATATGTGCGAAATAGCTTTTACCTATATATATATATAATATATAATATATAAATAAAATATACGAATTCAAGATGACGAATGTAAAATGCATGAAAATTTGTTTTTCTTTTTTTTTTTAAATAATTTTTTTTTGTTGTAAGCTCCGTGAATTACTGTAAATAATAAATTTTGCAATTTTTAATTATAGTATTCTATATGTATAAAGAGAATATAACTAGATGTAGAAAAACGATTTAAATCAGAATTTTATTAATATAAATTATACTCTTTTTAAAATATTATTCATCAAAAAATTGTATTCTAAATTGTACAATAAACGCGATTCGATTCTTTACTTTAAATATAGTAATATCATATCGTATAGGAAAAAAAATTATAGAAGTTTAAAAAAAAATTAAAATTTTTAAAAATACAATATGAAAATGAATAAATAAACAAAATAATTTCGTTGTTTTTTTGACCAAATTTTCTCTTCCTAAAATTAACAAAAAAAAACGTAAATTTTTGACCATTGAATTTTTTTTTGTATACTTATATTTAAATTTACCATTTCATTTGCATTATTTTTTCCCATTTAATGACATCTGCATTTGTTTTATTATATATATATAATAATAATACAATCGTCGCATGCATTCAACAACAATGATCTAATGATTTTCGCATTGTTTTTAAATATATTTTATTTATATTTACATGACAGTTCAGTATAATTTTTTCGTTTTTTGCTCTCGATTCGGCATATTTTTGGTCAATTTTATTGTTTTATATCTTCTATATATATATTATGTATATTATTATATTATTAGCATTATTATTAATATTATGATTATTATTATAATGCACAATCCTATATGTATGTATATCATTGTATTTATTTCATTATTTTTATTTAATTTTTTGTTTCTTATTTGGTTCTTTTGTCCTGTCCATCGTCTTCATCGTCGTCGTCGTCGTCGACGTCGTCGACGTCCTATACCTGCATATATATTTATAAACATAATGTAATAATTTTTATATATTTGTTTTATTATCATCACATGATCATCATCTCGGATAATCATTTGTTTAAATCTTACTTTTAATATAAAAAAAATAAATACCTGCGATATTTATATTTGGTTTTAGGGTGACCGCTTCTATTTATAATATATTCATCTAATTTTCAAAAATTAGTATTTTCGTTGTTTTTAGTGTATGGGTTTTTGTTCTGAAAACTAATATCTAATATTTTATGTTCCCAAATCCAGATATACGAAATCTATTAGTGCTTTTTAATTAAAAAAAATAATCTATACTATACTTTTATACCTTATAAATTAACTAAAAAAAAATTTTATAATTCATCCATTAATACATTTTTTTTGCATAATATGATCTTCATAACTTATTTGTAAGATTCATTTTTTGTATATACATCAACAAATACTAAACACATTTTTTTAAGTTTGGGTTCTCTGATTCTTTTAAATGAATACACACGTTATGCGATCGGTATTCATGTGCATATACAGGTAAAAAATTAATATATCACTACCACTACTACCACTATTCATCATTAAAAAAAACAAAATATCACTACCACTATATTTCTTTATATATATGACATGAACAATAAAGAAACATAATATTTTGGTGATTGCTGATGGCGGCGGCTGCTGCCGTTGTTGAATTTTTTTTTCTTTTCTTATATATTTAAACTTTTAAACTTTTTCGCATATAAGAATTATTTTATAAAGTTTTATTTCAATTTCGAACGCTTTTTTTTGTATGGCTTGTATGATATTATTTTTATTTAATATTTTGGTTATTATATTACTGTGTATAGTTGATGTTTGTTATATATATATATATATGCTGCGCGTAATTTTTATTATATTAATATAAAATTAAATGGAAAAAAAAATTGAAAGAAGAACATAAAATCAAGTCGATGAACTTGATAATACGCTGATAATCGGACAAAATGAAAAAAAAACACACATTGTTGTAAACATTACAAATTTCACGCATATATGAGAATAATCAGAAAAATCAAATAAGATATGTTATTCAAAATAAATAAATAATTTTTCTCTATATAATTTTTTTTTATCCTAAATCAGAAAAATGAATTCTGATAAGAAATACTTAAAATATTGCAATATAGAAGAAATAAGGGCATTTATATTTAACTTTTTTTTTTAATACAAACTATAATTTTTGAAAAATATTCTATTCAGAGAAGTTCTATATTCTTAATAAAATTCAAAATCCATTTGTTATATATATAACAAAACAAATTCTTTAACTTTTATTTCAAATTGCAAAATTTATTATACCTCAAAATATATACCATATATAGTTATAAATACTGTTTATTTAATATACATCCACAAATAATCAAAATAATCTATACCAAAAAAAAAAAAAACAAAAAATGATGAGATGATTAAGTGCATAGATTATATGTATTATTTATAAATATATAATGTAATTTTAATAATATTCGAAAATACACACACACACAAAAATATATATTATAATAATAATTTAGTGTAATTACCAAAAAAAAAAAAAAGAAGAATATTTATATAAGAATTTTTAAAATTATTATAATTTTTTTTATATAATATAATATACGAATATAGTGTGATGATGACACGATAACGAACACTAATTTCTAAATAAAAACTTACTATATCTACAGATATGAACTTCTATGAACAAAAATATATATACATTATGTTAATACCTTTATATATCATATATATATATATGATTTTATGGTTACGATAAACAAAAAATTACATATATTAAAAATAAAATAAATTTAGTGCGGCTAATTTATAAAAATAAAAAAAACGGAAATATGCTTTAACTTTTTATTTTCTTTCATCATTAATTTTTCTTCTTTGAAAAAATAAACAGAAAAAAAAATATTATTGTTCATTATAAGTTTTTTTTTTATATATTAAAAATATTACAAAAATTTGATTAATTTAATTAATATTTTTCTATTATTATTTTTTTTTTTTTGGTTTTATTATTTATATTTATATAGTTTTTTTTTGTTTGTTAATTTTTTGATGGTGCCGTAATTTTATATTTGAGAAACCAAAAGAATTATTGGTAAAAAACCCGTTTATTTTTTTTTAATGATATCAAGTCATTTTTAATATAGTTAAAATCATATTTATTTGCACTATTTAATATTATATGTATTAAACGGTTAAGCAATATGAAGATCGAATACTATCATTTTTTTTAATCAAATAAAACCTTCTTCTATTTTATTTAAATATTATTATCATACATCACAAAATAAACAAATAACCCAAGAAAATTTATAACTATTAAAAATGTATAATTATCAAAATTAGGTTTATTTTTTATAAATACCATCTTCAATGG
The DNA here is from genome assembly GCA_958336335.1 of Dilophus febrilis. NCBI lineage: Eukaryota > Metazoa > Arthropoda > Insecta > Diptera > Bibionidae > Dilophus > Dilophus febrilis. The sequence continues at coordinate 28,827,961 of OY284471.1, read as the reverse complement.
AAAATATTCAATCGAAATAATTCTTAATAATTTAAAATACAGATAAGAAATTATAAAAAAAAAATATCAGACATATAAAAGACATGGACCAACTTTTTTTTTATGTATTTTAAAATATTTCGTTTTTTTTTGTTTTGTGCTTAAGCGTTTTTAAGTGAATACGCAAAACGAAAAAAAAAACATCTATATATAAAGATTAAACGCCACACTATATGTATATATGTATTTTGTGTTAATTTATTAGTCACTTTATATACCTGTATATTTATGAAAAAAAAAAAATGTTTAAAGATTTTGTGTTTATTTTTCTATATATATATATATATATATATATATACATATATATATATTTAAATAAAATGTTACGGTCTTATAACTCCAGACATCTTATGACAGATAGATGTCAACAAATAATTCTGTTTGGGTTTGTATATTGTATATTTAATTTATTTTAATGTTTGTTATTTTACATATCTGTTTGCAATACGTATACGTATATATACAATTGAATATCCAGACAAGTATTGGATTACATTTATTAATAATATTAATATTTTATTGTTATGTTCTGTTTTTTATTTTCATATATGGAATTAAATATATTAAAAACCAAAAAAAAAAGAAGAAAATATTAATTATAATAATAATAATATTAATGTGAATTTTATACAATACAATACGAAAGAAGTTGTAATAATAATAATAATTTTTATTAATAATAAACAAATTATATTGTATTTATACAAGGTTTGTCGCATAAGTTTCCTATATAAATTATGCTCTGAAAATTGAAAACAGTTCTTTGATGAGAAAATATTTACTTATTTAAAACATATAGTGTTATTATTCCACTTCATCCACTTTATATCCTTATAAACGTTAAACTATTTAACATAATATTTTGAAAATGGATCACAAATTCATAAATGCGAATCATAAAGTAATATTGAAAAATTTATATAATTTCCGGAAACTTAACGAACTATCCTCAGGTATAAATTAATACGAATGGAATAATATATATTTTTATATATGAAATTTGATATCAATAAAACTATAAATATATAGGCAGATATAAGAATTATATATACCTATATATATAAATATAAGTATTTCTACAATTGTGTTTTAATTACTTTTTTGGTCATTGTTCGATTGTCATTTGGTTTAATATATTTCTGTCTTTTTTTTTTATTATTTATTACATTTATAAAATACATGTTATTATAAATATCAATTACAATATAATTTATAGATTTTTTTTTTCAATTTTATTCTCATACGTTTATTTCTCCTCAATCAAATTCACAATACAATAAATTTTGGTTAAGTACAAAAAAAAAAAAAACTTTAAGAACACTTTTAAAAGTCATGTTATTATAACACCTATAAACAAAAACCATCAAACTTGTAGTATTTCTTTTAATTAATATTGAAGTATATGTTAATTAATAAAACAATATTATTAATATATATATATTTTGTATATTACAAGTCTATCCACTTTAATAATCGCATTTTGTTTTATTAATATAGATTTATATTCCCTTGGATTTCTTCTTTTTGAACACTTTGACCGTATTCCCATATAGACAAACCACAGATGAATTGGTTTACACTTTAATCGCAGAATCTATATACGCATGTTTTTAGTTGTATATCATTAGTTGTTTATTAATTTTTACAGATTATATCCACCATAAACCACTTTTTATCCTATTTATCCATTATAATAAATCTATATATGTATAAATAATGATTCCATTTATAACAATATATATTTAATGATATAATAACAAAAAAAAAAAAATACTGTTATTATGTGTAGTTAATAATCTAAATAGCATTCATTATGGTTAATTTTTTTCATTCATCAATTATATTTATTTTTTTTCATTCTTGTTATTTAAAATTAAATCTGTGCTTTTTTTTCTCTATCTCTCTATAAATTCAATTAAAGTTATTATTTATTTGTGCAAATTATATAAATTGTACTATTTACAATAACAGATGTGTGTAGAAATTTTATATTCTTATTAAATTAAGCACTTTACCGTGAATAGATTTTGAGTTAATAAAATTAACGATAAAAAATTATAATTCATTTCTATTGACCGTTATTATGATGTGCATATTATCATATTTTGATCAACGTTTTTTTTTTTTGTTAAATTGGTAATATATGATGATGAACATTTTGTTACATATATGTATATGCTAAAAATTCATCCAAATCAAAGACGAAAAAATAGGTTTTAAAAATCACCATTTGTATATAATATTTTATACTTTAAATATACTAATTAAATATTATTACTATTATTATTATAACAAACATGATTATAATTAATTTTATATATAAATATAAATATAATACAATTAAAATAATCCTCAAAATCTGTATATATATTTATATATATTTAATATAATTATTTACGATAAAGTCATTTAGTATATAATGAAAAAATCAAGTTTATATAAAATAAATGGAAAATATATATTTTTTTATATAATTATAAACAAATTTTTTTTCTTTTGAATGCGTATATTATTAAAGTAAATATTAGAGTAATAAAAAATACGGTAAAAATATACTATATGAATTCAAACGAATATATATTACACATAATTAATTTTTCTTTTATGGTGGTCCATTTTAAACGCTGATGCCAATATTCATTAATATATTAAGCGCGCATTATAAATGTCATTATTATTTTCTTTAAATTTTATAAATAGATTCATTTTTATTCAACATCACTTTTTTTTTCTAATTAAAATCATTAACACATTTATTTTTTTGGAAAAATTCTTTTGTTATCTCAAAAAGAAAAAATGTATTTAAAAAAATTAATTTCTATTCCTATGAACTCTATATGTATTAATTAAACAGTCTATATGAAAATGATTTGGTATTTATATGAATATTAAACGAAAAAATGTTAATAAGATATATAAACTTGATATCATCATTAACCTATATATAAATTTCCATATTTTTGATATTAAGATTACATATAAAAATTAACATAAAAAATAACATTTATTTATTCTTTGGCGGGCATCGAACATTTGTCATTTGTTATTTTATTAACATTCATTATATTATTATGATCTAGGATAAATAGAAAGCATATTAAAATGATCTTTAGCATATAACTATATATCAAAAAATTTAATTTATCAATATCATACTTTAGTATAAGCATAGATATGTATTAAAGTATAATTTTATCTCTGTACTATAGACAATTCATCAAAATTTATCAATCTGACAATTATTAATTAAAATTAAAAATAAAATAAAATTACTTTATATAAAATAAATTATATTCATTTTATGAAATATATCGTATCATTACTTTTTTTTTTTTTTTAAAAACACTATTTATTTTTGCTATTTTATGGGAAATTGAGTTTATATCTGTATATGCATCTCTATATAAAAATATTTTATGTCACAATATTTTCGTACATTATCGCATATTAAACGATATATTTATATAAAGAGTTAAGTTAATAATAATAATTAATAGAATAATAAATTACACAAAAAAAAAAGAAAAGAAAATACAACTTATTTCCTATATATTGTATATATACAAATACAAAAGCATCTTCTGTTAAATTATACTTGCATATAATCATTTATTAAATAAAATTGATTAGCACATTATAGAGACTTCTATTATATAAATATAGAAATGTATAAAAAAAATGTGTATATACATTAAAAATTATACTAATTGTGAATATATTTAACATGTAATAACTGTATGTGTGTTTGTTATGCAATAAAAACAACTACTTTATTAACAGAACAAACTATATAACGATATAAAAAAAACCGAGCTTGATTTCAAAGAAATATTTTTAACTAGATTTGAAATGATATATTATTAATATACATACATACACATATATATATAACCAATAATATTAATCAACAATATAACTCGCTATTCGCAATTCTTGCAAATCTTTCTATATACATATATAATAGAAAAGTTATAACTTTATATATATAATTGATTAATTGATTACATTTCGATTAATAATCGTTATTATATTTCTAATATCTTTATATATATTTACCTGAAGAAGCTTAGAAGCATTATACAAATCTATATATATATATATATATAAATATTAATAGATATCATTATAGAATATATGTGAATAGATATTTGTAAATAACCTACTGAACAGTGTGCTCATCAATTTTATATAAATAAAAGATATATAAATATACCGATTAGAATAATTTTGTTAATTTAACATGATGACATTGATATGTATAATAATTGTATAATACAGTTTCGTTCTGCTTGTATATAATGAGAAATTCATTTTTTTTAACAATTTGTTTGAATAACCTCGCATATATAGAAAATTGCTACATTAATTTAACAATTTTGACGTTAGTCAACTTAATTTCAACATTTTTTAAGGATTAAATACTTGAATTGCGTTATAGTTTCGATGGTGAATTGAAAATATTTTAATTGAGTTAAAAAGGAGAATTGAAAAATAATATTTAGTTTATTAAAAAAAAAACATCTAAATAAATATAGTGATCAAGTAAAAATTGTATTCCATTACCTTATGATGTGATAAACATTTGTGATATAAATGTTAATGAATGGTGATAAAGAATAAAAATAAACGTTATTCTAAACTAAATGCGACCACGTTTTTCCACAAACGTCGTGTTTTATCAAAATCACCTTTGGTAGAATACACAGATTCATTTTCTTATTTACTATTTTTTTTAATTAAATGATTTGCCTTTTGCAAACTAATAACCGCAATTTGAACAATATGAATAATTATGTGTTTACGTTATGCATGCGTGTATATACCATATATATATATATACATTAAAAAAATATTAATATTTAACGACCTCATTGATTGTTGGTATTATTGTATATTAATTATTTGTATAAAATCCAATGAAACATCTATTATTATATACAAATTTTAAATATATATTAAAATTGAAATATAATAATAAAAAAAAAGTTGTTATTAAAAATAATAAAAATTCTTAATCATTATATATTAATAATAATAATAATAGGAATAATAATAAAAAAAATGTATAAGCAAATGCGAATAAAATATACAGAAAGAACAAAATTAAAAAAAAACACAACTATAATAATTCAACTTATACATAAATATATAATTCTCTATATAAAATAAAGAAGACACATAAGGTAATTTTAAACCATTAAATAGAATTATTAATTTTTCATCCCTTTTGTTTTTTTTACATATACTTATTTGTTAATATGATTTTGTATTTTATTTTCTCATAAAAATATATATGTTTATCTTTGCTCAATAAATGCAATTCTATTCATAATTTTTATAATAAGAATATTAAATATGTATGTATATTCTCTATATATTATATATAAATATATGCGATCATGAAATTAAATTTTTATAAGCTTATTAAAAAACATAAAAACATTGAAATGTAATTTGAAAATATTATTCATTATATGTTGTTTAATATAACATTATATAAAAAGATTATTTCTTTATTTTTTTTTGTTTTTTAATAATATTATTTTGTATATATATATATAGATAACATACTCGATGGACGCAATCGATGAGTTTTTAATATATGATAAAACACATAAAAAGAATATAAATAAGAAAATGTTAAATGAGTTTGTATACATTAATTTAATTATGAACTGTGTAGTGTGTTTGTATATATAGTTATATAATAAATTAAATAATTGTGCATAAATCATATAGAAATACATTTTTTCTTATATTTTTACCATCTATCTCTATATATATTTTAACAATGAAGCTTTTAATTATGTTATCTTTTTATATACGGTAGCCATTCCCCTATTTCGCAGTTTAACAAAACAATTAATATATATATTTATATATATATATATATTTGAAATATAATCACAATTTAGTGTACAGTTATGAATTTTGAATCGATATAGTTGCAATATATAATTTTTATGACCATAAAATTGTTATCTTTTTTTGTTATATACTACATAATTGATTTTATATAAAAAAAAAGTTAAAATAATTTTTTAATTAAAAATATTATCTTATAAATAATCGCATCATTACACCATTAAAGTGATGTAAAAATGTTTCTTGTTATATATATGCATATCTATCGACTCACATATTTAATTTAATTCTCTTTACACAGAATATTAATGTCATTTATTGTTGTTTGAATATTACAAATACATTACATTTTCTTTATTTTGACAGCATCTATATATACTTATTCAAAAGCTTTTTTTTTTTTTTTTTTTTTATTTAGTTTGTCTTCTATGATAATCTGAGCGTTTTTTATCATCTCTATTCTCATACATATATTATATATATATATTCTTATTGTTGCACGCGTATATATCTATAAGTATATACGAGATGTCAATATGATGTTATAAATATTAATATTGGCAGTTAAAGAATTAACTGAAGAAGAAATTAAATATAGGAAAAAAATCTGCATATGTGTAGGCATTTATAAGATGCAAAAAAAAAAACAAATCTGCAATATTCATTTGAATTTCTTAAAAATGTATATATATATATACTTCTTTATATCATATATATCTATATATATACAAACAAAGATGTAGATTATAGAATATTTATATGCATTCTTTTATACCGACAAATGTGAAAATATAATCATGTAAATGTGTACAATAATAAAAAAAAAAATATAAAAAAAAACATTGATCGTAATATATAAGTTTTATTAAAAATAAAAGAAAAAAGATTTTAATCAGAAAATGTGATCATTTTAATTACTTATGAATATACATACATATACAAAAGTGTATTGATTCTTATATGCATATTGAACAAAGTTAAGAATATGTATACTTATTTATATATTGTATTTATATCGATATATATTAATCGATTTTCTACTTCAATGTTTTTTTTTTATAGTTCATATTTCATATAAATATCTTTATATACTTTATATATATTTTTTTATGTATATAGAAAATCTTTTCATACCGCATAAGAATATTATGTATAAGATTAATAAATAGATATATATGTATCGTACGACGAGAGATAAATTGAAAGAAATATAAGAACTTTTTTAAAATCAATACATTGATATTATTAAAATATGTACGTACACGTATATGGTATATTCAATATATCGATATATAGATTTTAATAAGGAAATTAATTTCCTATTAATATTTTATTTCATAAAAATTGTGATTGATTCTATATATAAATATAATAATAATATAGTAAAGCAATAATAATACGCATTCCATACTAAAGGTTAAAATTTTATTTTATATGCATTATTGTAATCTTAAATATATATATATTGATACTTATTTATATATATATATTTATGAAGATATTGATATAATTTTTTGCTATTCATTTCTTTGATACTTTTCGTATATCGTGTATGTATATATACCAACAAATAGATAAATCGAAATGATTACATTGACCTTTAAATCTATCTGACTGTAAAATATATATGCATCCATATATATTTTGTGTTGATTGCATTAAATATATATATATATAAATAATTTCAATTTATATTAACATTTTCTTTTCTACTTATAAATATATATAATATGAATACGTGACACTATTCTTTATATGAATATTTTATAATTTTTCGTAAATGTAAATAAATAAATATAATCCTTATATCATTTAAGCATGGTAAATACAATATATAATAATCCATGTTATTTTAATACATTTTCAATTATTTACTTAAATAAACCTATATTTTAAATCTTAACTGTTACATTCTTCAAAATAGTTGGCGAGATGACAAAAAATTCATTTTTATGACCCATAACTATGCATATAATAAATTTTAAATTTTCAATTTCAAACAAAATTTTATGCAAAAAATTCAATTAAAATTGTTTCATCCATAGTTTTTTTTCAATTTTGTGGTGGTCATGTTTTACGCCAAAAAAATATTTTTGGACAAAATTAATCGAATATGAAGTATAATTTGAATATTCTTTCCTGCAAAATTAAAAATTCCTGTAAAATTTACGTTATTTTAGCGCGCCGCAGTGACTTTAATTGAGTTTTTAGCAAAAAAAAAAAATAAATATAGTTTATTAGAAAAAAATGCAAATATATAATTATATATATATATAAATAATTTTGTCTGCCAGACATATAAAATTCTAATATACATTTATACTATATTCTATATAAATTTTTTTTTTTTTACTATAACTTTTTTTTTGCCAATTTTGAATTTAGCAATCAGCGAAATATAAAAATAATTGACCACATATAAATAAATAAATATATGATGATGAAAAATCAAATCAAAGAAAAATGCAAAAATTAATATTTTATTTACTATTTTTTTTTTTAAATGTATTAACAAAAAACATATAATGTCATATTTTTTTTTTTTAGTTATTATTATTATTGGCCTTCATTATATCTTCTTCATTTTTTTTTTGTTTATTGTTTCATTATATATATATTTAGCATTATTATATAATACTATATATATGTATTGTATAACAAAATTTACAATTCCAAAGAAATATACAATATAAATAATATGTTACCGAAATGTAATTATATAGTAGTCAAGTCACGCAGCAATTCCATCTAAAAACTAAAAAAAAAAGTGTATATACCAATTATTTATTTTTATTTTTTGCAAATTATAAATATAAATTATGAAAAATTCGCAGAGAATTGATTCCAAAGGTATCATATATTTTTTCGTTTTATTATTGTTATGATATTAAATAATTATTATTTAAAAAATTTATTTAAGTTTCTAACATTTGTATTTGATTGCTTTTGTTTGTTTAAATTATAAGAGTTTTTAAGTATATTTTCTTGCTTCTATAAGCTAATATAAATTAAAATAAAGTAACTTATAATTTTTATATGCTTCCATCTTTGTCATATATAGAAAAAAAGTATAGTTAAATTTTTTCTATATCACACCTGAAAAATAAATTTAATCTAAAATCAATAATACATTTTGTACTGATATCAATATACATTTGATCTTTTGATACCTATATATATATATATGAAGACAAATAAATGCAGTTCTTTTAAATATAAATATGCTTTGAATGTAAACAAAACAAAAACTATACAATTATTGTAAATTATATACTTAAAATAATATAATAGAATGACATTAAACAAAAAAAAATACAGAAAGAAATAAAAACTATTTATAAGAAAAAAAAACCATATCAACTTTGCTAAATGACTCAAAATCCAACAACTATATAACTGATTGCGACTACATAACATACATATATGATATGCGAGAGAGAGGGTGCAATTCGTATTTATTTTTTTCTGCATAACTGGAATTGCATATATTTTATAAAAAAAAAATTACATATATTTTACATATTAACAAAATAAAAAAAAAATAAATACATTTTCTTATTATATGTCATTCATTCTTTCCAATTTACATATACAGACGACATTTGACAGGTTTCTTTATTTTTTCGGAATACCATTAAAAATTTATTGCATCCTATATTATTCGCAGAATAAAAATTCTACTTATGTGAAATATATACCTAACTATATATATAATATCTATATCTATATCGCTATTATATGAATTGATATTTATTTATATTTTTATTTTTTTTTTAAATAAAAGAGTTGTGTGCATTCTTGTAATTTATTTAAATATATAAATTTATATTATGAATACCGCTTTTAAATATATATATATATAGTATTATAAACATTTTTACATGTTATATCAATAAACAACACATTTGTATTTATTTATATATATATTGTTGTTTATTGTTGAAGGGGATTTTCAATAATTTTTATTTTACCAGACAATATACACAACACAGATATTTTATATATAAAAAAAATGTTTTGTATATATTCAATACATTTTCAATATCAATCTTTATTATGCTTATATATATATGAAACAGATAAAGTAAATATAAATATTAAGTATATATAATTAATATACTATAAATTATTGAAAAAGTTGATATCCATTCATATATATATATATGTACTGCTGTATTATTGTGTGTTGATGTTACACAAAATAGATTTATTCCAAAGATAAATGCGATTTGTAAAATCACAATTTACTCCATATATAAATTATTATCAACTTTATAGAGTTAAATTAAATAATATAATTTTTTTTTTCTATCTCGAAAACCAAATGAATAAAATGTTATTGGATAACACAATAATTTAATTTTTTTTTATATATATAAATGCAAAAGTTATGCAGATATATTATTTTCTTTCAAAAATTAAATAAAAAAACAATACAAAAAATATATTAAGAATTCTGAATGTTTATTTATTTTTCTTTTTTTTACATTGCATTGTATATTATATTCAAAACCATTTAGATAAAAAAATAATTTGTTTTATTCAATTGTATATATATAGATAATTTTATGGACGAATTTTTCTTCTTTGCAGCATCATCTTCTTCTTTTATTATATATAGACACACGTATTAAATAAAAAGAAAATATGCACGCACATACGCGCATTCATCGAAACTGCTGTTATACGTACGTGTATCAGCATATAGTATCAGTACCTATATATATAATTGGTATAATCCTTTTCTTCTTTTCACCTTTTTCTTTCTTTTTTTTTTTTTTTTTTTTTTTAATATATATTATTATCATTTAAAATTTTTGCCTTAAAAAACCAAAAATGTGAAGACAAAATAAAACGGGCGAAATGAAAAAAAAAAAGTTATTTTAAAATTAAACACAAATACGAACACAATGATTATTATAACTGCCCGAAAACTTGTGCTACTGCATATATATACGTTTTATATTTTATTATATTTATAAAGTCTCTTATTTTTTAGAGATATAGTATAACACTTCGTTCAATAATGTGTGTGACTGACACATAGATGGCGTCCCTAGAACTAAATCAATATTTTTTTTCGCATTTGGCAACCTTTTTAGGCTTACTGTCAACATCATATGTTAATCAGATCATTTGTTTACAAGTTACAGTGCTATAAGTGACGCTATTTTTGTGTTTTAAAAAAAAAAATGAATTCAAAGCAATTCCGTGTGCTGATTTATCATTGTTTTTTAATGAAAAAAAATACTGTTCAATGCCAGGAATGGCTTGAAAAACATTACTCGGACTCTGCTCCATCAAAAAGAAGCATTTGTTATTGGTATGCCGAATTCAAACGTGGTCGTACAGACACCGATGACATTCCATCTACTGGAAGGCCAAATGACGCTGTTATTCCGGAAAACGTTGAAAAAACACTGAAAATCATTATGTCCAACCGTAAAGTGAAAGTGAGGGAGATTGCTGACATTCTGAAGATATCAGCAGGCAGTGTACAAACCATAATACACGAACATTTGGGTATGAAAAAGGTGTGTTCCAAATGGGTGCCGCGTTTGCTCACACCGGAGCAAAAACAACAACGAACCGATGATTCAAAGAGCTGTTTGGACATGTTTACGCGCAATAAGTCGGAGTTTTTGCGACGGTACATCACAATGGATGAAACATGGATCCACCATTTCACTCCAGAGTCAAATCGGCAGTCTGCTGAGTGGCATGCAGCCGGCGAAAGCCGCCCAAAGCGACCAAAGACGCAGCAGTTGGCTGGCAAGGTTATGGCGTCTGTATTTTGGGATGCGCATGGAATAATATTCATCGACTATCTCCAGAAGGGGCAGACCATCAACAGCGACTATTATATAGCGTTATTGGAGCGTTTGAAAGTCGAAATCGCAAAGAAACGGCCTCATATGGCGAAGAAAAAAGTGTTGTTCCACCAAGACAATGCACCGTGTCACAAATCAATGAAAACGATGGCAAAATTGAACGAATTGGGCTTTGAATTGCTTCCCCATCCACCGTATTCTCCAGATTTAGCCCCCAGCGACTACTGGCTCTTCGCAGACCTCAAAAGGATGCTCCGTGGTAAGAGATTTGGCTCAAATGATGAAGTAATCGCCGAAACTAACGCCTATTTTGAAGGCAAAGAAAAATCGTTTTACAAAGGCGGTATCGAAAGATTGGAAAAGCGTTGGAATGATTGTATCTCCCTAAAAGGGGACTATCTTGATGAATAAAAACGAATTTTGGCAAAAAAATGTGTTTTAATTAATTAGTCACACACATTATTGAACGAAGTGTTATAAAGTAGATATAAAAAAAAGGTATTCGGAATTTATTTCGGAATTTTCATATTAATTGTATTATACGCAAAATATAAAATTTTTTATATACATGTAGCAAAATTAAAATGAAAAAGGAAAAAAGCACAAACAAACACACAAACACACAATTGTATGTATTTATTTTTTATTTTTGTACATAGGGGGTGATTAAAAGGAATTTATTGAATTTATTTATAAATATATATTAAAAAGATTATATATGAATATAAGTAACAAAAGATATTTATAATATAATTGTTGAAAGTTTTTTTTCATTTTTTATTTGAATTTATATGTTGTTTTTTTATTTCTGTCTATATTTAGCGAGAGAGATAAATATACATATATCATTTTATATAATTACAATTACAATATATATAATAAGATATCTGGATATGGATATAGATATTAATTATTGGTTTATTGAATATTTTATAGGTTTTGCATTTATTTTGTTACATTGCATTCGCATTTGCAAAATATAAAAAATAAATTCCTTATGGCAAAATATGTTAATTCATTTATAAATATGCGTAACGATCGAATGCTGCGTATATAATATATTTGGTAAAAATACTATAAAATATGGGATATTTATATAAATTATATATATAGTAGTTTAAAAATATTTTAACATATTTTAAAAGATTATTATAATGTGGTGACAGCAATTAATATTTATGTATATATAATATATAGAAAAGTGTCTATATCGTTAGTATTCAATAACATTTTAATCTTTTAATGTATAGTATATACATTTTGTAATAACAATTTCTTTTTATAAATTAAAACAAATGTAGGAAATGATAAAGAAACGTCAGAATATAATAATTATTTAATCTGAAAGTTTTTTTTTTTTTTGGTTTTTCAATTAGATAAAGTCTCTATCATAATATATATAAAAATACTATTTTTCCACCGGATATTCTTGTTTTTTTTATTACCATTTGTGTTTTATTATTTTATTTAGATAAAATATTTTAATTTTATTTATTTTAATTATACAATACCCATACTTATGGATAAATTAAAATTCTGTATTAAAATAACTACTGTAGTCATTTGAAATGAATTGTAAATAACACAACACTAAATAAAAAAATACATGTTGTAAATATAGTAAAAAAAATGTATCATGTTCTAAAACAATAAAATTAAAATGTTTTACTATCTACAATTTTTTTTCTATAATTACATTGTTTATATAAGATAACTTTATTGACAATTATATATTGTTTAAGTTTTGATGTTAATATTACGTGATGAATATAATAATTAGATATTATATATAGAGAAAGAGGGTACCCCTTTTTTTGTATATTGTTTATTATTATTTTTTTTATGTATTTTTACACGTTTGGAAAAGTGAAAATAGTTGTCTATTAAATAAACAAAATCACAGGCAAACAAATGGTTAATGCGCTTATAACGAAATTTGTGTTATAAAATATATACTTTACTTAAGATAAATTTTAAAGAAAATTGTCAAAAATTCCTCTTAAATATATAATAAAAATATTTATTTTTTTTAAATATAGTATAATATTTTTTTTAAATTAAATATGATTAATAATTAATTTTTATTTTATTTTTTCTTTTCTCCTCCAGGTAAGCAAATATTATAATTCATCCATCGCATATATATATTTTGTCAATATTTGTCGGTAAGCTTCTTTTTCAATCAATTTATTTATAATATAAATATTTTACAATAATCGTAAAATAAATTTATATTCACTTTAATTATATATATATATATACAAATAAAAAACATGAGTAATATCAATAAAAAAAGATTTGATGATCAAAAAATAAATAATAATGGTATAATAATACAGTTCATTTTCTGTTTTAATTTTATGATTTATTACATATATATAATATGACGACCTATAAGACATATGCAATTTCAATATGATGTATATATACCCAAAAAGAAAAGGATGTATATTAAAATAAATAAATATCACATTAAAAAAAAATTTAATATTCTTTGATATGTCCATTGTGTCGTCCTTGTATATACGTTCTGCTATTTTCGATATATAATTCACCAAAATATATAATTTTGAATTCGTATTATTATCTCTCAACAAAAAAAAATCCATCCACCAACATATAATTACCTCTCGATATGTTATATATCTATATATATATATATATATAGTTATATTTTTTTCTCATATATAATAATGTTTAAATATCGCAATTTTGATTATATTTGGTTTTTTTTTTCAATAACCAGCTGTAAAAAAAAGTAATTATAACAATGATAATAATATTGATGTTTATTATGAAGATGATGATGATGATGATTGCGTTGAGATATATATATATATATATATAAGTAATCATCATTCAATTCATATATACATTATTAAATAAAAAAAATCATGTTGTGCATAATATGAGAAAAATATATAAAAATAAAATTTATTGTAATAAGATATATATAGAGCCATACGCAAAGATATTGAATAAAATTAATTTATTTATACATTCAATAAACTTATTACAAGTTTCTTTGTGTGTATATATAGATATAATATATAAACATTTTTGAAAAGTATATGATGTATATGAATTAAAAAAAAAAAAGGAATTAAACAAAATATTGTATGGGTACATAAACACTTTTTTTCTTCTTCTTCTTATTTTTTTAAAATGTAATAATATCAAATTGTTTTGTAATCGCAAGTCACCATTCACACCATGTGGTTATATAAAAGCATTAATAATAATACTAATAGGTAATACCGATATATTACAACAACAAATACTTTATATATTATTATAATATATAGACATTTTTATATAAAACAACATATATGGTGATTTTTTTTTTCATTAATTTTTTCCAATATATCCAAGATATTTTTGGTCTGTGAGGTTTAAATTAGTTCTATTTTACCGCATATGTATAAATAATAAAATGATTTCTTATAAAATATGTGTTCTATTTCACATACCACATATTAAAATTACCGCCCGTTTTTTTTTTAATTTCGGGTTTTCGTATCAATTTTTTATTTTTAGGTTTCTTTCCATTTAGATGGATTTATTATTAAAATTTTCTATTTCTTTTTTTGTTATTGCTATTATTATTTATTTTTGATTTCATAGAAAATGTCTATATATTTTTTATTATTTGCAATAACATATTATTATATAATAAATGCTCTTATATATATTATGCATATCCTCATTGTGTTCATTCTTTTGCATGTACTGTACATATATATCCATAGAATATAGTATATATTAATTGTATGCAATTTTGTATAAATGTTATAGAATGACACATAGTAATTTATTAAAATCACAAAAGGGTGATCATACATATATTGATGAATAATCATTTATATACATATAGATAGATATATTTCCAATTGATGTCTATTTATCAGTTATAAAACAGTTACCTATATGTATACATACTAACTATATATTCCGTCATATATGTGTTATTATTATGTTTTTATAAAGATATATATATATATATATATATAAAAATGCTTAAAATACATTAATTTTATTATGTATATTGTATATATATACATAATATATAGGAATATATTCTTTGATTTAAATAGCATCACCATTGAAATTATTTTAACATACAGAGTAATTAGAAAAAATTTTAAATGTATATTTTCCATAATAGTTTGAAATTTTCTTTTTTTTTTATATAAATATATATATATATATACAATAATGCATTATACATATATATGAAACTTCAATAAAACAGAATAAATAAATATAGATTTGTATTAATAGAAAAAATATATATATATATGTAAAAATGAAGAAAAAATAATTCTATATAAATATATTATTACATGCACTTATAACTTATAATTTTTCTCTCTATATATATATACATATATATTTATATCTATCTGTAAATATATCCATCGAATAATATAATGGAAATAATAAATGCATCTATAATATTTAGATATATAATTATTATTAAAAGGAATTTTTTTTTATGTTTTTAATATATAATTTCCCATCTGCGTGTTTTATATGATAGTAAAAATTTGTGTATATATAGATAGAAAATAAAGACAGATCAATATAAGAATTTTTCACATGTTTTGTATATTAAGTACAATGATGTTTTTCGCATATATTTGTATATATATGGTTTAAAGAAATACATAAAAATTGTTTTTATTTCTTCTATATCTCATATATATATATTATTCTTTATATTGCAAATAAATCTTTGATTGTTCGATTTTGTTGATTACATTTTATTATTCATGATGATTATTACATATATAAATAGATATACAATAAGATTAATGTGATTTTTATGATGAAACATATATGAAAAAATTTTATACATGCTCAATATATTTTTGTAGTACGGTGATGATAATTTGCAATATCATTTAGAAAAATGCAATGCAAAAAAAAAAAATAATGAAAAATAATGAAAATTATACAATATGTTTTTTTACATCAGGTTCGTCGCTTAAATCTTTAATATTCTTCATATATGTAAAATTTTTCATTTAAACTGTAATCAAATAATTTATTTATTTTTATTTTTTTTAATTTTAAATCGATAAAAATTATATATTATTATGGATGGCAATTATCTCGATAATAATTTTAAATATTTTCATCTAATATTGAATTAAAATTCGCATTGCTAAATTAAAAAAAAAACGTTTCTATATATATAAAATAAAAGAAATAATGCAAAAAAAATATGCAATCATAATTTTAATTAATCAAATTCCTTGTATATTCGTTAATATTAAAAAATATTAAATTGTTTATTTATTACAAGTTTTATTTTATACAAATAAAAAGTTATTTGAATTATCTCAAAATAATTGTATAATTTTATATTTTACTTTTTTACTCCTCAAAGGATTATATTAAGTCATTAAATTTTTTTTTTCGTTATGCATTAAGAATATAAAATTATAATTATAAATTATCCATATGATGAATATCAATCAATAAAAGAATTATTGTAATTTTTATAATTATTTTGTTTTGTATACATAAATCAAATTATTATATATTTGTAGTTTATTATTTTCTCATATAATTTTAATTTTTATAATTATTGCAATACATAATAATTATGTTTATTAATCACTATATTTTTATCGAAAATAACATTAATATATGAATACAAATTATAGATAATATTTTGTAATATATTTATTGTCATTATATTATTTTCTTATTAAATTTTAATAATATAACTAATTTAATACCTTATTTTTTCAGTAAGATCAATTTTAAATCTCATTTTTAGTATAACAGACAATTTTTATGTGATTGTAAAGTGTTTTTGTTTAACATTTTTTTTATATCTCTATATATATCCGATATGAGCTTTACAGCACAAGAAAAATATATGCTTCAAAAAAAAATTCTCCTTTATAAAACCATCATCATCTCTCAATATATATATATATATATATATATATATATATATATACATAATAACAATCCATCTTTTATATAAATTCAGAGTTCTACTTCTTTTATAAAAAAAGAAATACTTATATGTGTACAATAATAAAAATTTTTAAAACAAAACAGGAATAAATACAATAAATTTTATTTGCAACATATAAAAAAAAATAAAAATCAAAAAGATTGGATTATTATTCCTATATATATATATATATATTTCTGTTATTTCACTTCTATATATACCAAAATATATATATTGAACATAAGACGATGATGATATTTCCTTCTCTTATATATATATATATATCAATGATTTAATTCTTGTTATTCATTTTTTACCATTTTATGTATAACAAAAAATATATGTTTTATTTATAAATAAAATGAAAATACAAAATAAAAAAAAAAAAAATAAATAAAAATATTTGCGTGTCTAAAATGCATTTTATGATAGAAACGCGAAAAAAATTGTTTTTTTTTTTATGTAACATTTTGTTGCACAAAAATGGACATATATAAATAAATAAAAATATATACGATCTTTAATGTTTTATTATTGTATTGTATATGAATATATTTTTTTTGTATATAAGTTGCATGTTACCATACATTTAAATTATTTTATACATATATATATATATATGTATCATTTAAACGAAAAATAAAAATATGCAGAGACTATGTCTAGGGTGTAA
This sequence comes from Dilophus febrilis, assembly GCA_958336335.1. NCBI lineage: Eukaryota > Metazoa > Arthropoda > Insecta > Diptera > Bibionidae > Dilophus > Dilophus febrilis. The sequence continues at coordinate 28,809,579 of OY284471.1, read as the reverse complement.
TTCTTTAATTATTTTTCTTTGTATATACATATATATATAAATGTTTTCCTTTCGTTTTGCATGATTTTTTTTTATCGTTTTACTTTTAGTTTTAATTTCAAATCGCTTCAATTTCTCAATATGTATATATGCGCGCATTTATATAAACGATACGTACGAATATACAAAAATGCGATGTTAATAATAATAATAAAATAATAAGAAAAACAATAACAAAAAAAAACTAATCATTTTTATTATATATATATATATATATATATATTTATAGCTGAAATGAAATTAAAAAAATATAAATATTATTCAAGGTTATGAAATCTGTTAAAGAAAAAAAACGAATTCTGTGAAAAGAATTTTTATAGTAAATAAAAAAAATAAATGAATTATATCTGAATAAATTTTTTTTTTTCAATATAAAGTATTTATTTGGTGTAAAAAAGATTTGACTAAACTATATTTTATTTTGAAAAAGGGCTTTTTTAAAAAACAAAATATTTATAAATAAATTTGTCAATTTTCTTCTTTAGCATTCAGTTTCATTTTTAAAATTCTTTTAACACATTGAAAATCTGTTTTTAATATAATCAAATATTATCTCAACGCCTGAGATGATATTTTTTTTGGATAAATAAAAATTGGATATTTTTTTCTGTACTAAAAATTAAAATTAGTTTTATACATAAAAAAATGTTCGTCTTTAAATTTATAATTAATAATAATAATAAAACCGAATTTTGTGATTATTAGAACTTCCCTCATTATTTGAATTTGAAGAAAAAAAAACATAAAAAAAATATTTACAAGATCTTTCTTACAGATTGTTAATGTTAATTGTTTTTTTTCTTCTTTATTTGGTTTTCCTAAAAACCAAAATAAATAAAAACCCACATATCACATGTTAAAAATTACCATTAATTACCAACAATTTTTTTAATTTCCGGTTTTTATACATGATTTTATTTCAAATTATAAAGATTAGGTGATTTTCTTTACATTATTAAAAAAAAAAATTGTATTTAAAAAAAATAAAATTAATGTATATTTATAAAACTATAAAAAATAATGTAAAACTATATGTATATTTAAATGATGCGTATACACATTAAAAACTATATGGATAAATAAATACACATCTTCTTTTTTGTTCAAATATAACAGAATAATATATAATAATAATAACATCCATAATGATAATAATAAGTAATAAGAATTTTTTATTTTGTGTATTGTGAATAAAGAGTTTTTTTTTTATTATTATATTCTTTTAAGTATAAAGTGTAAAAAAAAATAATGCACATACGAAATAAAAATATAAAAATTAAACGAAATTTTTTCTCTTTTTCTATAATATATATATATATTAAATATGTCCGCCATGTACAAATTCCATTGATGTACACACGTACGCGTATATCAAAATTCATCCAAAATGTTTATTAAAAAACATAGAACAGAAAAAAATTCTAAATAATGGAGAATATAATATACCTTTTAATTTTAACTTTAATCTATCTTTTGTCTTGAATTCTATCTATAAATATATAGTTATGTATAATTAGTGGTTATTAGTCTAAAATAATAAAAGTGAAGAAAAAAAAGATGCGTTGTCATAGATATTAAAAATGGATATATGAAATATTATTATTATTATTACTTATATACACATTTACAAAGTATATATAAGACGAGAATATTTCCAAATATATTGTTTTTTTTTGTATAGACCGCGTGAGTGAGGTGTTACTATATGTGATGTTTTTAAAAATATATAAATGAAATATGAATATGATAGGGAAAAAAATCAACAACGACAACTAAATGTATAAATTGGCTATTTTTTTCTTCTATATACATACAATTTTTTTTTCTTAAGTTAAAATATGATATAAATTTATATACTTATATATATAAATATAGAGTTAATTCTTCTTTGTTTCGAATTTTATATATATATAAATATATGTTGAATTGATATATAAAGAAATAAATGACGCGAAATCAAATTTATTAAGTTGGTATTATTATATATTGTCTTTAAAAGAATTTTTTTGTTATATAATGATATAGAAAACTTTTTCATTTTTTACTTCTTCTAAGATTTGAACTAATGATAGTTATTTAAAACATAAAACAAAATATTCGTTATTTAAATATTAATTTTTGTTAAAAAATCCATTGATCGTATTGTCTTTAATATATATAGTAATCATGCATAAACTATGATAGAATTTTTCTTTGTGATATAAATTTTTGTTTATATAGGCAATATAATTTCAGCAATATTGTATTTTAGTAGGAATTATCAAAGCTAAAAACTAAATAAGTAAAAAAGAAAAAAGATCACATAATAAATTATTTAATATTGACAAGTTTGTTGCCATTTTTTGTATTCAACCATTTTTACCGCCTTCAAAATATGTGTTGGTTTGAATACATATACTATACGTGATTATATACATATATATATAGAGTTATTTCAGGTAACAAAACAAATCAGAATTGTTAACGGAATTAAATTGTTTCTGAAAAATATAACTTTTTTTTTGTTTTTTTTAATCTATAACAAAAATAATATTTTTATGCCGGTAAATTGCTATTTTTTTTTGTATATCCATATGTGAGAAAAAAATGTTATGTTTGTGTTTTTTTAATTTTTAAATATATATTATAATAAATTTAAATTTAGAATGAACCCAAAACAACGAACGGCGTTGAAAAATTATTTTGGGTTATAATAAATATATTTTTTTGTATTAAATATATATGGAAATAAATCATTGTGGTATATTTTTTATTGGCAAAATGAGGATTTTTTTAACAAATTTATTTGGTATAGATAAATTACAACTTTTCCACTAAAACTAAAAATGTAATCATCTCGTAGATATATATAAATACACATACAGAAAGCTGTTATTAAAAGTGAATTATTATATATGTTTATAATTATATAAGATATTTATATATATTTGAATATTAAATGCATATGGTTAAAGATAACTACAAAAATATAAAAAAATAAAGCATAAATAAATAAAAATGAATATAACAATGTTGACGCCAACATAATATATACATATAAAAAAAATTCTATATCTGTTCAATAATAAGTTAAACTTTGTTTTTTTTTTCTTTTCTCTTTAATTTTTTTATTTAATCAATATATTTTGTTCTTCAGTTTGTTCACTATATATAAATATATATATTTGAAAACCATATCATCATCAGGTCTAAAAAAAATTACATACAAATACTCACATTTTATTTGTTTATCAATGATATTAATAGAGATAATATATTTTTTTTATCTATTATACATATTTATATAAAAGTAAATATAAAACAACAAAAACAAGATTGTAGCATGTTTTAAAGTAATAAATGTGTGTAAATTCCATATGCATATATATATATATATGTATATAATATCTTTAAATATCTAGTTATTATAATATATATAGATATACAATGTTTTCGATATGTACTTATATATATATATATATATTTAAATGAAAAACCATTAACTAAATAAATGCATTAAAAATATATAAATATATATCCACATATATATATGAATTGTATACACATTGTATTGTATTTTCGTAAGAATATGTACATAAATGGAACTATAAATTTATTTTATGTAAAAGTATGTATATTTACAAACAACATTTGAAATATATGTGCGGTGTTCGTTATATACATACAGATATATATATGTATATTGTTTAAAATAATTCACTGCGTTTAGTTCTTCTGTTTTTGTGTATATTTAAATAATAATAAACTTGAACATTTTCGATTCCCATTTTTTAATTTTATTTTCTATATATTACATTTACTTATATTTTTTAATTCTTAAATGCATTTACTTACTTGAAAAAACATAAAAATAAAAATGTTGTTGGGAATTTTTTAATAAACGTTTATATTTTTATTTTTTTTTTTCGTGATAATAACCGATATGTACACAATTCATTTTCAATTTTTACGTACGTATATTTATTTTATTAATATATTATAATAATAATATAATAATAATGCATATAGAAATAACCCTTTACCTCCCTCAGAATTATTATTGCTTTAATTTATTTATAAAGATATTGGTATATGCGTTTACAAAAAAAAAATGCGTAGTTCAATATAACATATATATCAAGAATTAAATTAATATTATGTGAAAATTTCTGTGTGCGGTTGGCTTTGCGGTTTCTTTGATATTTTAACAATTTTTTTTTCTATCATTATTATCTTCTTTTTATTGTTTTTTTTTAAATAACTATGCTTTTTGTTTTCAATTATATTTAATTTAAAATGTTTTCATAAAAATTACAAAATATTACTATTATATTAATTTTTTACTTAAAATTGTATTAGCATGATAAATTTTTATGCAAAAAATTCGTATAGCGTATACATTTTTAATTATATGTCATGTGTTTTTTTTTGGTACTTCAATTTATACAAGCTATGATTTTTTGTAGATCAAATTCCAATTAAAATAATCGAAATTTATTTACATAAGCATATTTTTTTTTACTTTAACATTTTTTTTTAAATATAAATTTTTACTTCAATTAAAATCCATCATACAAACGTAGATATAGACAGCAAAACATGCTAATCGCCCAATTTTGTTGTTCACAATCACCTCAAATGTACATTATATATTATTTGTCAAATAATATATAATAATTATTATTATGTTCAGAAATACAGGTATGTATATATCTAAACAAAAATTAAAGTGTTTGTATATTATTTTATATATTGACATAATCGTGAAAGTATAACAAATGAGAGCTCGATTTTAAAGCCTATTATATTATAATTATATATAGGAAAAAAAACCAATCTAATATATATATTTATAGTATGACTAATCAAAATAATTGTAATATTAAACAACGTTAATAATTATAAAGAAATTATTATAATTAGTTCACGCAATCATAATAAAGAATGGTTGGTATTCGTATAGTTATTTTTTTTTGTATATTCGTAGTCGCAATGCTAAATATAATAACTAGCGGCTACAAACTTTTACGAACAAAAATAAATAAATTAAAATCAAAAAAATTATTAATTGATTAAGTCAATAATATATTTGATAATATCTTATATATTCAGATAATTATCTATAATATAACATATATCTCTATCTATATATATGTATATTGCGTTATATTAACTAAATAAAATGATATGTATAGATAGATATATATATAAAACGACAACAATTAATATAATTAAAATATAATCGAAAACCAAAAAAAATTAATTAAAAATAATGTCAATGTTTTTTTTTACCTGCGTTGACAATAATTTTTTTTTACCTTGTCGTTGTATAACATGTATATTTTTTTTTTCTTCATTATATATTATGATTTTAAAATGAAGAATTATACATATAGGAGACAAATATTTTCAACTTTCACAAAATATGTATGTTGCGCGGACATAATACACTAAATGACTAAATCATGTATATTGCATAAATTTTATATCGATATTTAAAATCAAATTTTAATTATTTTTTAATTGTTAAATTTTATATAAAGATATAAATTGGATAATTAAACTTATGCGCAAGAAAGTTAATAAAATTGTTATAGCTCTGTATATATAACAATTCCCATGGTTTTTATTTTTGTTTTAAAATTAATATATTAAGGTGGTCTATTTGTTGATGCAGATGATAATAAAGCATTCATTTTGGAGGTCATGGGTTAGAATCCTACTGATGAAATATATTTTTCAGTGTTTCTATTATTCTAAACAGAAAAAAAAATATAATGTATGACTACATCTATCTAGGATAACTTATTCTTAATCACTCTCCCTAAAACGTATCAACTATATTTAACATATATATAAATGCAATTTTGAAAAAAATTAAACAAAAGTTCATTGAATCCTGATGATTTAAAGTACAGTTGAAACATAAATTAAACTATTAAATAATTATATTTATGCGGTACATGATATTTCATACTCATACATCATCGTACATATGATAAATAAAGGATTTAAAATCTTAAATGTCTATATAAATAACATGGTGGAAAACAAAATCCCTCATATTATGTAGATATTTAAACGCATACAAAATAATAGTTTTTTTTTTATTTTTCTCGATTCATTTTTACAAAACAAATGTTTTTTAATATTATTTTTATTTTTTAATATTCAATAGTTGTTTATTTTAACTAGAATTCTGGTAGTAGATTTTTTTTTGTAAAAAATAAAAAAGTTAACAGGAAATTATGGTAGCAACTACTCATCAATATATGTATTTATATATGCTTACAAAGTTTATAAAGTTAAAAGAAAAAATATAAATATACGTATATAATATTTAGACATAAAAAGAATCATCTCCGCTGTGAATATACACATTTTTTTTATATATATTGTATATGAGGCTATGTGCATATATGAATTCTTAAACGTATTTTAAAAAAAATTAATATAACTATCTACCTATATGTATATATGTATGTATATAAATAAAAAATATGTATACGATTTTTTAAATACACAGTGTGCATATATATATATATATAGATAGATATAGATGATGGGGTCATAAAAAGTAATAATATTTTATCGTTCTTTTTTTTTTTATATTTTTAACTTCATATATATAGATTTTTATGTTTATATTCATGATATTTATTTAGGAAGGTGCTAATAGGTATATCGACGAGATTTTTTTCTTAAGCTTTGCTGCATATAAAGTTTGTATTTATATATCGCACAGAAACTTCTATACGTATATATATATTAACTCGTATACGTATATATATAACAACAAAATTTCGTGACTATGTCGGATAAATTCTTTATATTAGTATTATTATTATTATTATAAATTAGATAAAAGCAAAATATAAACAGATATATATATAAGCAAGTAGGAAGAAAAAATAATCATTTATAATGCACATTATATGAATATTTAGAGTTTTTTTAGATACACACATATAGTACGTATACATATGTATATAGTTACTAATTCACATTACAAAATGGTGTGATTTTAAATAATATAATAATTACAATACAGTACGTATTTGAAAATATTTTTATTTTGTTTTTACAAAACTAATTAAATTAATTTTCTTATATGTGTTTTATTTTTGATTGTTTAAATATAGAAAAAAATTTTTAATACATTATGATTTAAATAAAAAAAAAATGTTTTTATATAGCCGCACACATTAACGCAGATTAAAATTTTGAAAAAAAAATCTTATACTAAACATTTCCCTAATTAAGTGTAAATTTGAATATTACATAATTAAGAGATTGAAAAATAATGATAATACTTTTGTTTAAATATCCTCGCTCCGCACTTTAATTTAAATTTCATATATATATATATTAGGCTCTGCAGATATAATAATTTTTAAAAGACTATTATCGCGGCGGTTATAAAAAAAAAGTAAAAACTCTTTTATCGCATGTTGAATAAAAATTAAATACTATTAATATATATTAAGTTACTTTTAATATATCTGTTTATTTTAATGAATTTTTAATTAAATTTTACTTACAATATTTTATTTATATAAATTTTTAAAACGTGAATATGAGAATATAAATATATTCATTATATATATGTAATGTATGATTGTGAACATATATATATTTATTAGATATATTAAGTATATTTTAAATTGTCAATATTTGAACATCATTTATGTATATATAAAATGAAAAAATTTTGTTGTATATAAATGTATATTCATCTTTTTATAGAACGTTTTTAATAGATACATAGATCAGTATATAAATATAATACATCTTACATGTCACAGAATAAATGCAAGAAAAAAATAACATTTTAAAATGTTAAAAAATGCGTGTGGAAAAACTGACTGGAAAAACTGATTGAATTCAATGAGAAACTTTTTTTAATTTATTTTCATATTTATATTTTCAATATATACGTTGTACTTATATACATAAAATTTTAAATACTTTGTATAAATAATTTTAATACTTTGTATAAATAATTTTAATACATTGTATATTTTTATATATAAAATAATGCAGAACTTTGTAAATTAATTTATTAATTTTTAATCATTCATATGTTAAATATGTTAAATTTCACTAATGGTTTTAATACAGTTACGAATAAATGTCGATTTATGCGATGTCCCGCGAATATGTAACTCCTTGAATCTATCAAAAAAACTCGACAAATATCAAATAATATTCGATAATTTATTTTCTATGATATTTCACACATTCTATATTATTTTTATAGATAAAATTCGCTTTTTTTTTTAATTTCTATCTAAGTGGACCTTTTTTTATTTCCATTCTATATATTTCTTTAATTTTTGTATCGAAATTGTATAATAGAACATTAAATACTTTTATAAATATTTCTATGAATCATATATATATATATACATTTTTCACACATTGATGTAACATTTTTTTTTCGGTTATCTATGTACCATTAAACCATAAAACTCTGAATAACATTTATTACTTTAATGCTTTAGAATTATTTTTATTAATCTATATTAGCAAAAATAAATCATTTTGTAAAAATTTAGGATCAAAACATTTTCTATGTGTATGTTTATATCAAAATTAATCTTTATAAATATAATATTCTTTTGAAATGAATATAACAATATTTTATCCTAAATAAATATTTACTCGCATAAAGCAAAATAAAAAGACGTTAAATATTTTCTTAATTCTATAAATCCAAAAAAAAAATAAAGATATATAATTAAATTGTAATTTTAAGAGATATAAAAATCGCTTCTTTTTTTCCATAAATAAAAATAATAATATTTCTATGTTTACAAATAGATCTATAGAAAGACAGTTTCTATATTTAAATTCACATTGTCGATTTATTTTGAATATATGCTAACACATCAAATAATAAAACCGAAAAAATTATTTTTTTATATTATAATTTGTACCTTATTTTATTTCAAAAAAAAAAAAAAAAATTAAGAAAAACTATACATTTTAAGGTGTTAATTATTAAAAATGGAAATTTTATTTACTTATATATTAACAAAAAAAAAGGATTAAGTGCCTATTTTTTTATGATTAAATTTATATATATCAAAAATTGTTTAACACAAATTGTTATTGTTATATGGCTTTTTATTTGATCTTTTAATGCTCGAGTGATATTATTTTTATTATATATAGTTTTTGTGAAACAACCCTTATTGAAGATGAAAGGAAAATTTTTTTTGTTACATGAATTTTACATGAATTTTTCTTGTTACATGAATATTTATTTCAAAATTCTATCAACAACATAAACATATTCATATATATTAACTAAATATATAATAACAAATCGTTGCTTAATAAAAAAAAAAATTCATGAAATGTAACTCTCGTTTTATATGAAAAAAAATACGCTTATTTTTCTATGTATGTTATATATACAAACAATTTATGAAATCATTACACCCTGTTGATTTTAAATCAACACATTTTGATTTCATTATTATATATAAACCATATATAAACACACACAGATCACATTATAAATTCCAATTTTTATTTTGTTTTTAATTCCATATCATATTCTTATTTCGATATGTACTATATATATATATATGTATGGTATATCATCGCCGTGTATTGTTATAATAGAAATCGAATATAGAATAAAATAAATTACTTATATCTACTATAAAACATACATATTAAAAAATAATATTATTTGTCTGTACTATAGGGTCGGTATTTCATTATTATATAGAAATAAAAAGCACAATTTTATACTTGAACTTTTTTTTTTATTTTTTAATAAAAAGAACATGTACAATTCTTTGATATTTATACACAGAATTACATTCATTAATAGTCTGTGTCGTATATACATTTTTTTTATATTACAGCAAAGCTAAATTGTTTTTTTTACAGTAAAGTGCACTTGTATTTTTACCAAAAAATTCTATTCTATATTCAGTAATTACCGTAAAAAAATTTGCTTAATTAAGAATTGAAATTTAGCAATTGGCAAGCAATAATATATAATGAATGAAATTTTTTTTAGATTTGATTAAATTATCTAAACACATTTTAACTAAACTATAATATATGGTGTTATTGATCAGAAAAATTAATTTTTTATATGCTCAATACTGTACGAATATTTAGATACATTTATATTGACAGCAATCAGTTTAAATATTTTTTCGATGTTCAATTCTATTCTATAAATATCGCATACCTTTTAATATATACATTAGGTATATATGTTCTTCCATCATTCTCAAATGTTTTATTTTGCTCTTTTGCTTAAATCGGTTTTTTTATTTTATTATATATACCTTTAAATATATACATCATCATGCATCGCATCCATATATATATATAGGTGTGTTTGCTGTATATCTTTTCGTATAAATTCTATATAACTTTTGTGTATGTACTTTTGTAAAAAAAGAATCGTTTTTATTTTTTATTTTCATTTGGTTGTTATTATGTGATTTTTTTTTTTATTCTGTTCTTTTATAAATTTTGTTACAATTTTTTTCTCTATATATTCTTCATCTTTGAATGAAAAAAATAAAATAAAATAAAAATACATGTTAAACACAATTCAAAGATAAGCCCATGCTCTACTTCTCTTAATTAATTTTAATTCTGAATCAGGAATTTCTTCAGGTTTTTATATCGTATATAAAAAAATAATAAAATAAATGTATATATGTATATATATAATAGTATATGCTCTTCGACGAACACAACGTATAATAATAATAATAATAATAATAAAAAAAATTGAAATCAACGCATAGAATTTTATTATATGATGGTATATAATAATTTTATATATATATCTATATAGAAGATCAAGTGAATATTATATGTGGATGATGGTTATGAAGTATTACCATTGAAAAGTTACAATAATAAAAAAAAATAATAATTACTATAATAAAAGCAAATTGATATGGAAATAAAAATAATTAGTATTATAAAATAAATTAAATAAAATTATACTTGTGTTTTTAAGTTGAAATATATAAAATATATAAATATATATATATATGGTAGATACAATGATTATTTTTTTGTTATTTGAAAATATATTCGAAAAATGTTATATATAGCATATACAAATGTATCAAATAAAACTGCAAAATTGCAATTAAATTAATCATAAAAAAACAACATAATTTATTATTTGCAATTTAAAAATAGTTTGATATTCGTTCTATTTGCGGTTTTATCGCATATATATGAAGAAAAAAAAAAGTAATCCAGAGTTTTCATCGCCCAACCAAAATTTTGTCTCCTATTAAATAATTAATTTTAATGCTAAATTACTTAATTGTTTATATTAATTATCATGTGAACAATTTAAATTAAAATTAACTCTATAAAAATGAAAATTTTTCATTTTGTTTATAGATACACAAAATCCATTGAAAATGAAATTTTTAAGTGATATGATTAACTCATAAGTGAATTTTCTCCACACACAATATAATAATAGATAATAAATAACAAAAACCAAACGATGATTAACTTAAATCAATTTTGATTTCCTTCTTATTTAAACAAATCATGATGATAATTTATAATAACAATAATAATAATATTGCTAAAACAATATAATAATTTTCGCATTTATTTTTATATTTTTATTTTTTCTTCAATAAATATTAACTTTCACGTTTCAATATAGATATAGATATTGAAATTCCATATCGTGACGTTTTGGTGTACCACAAAATTTATATATATACATATTTTTATATGCAAAAATATATATTAAAAATATTTTCCTATTTCTATCTATATATAATTTCGATACATAAAGAATGTGCAATATTTAGAATCAAAATGAATAAATAAAATCTTTTTCATTATATATATATGAATATAAGAAATGCACAACATCGTAAGAAATATAATAATATATAGAATAAATTTCCGATAGAAACAATTTTTTTTTGAAAACTAAAAAAAAAATCGTGTATTTTTCTAAAACGATTTCATCAAAATATATATATAAATAATAAAACTGGTGTATATAATTTAAATTTAAAAATTGAGAATTTCTTTTGTGAATTTCTATTTATTTTTTTTTCTATTTCTAAATTTTGCTTTCAAAAATAATTCATAGTTATTACAGATGTATAGAAATTTAATAATAATTTTATTACTATACTTTTTTTTTGCATTTAATACAGAAACGTTTTTGTGTAAATATAAGATAAGATCAACAATTTTACTATATAATAATAATAAATAATGGTATAATGTGAGGAACAAAAAATTTTTTTTTTTTTTAGAAAATCAATCAGTAAATTGCTACCTTCTTAAATAATTAATCTGTAGTGATGTATTTATGGTATTATATGTCTAATGGTATATGGTTCAATAGAAGACTGCAAAAAAAAAGTACATAGCGCCCTCACAAGGCTTCTAATAATAAAGAATTGGCAATTATGTCTTAATAAGGGCTGCATTTTTCTGTTGATGAATAGGTTTTTTGGCGTTAGATACCTTGTTAAAATTCTTGCCATATAGTATACCTTAAAATTAGATGATTAAAATATCTTTATAAAAATGAATAAAGAAAAGACTCAATAAAGGTAAAATAAAACCGATCATACTTTGAGGGATTATAACCAAAATATGTGTGTTTTTTATTCTGTATCAAAAATTGTAAATCATATGGGTAAAATAAAAAAAGAAATTTAAACAAAAAAAGAAGTTATTACTGTAAATTTGTATAAGTTCATAAATGGATTGTTAATTTTTGGTGGTTATAATAATCAAATGACAGATTATTATAAACTGTATACGATATAATATATTTAAATAAAAGTAAATGATATTTTTATCTGTCATCAACTTTTTTTTTATCAAAGTTTGTGTCATGTCATTTATCTTTTAATTTAAATATTCTTATTGTTAAACTTTTGGATATGCAAAGTTCAGAACATATAAATGTAATTTTATGTATGATGATAAAGAAAACAAAAAAAAAACCAGTAGTCAGTAAATAAATTATCAAAATAATAATAACATATATTCTTTTTTAATCCTTTGAATTTAATTAAAATATTTTCCTTTTTTTTTTTTTTTTAAAATTTAACTTTTTTTTTGACGTTGACGTATATCTAAATTAATTTATTACTGCTATCTTTAAAGATTTTCTTAAATATATATTATATAAAATAATTATTATAATGCACACAAAAGATATATTAAAAAGTTGAAATTAAAATGTGTGGTTTTTTTTGTTGTTGTAACTTTTTTAATATGTATATATAATTAATAATTCCGTTTACAAAAAATTTATTATTATAGCTCATTTATTTGAGTCACAACAAATATATATATATAATGTACCATATATATATATACACTATTTTTATGTTTATAGAAAACCTTCCAATAAATTGCAAAAATACAATTAATTTTTTTTAATATATAAATATATCTTGACTATATAAACCATATATAAAATAAATATTTTCAAACATCAGATGCATGCAGAGTGAAAATGAACACTTGTATACATATAGATATAGATATATCGCATATATTATAATTTAATTTAATAATTTAGTTAGTTTTCACAAATAATAATAATAATAATAATATTGAATGTGCATTTTAATATATAAAGAGAAATACCATACAAAAATATATATGTATATATAGACGTGTTTGTATGTAACATAATTTAATTAATATGTATATTACCGATAATGTTCACATGTCCTATAAACAAGTCAAAGTTATTTATATTTAATTATTTTCTATAAAAATTATCGTATTATTTTTGTATTGCAGCATAAATATATTTTTCTTTTCTTTATTATTCATTTTTTTTTTTCATTTAATTCATTTACTGACTCTGCACTGGTATATTTTATATATATTATTAAATGCAATAAACTCGTCGTATATCAATATATATATATATATATATATATATACCTCTATTACCTGTTATATTAAATTGTTCATATATACAAAAAAAAAAAGATTAAAAAAAAGAAACACTTATTTCGAAAACCTCCTGTTTTATATTTATGAATATTTGTAATGATTGGTTTTCACTATATAAGCAAAATAACAATATAGATATTTTCAATATTATTTATTTATATATTGGAATATATATATACATAATTCGCATTATCGATTTTTTTGCGATAATATACTCAATATATATATTTATATGATTGTATGTTATTTTTTATGTTCATTTCTTGTATATAACATATATAATAACTATGCGGTTTTTTACTTATACCATTACCTTTGCACCACCACCGTGGCTGATGAAGAATGATGTACTATGTGGTATTTAAAATTTATTGCATATCGTACATTGCATTGTAAATGTATATATATATATATATATATATATATATATATATATCTGAAAATGTTTTACGCATAAATATATATTTTTATCGATATTATACCTTTATATTATTATTTACTATATATAGATATAGATACACGGTGAAAAGATGTTATTGAGAAAAATGTAACAAACAAAAAATTAAAAATGTGTATATATATAGAAATTAAATTAACATGCACACAAAAAGTGTAATTTATACTTTGTGTTAAAAAAAAATAAAAATAATACCCTTTCTAAATGCACAATATACACTATATATATATATATTAAATAATAATAATATATAATATGCATATGCTCATTGATTTAGGTTTTTTTTTCTCTGTAATACCATATGTATATAAGATTTGATTACTTTACAGAATAATATATAATCAGTTTTTGAAGTGTAAAAAAAAATTATTTTGTTTTAAATATTAATATATTATTTTATATAATAGATAAAAACATAAGAATTTTAATATCAAAATTAGTACCTTCCCGGTAATTGTAATGTTTTGAAAAAAAATTACCATATGCCATTTAGCGATGAAATTTTCTATATAGCGGTTCGCTAATACAAAATAGGACACCATTTTCCTGATTCTGTGTTTTAAACGATGAGATAATACATTTGTAAAAATTAAATTTTAACTATATATAGTACAACTAGGATATTTTTTTTAACATAATTTTCCGGAAATCAATTTCAATTTTCTAAATTTTTATTCTTATGATTTTTATCCATAGTTTTATCTTCGGTTTATATTTTCTATGAATCATTTTAAAATTTGTATTAATTTCTGCATGTTTTTTGTACAAGAAAACTTCTAATAAATTTATTTCAAAATTGTCTTTCATGCAAAATAATAAAGCAAAATAATGGAAAACGGGAAAATCTCTTCAAAAAATTTCAAAAAATTATAAATTTTATATTTAGGACAAATTCTGTCATTGGATGTTTTTATATTCTGCCAATGGAATTTACATTACTTCTACGAATGTCAATAACATCATTAAAATTTATTTATTTGATCCAATTCATATTTATGAAGATTTTTATTTTGTTACACCAATCATCAATTATGAATCATCTTAAGAATACAAAATGATTTTAATTTTTATATATTCACATATTTTTATCTGCAAAAGAACACTGCTCGCTTCTGCTGTATGTATATTTAATTATTTATTATTTCAATAATAAAAAATTAAATAAAATACCAAAGTATAACAAAAAAAAAACTATATACATAAATATATAAATTCTATATATATACATTATTATTATGTTGTTGAAACAAAAAAAAATATAATAAAAGATTGAAGGCGGAGTTGGAAATCCAGTTTATAAAGCGATAGAAACAAAACCAAATCGAAAATAAAAAAATTCTTTTAATTGCTTTTGAAAGTCTATATAAAATATTATAATTTATAATAAAAAAAAAATTATTAAATTATATTTATTCATATTTATTTATTTATTTATTTATTTATAGTAAAAAATACCTTATACTATATTAATAGATAATTTTTTTAAATTGTTGTTAATTGTTCTTTACCATTAAAAATCCATTCTAAAATAAAAAATATAAATATTAAGTATAAAATAAGGTTTACATTTTTTAATGATAATAATTTTTAAGTATTTCCTATTCATAAATTATTTATATATGAAAAATTCTCATGAGAATAAATAAAAAATTTGATTACCTCGCGATGGTTTATTTTACCATCAAATAAAATTATTATAATTATTTCAATAAATAATCAAGATCAAGATCGCTTATAAATAAATCGCACGAATGGCAAAAATTATACTAATGTATTATATAAATAATAATTCTATTATATCAATATTATTTTAACAAAACGAAAGAAAAAATAAAAAAATAAATTATCTTAATTGTGTGAAAATATAGACAAAAATAAAATATGCATAATTAAAAATCATTTACTATTTGACATTGTATTTATTAAAAACAAATACACAAAATATAGATTTAACAAAATAAATATAATTATTTTTGCATTACCGTTTCTTCTTTCGCTTATTTTTATGTGATAAAATAAATATATAGATTTATTTATGTCATTATTGACAGTATTATTATATAGCAAAATATATTCTTTGTTTTTTTTTTATTTTTGCCAAAAATTTACATAAATAAATTATTTATTTTCTTAAAAAAACAAAATATTATGTAAATATTTATGTATATATATTTTAAAATATTGTAATATAAAAATTTTACGCATTTATTTTCAAATATTAACGATGTTATTTTTGTTCTTTTATGAATATGTATAATAATATACAAAAATGTATATAAAATATATAAGAAGATCATCGGCCTACCGCATTTTAAAGTAATTTTTAAGCTCATGTTTATGTGGTATTTTTAAATGAATAGTTAAAAATATATAACATACAAAAATTTATGAATACTTATGAAAAAGGTATAAATTCAATTAATAAAAATTAAGTTCTGATTTTTATATAAATGCATAGCGACGTAAGAAATGAATTATATAGAAGAAGAAGAAGAAGAATGTATTTGAATTGATTTTGAATGATCAATATCAATTTTGATCTTGCACAGGTAATCTGTATGTGAAAACTGTGAATCATTACCAATATATATATATATATATATATAAGGATATCGATGATCTTATTTAAATCATGTTTTCTTATATACCATTTAAAATGTTATCAATGATGTTTATCAAAAAATTAAAAAAGAAAAAAACCAATTAATTAAATATATAAATATATCTCTTTATTTTTCTATATATTTAATCATATTTATTAATATATGATTTATTTATAGTTTATATAGTATAGATTTCATTGCAACATTGTATTTTTCGCATTGATATACATTTAACAAAAAATAACAGAAAATATGGTTATTATTATTATTATTAATCGTATTCTTATCTGTTAATGAAATTTATTTATTATTTATATTTATAAAAGGTATAAAATCTATTAATATATATATAAAATCGATATAAATAATATTTCTCTTTCTTTTATATACACGCACATTGTGTATATTATATTTTTATATTCATATGTTTGTTTGTGGTACAGATTATTTTAAAGAATCAGTTTTTTTTTCTTTCATATATATATACATAATTTATTGTTTATCAAAAATGTTTTATAGTGCAATTTCACAAACGCCCATATATATTATAAATGAATCTTGAAAATTTTTATATTGAGAGTTTATATGTTTTTAAAGAATTTCATAAAGAATAATTGCAATATTTTTTTTTTAAGAGGTGGTTTGACTAATTGGTTACATATCTATCTATTTGTATATATAGGTAATAATAATATATATATATATATAATACTTCTTTTAGACACATTATTTATGTTCGAATATAGTGTATACATAAAGTGGAGGATGAAATTTTTTATTATTCTTTCTTTATAAAGGGTGATTCTATTTAAGAACTTTAAACTTTAATTTTTTAATGAAATAAAAAACGGTATGATGGTGTTTGGTAGTGATTTATGCTGATAAATTACAAGTACTTAATACATTTTAAAATAAAAATCAATGTGTTTTCGGTGCCATTCAAAATGACATTTAATGTGTTAAAAAATAGTTTAAAATTAGGTTCCGTTGTGGTCATAATATAGAAATAATTTTATAAAATTTATTTTATATATATTTTTTTATTATCCAAAATGTTTATGAATGAATCTTCTATTGAATCGCCCTTTACAATATGTAGTATTGATTTTAGTTGAAATTTAATTTGTTTTTATGTACAAATATACATGAAATCCGTGCATTATAAACGCGTATAATTTTTTTGTTTAATATTATATAGAAAATCCTATATATATACATAGTTCGTATGATTGAATAAATAAATAAAATTTCATTTTGATCATTATTATGTTGGGTGGGTTGAATAGTTTGAATATATGAATACGGTAGTTTGATAATATATTGCATTTATACTTCACTCTATAAATAATAATATTAAATAAGCTTCTGTTCAAAAAAAAAATGTATATTTATCTATATATAGATTTTAAAATGAATGAAAATCTTCTTCTGCATTTTTTTTTCTATTCTTAAACTTGTCAAATATTATATATATGCGGTATATTTTGAATGTTACAAGACATGTTTAATTCAAATAATATCAATAAATATATATAAGAAATATCACAAATATATAATGAATAACGTTTAAAAAAAATTAATTAAATTTCGATATAAATTTTTGTAGGTGTATTCAATTGATAATCGTACAGATTTATAAATAATATTCCTATATATATATAAAATGCGTTTAACAAAAACCACTCTATAATATAAAAAAGGATTTCAAAAATAATTATAAGACAAATTGCTTTATTGAGAATTTATATAATATATTGTAGATGATTATCATTTAATGTTTTCAAAATACCTTTAATTTTTAAACACATAATTATCTAGTAATTGAATCTATATTTGCAATTGTCCTTGGTACATATATATATATATACGTATATGAAAATAAATTACATTTTTTTTAAATCGCAATATATTACATTACAAAATAATTTTATATAATACTTTTTTTTATATTTATTTGTATATATAAAAAATGTTATTATTGGAATGTAATAATAATACATTATTTAATTAAATATTATAATTTTTTTTCTTCTCTATAATATATATTAATATCCATTACAATTACAATAATAGTATAAATATCATAATAACACCAAATATAAATAAATAAAAAAAAAATCATCTATAATAAATATTTGTAAATAATTTTCAATATTTATGATGAAATCATATATTTATTTATTTATTTATTGTTTTTTATTCTATGAATTTTTTCACAAATACTTTTTATTTATTTTATTTTTTTATTTAACAAAAATTAATAATCGCTTAATACAATGAATGATCGTATATTTACAATGCGGGATGGGCGTCATGTATATAATTTTAACTTGTTAGGTGCTCATTTTTTGGTTCAACGTCAAATGAATTGTATGCATATCAAATTCACATCTAATACTTAATTTATAAGTTTAATGACATGTAACACAAAAAAAACTATGTAATTGTATAAATAATAATAAAAATTAATGTATATGTTATTATAATAGAGAAAATGCATAACCTATATATTATTTACATTGAAAATATACCTTTTTTTTGGTTTCACGTATTTCAAATCTATTTATACAATATAATAAATTCACATAATATACTATTATACTCACTAATAAATATTATTTTATTAAAAAATTATGTAATAAAATAATTAAATTGTATATCAAATTTAATGAATTTTATAACATTTATTTATTAAATATTTTTCTGCTATCTGTAAACTGCGATATAATAAAATAAAATAATTATATTATTTATATATAGATTTATCGTAATGAATATGGCATGAGTATGAATATGGAAACAAGATCTCTCAATTGATGAAAATATATTTTTTTTCTATATAGATAATATACTACTTAAAAATCTATATATAGATTTATTTATAATATAACGAATGAATGGTATGAATTGGAAAACTCTTGTCTATTAAATTATATATTATAAGATTTTATCGTAAATTATTACGAAAACTATATATTAAATGCTGCAGATATATAATGAATGAATTCATTTATTTTACATGGTTATTGGTCATGTATATAGAATCTATATAAACCATATATATATATGTATAAATTGTAATCGTTTTCAATAAAGTAATTAATCTTTTTGATATAATATTTGATTACATTTTTTAATCGCGTCTATAATATTATATATACCATACATATATAATAGAAAATTGAAAATCTCATATATGAATTAAAATATAATTCATATTTATATTAATTTCTGATATCATATTTATAAATTATGATTTTATATAATTCCACGTATCATATTATTGATTATAATGTCTGCTAATAACAATAATAATATGGTTGTGACTGATCTAAAATAAGCGCCATAATTATATATCTTAAAATAATGTTGTCTGCGATCGATCAGATGCGATATATAGTATCGAATAATTTTATCGAATTTTCACGAATGAAGAAATGATTGCGTAAGGAAATATGCAATACAAAAAAATACATATATTCTTCAATAATAATATATTATATTCAAAACACGATTTAATATCGTATGTTTATTGAACTATCGCGATAATAGTTAAAGTGTATACAATATATAAAAAATTTTTACCTATGCAATTATATTATTTATTTATACATATACATATAGAAAATTGAATATTTTACAATAATTTTCATTGTATATAAGAATTGGAATTTTTTAAAATTCATACATATATGGAAAAATATAATGCGGTAAATTGGTTCGCATGTTTATGTACATTTTTGCATATTTTTTTTTGCATATATAGGAAACAATTAAACAATTTTCCATTACATATATATATATAGTGATTGTATATATATATAAGTATTAAAATGTTTATTATTAAATTCATAATTTTATGTATTTTTTATATATATTCGCGTTCCTTTTATATAACTATATATTGTACACAATATTTCTGTATATATATATAATAGATTAATTTAATACATAGTTTCCACCATACATATTAAAGATTATAATCAAAAAATATACAGATCTATCTAAATATATATATATATAGTACGACCATAATAAGTTTATTAATAATATATATAAAAATAAATGTAAGTCTTGATACGTTCGCCATCATATAAATAAGTGGCAGACCCGGTCCTAAGCTGAAAATTCTGATGTTTGGTATAATTTTAAATTATTTCGGATCGGTGTATAACAATTATAAAATAGATTAACCATGAGCATTTCAATTTAATTCTAAAAAACCCATAAACGTCTCTAACGACAATAAGGCCCATTTTTGAAATTAACAATTTGCGAATTCATATCCTTAAGTTTTCTTAGGAAATGAAAGAAATACAACGATTTTACAATTTTCTAAGGAAAATTATGTCTAAAGGAAATTCTTTGTATGA
The DNA here is from genome assembly GCA_958336335.1 of Dilophus febrilis. Classification (NCBI taxonomy): domain Eukaryota; kingdom Metazoa; phylum Arthropoda; class Insecta; order Diptera; family Bibionidae; genus Dilophus; species Dilophus febrilis. The sequence continues at coordinate 28,788,166 of OY284471.1, read as the reverse complement.
TTTTTTAAACGAAATTCTGTTGAATTTTTCAAATGAAATTCTCTTGAATATTCTAAATTAACTTTTATTGAATGTTTTAAAAGAAATTTTGTATAATTTTCTAATGGAAATTTTATCTAAAGAAAATTCCCTGCATGATTTTCTAAATTAAATTCCATTGAATTATTCAAATGAAATTCTGTATAATTTTCTGATGAAAATTCTTTATAATTAAAATCTAAATGAAATTCTTTATAATTTTCTAAAGTTTATTCTGTATCTATACTCTAAACAAAATTTTGTTTCTTTTAATAGCGCCATTATAAAGTCTTCGATATTGTATAGAACGGCCGTTGTTTCTTAAGTGGTTTTTCGTTCTTCTGAAACTTTCTTATATACGAATGAATATATTGTTGAATTTTTAATACAAAAAAAAATAAATAAATAAAAACAGAGTGGTTAAGAATCTAATAATAATAAAATGAAAAATAAAAATATAATTACAAATATTTTTTTTTTTCATTATTATTATTATTAAGAATTTTATTATATTATTATCATTATAATAATAATTATTATTTTCTACTCTAATAATGTAAATTTTTATATAAAAATGTTGATGATACTGAATGTGCAATGATGGTGATGATGATGATGATATATGAAGATGATGAAGATTAATATAAAAAGATATTAAATGTAGTATATAAATATATATGCATATATAGGGAGGTAGACGAAAGAACCAATCAACTTCAATGAGCTTTAATTGCACCATATGTGCTGTATGTTTGTATATATATATATATATATATATGTACTTCAAGAACATATTATGCATATGAACGAATATAACTAACGAACTAATATAATGTTTTTTTTTTCTTATATTTATATACATACCTGCATCGTATATGTTTAATAATGTAAAAAAAAATTGTACCTCTCTCATATCATTTGTGCGTATATATAAGAATTAAAATGGCCGATTTATCGACATATAAACATTATTAATTTAAGAATTTTTAATTTTTGTCTTATTTAATATAATAAAAAAATATTGCTGTGATGAAAATTCTGTAAATTCATTATTTTGCTTTTACTCTAGAGAATCAAAACTTTATTTAGAAAATCCTCATCAAATGTTTATTAAAAAATTAACATTGTGTAAAAAAAATAGTAAAACACATTTTTAATGACAAAAGAAATATGATTTTTTTTCTTCTAAATATATATATAATTATGACATCGATTATAATTAAAAGATATCTAATAGATATAGTAGTAAATGTTATATAAGAAAAATACAATAAATATGAGACGTTCAATATAATTAATTGATATTGCAAGATTTATATATATGAAATATATTTATTAGAAGTAAAAATAAAAATTTAAACATATCCATATATAATATATAATATAAGATAAGCGATCGCATCTATGTTTTTTTATCTTCTCAATAGCATGTTTTATATTTTTTTCATGTATCGATATATGTTGGTATAATAAATAATTTAAATAGACTTTCACTTTCTCGCAACAAAAAAAAACAGCACCTCATACCACATCACATATTAATTTAATTTTATTTTATATTATTATTTAATTGACATCTTTAACTATATATAAATATATACTATTTATATTATTGCAAAAAATAAATATTAAATATGTCACTATATTTTACAAATAATTATTTATATATCTTCTTATATATACAATTGTTTTTATTATACTATATATATAAATAAAATTAAATGAATGTCAAAATTATTATTAAACTTATACTTTCTTCTTATATGTTATAATATGACCTGTCCCTCGATTTAATATTTATATTTATTACAAAATATAATATAAAAATTTTGTTTATATACCGCATATATATAACAATATAATTTTTTTTATTTTTGATCATTATATTTCAAATTTTATCTTATTGAAATTATCTTCTGTATAAAGATGTGTATCTATAGATTAATATTAAATGTAGAAAAAATCTCATATATATAAAGTATAATATATATTTGAAAAAAAACTTTGTGTAAATATCGGCGTGATTATTATAATGTATATTTTGCTATATTTAGTTAGATATAAAATAAAGCGAAAGTTTTTCCCTATTTATAACATTGTCATAATTTTTTTATAAATACAACATTTATTTTTATATTATTGTGATGTTGATGCAATTAAAGAACATATACGAAGAAATACATATAAAAGCAGTAGTAAATTCTGCAAATTATCTATAATTTAACGTGTAATATTTTAATATGTTATATGACTAAAAATATATTTTCAAATGTGGGTTCATAAATCACACACATATATATATAGAGAAAGAATTATGCACTTGTATACTGCTATTTATTTCACTTCTTTTTTAAATATAAAAATGATCTTTGAATTGCGATAATCATACATTTAGTAATTTATTGGTAAATTAACTATATGAATGTAAAATACATGCCGATTCTAATATACAAAAAACAAAAAAACAATGATTTTGTTGTGATTCAAATCGATTTTATTTTTTAATATACTCTTATAACTTTAAGATAAAAAATTGTACACATAAAAATACTAGTTTATTATACTCATATAATATGTATATGTAGTTCATGTTTCATTCATACATTTTGAATACAAGATAATTTCATAATCCACATATATGTATTTATTTTTTTTCTTTTATATATCTAAAGATATTTTTTACTTTACATCATCAGCTCTTTAATATGTATATAGAAATATTTTACAAAAAAAAAATATATTTCATTATAGAAAATATGCACTTGTTGTGTAAAATATATTTTACACATATTTTTTTCTTTATATATGAATATTTCCAGAAAAAAAAGACTTTATATATATTGTAGATAAATATATATAAAATTGTTAAATATATTTCACTAATAATTCAATTTAATTAATGAATTATGTAAATTGAAAAATTAAATTAATTTTATTTTATATAAATAATTTTTTTTTTATGAACACATTTAATATAAAATACGTGATGTTTGTTGATTTTTTTTAATGTACATATAACAAAACTGGTATAGTTTTATATTTATACTGCGTGATTTTATTTATTTTTTTTCTTTTCCATATTTGCGATTTGCTATTTTACCTAAATAAGGAAAATTTATATCGTTTTATCGTATGTATAGTTATATATATATATAAATATTTGTATCTTTTATAATCTCTGTATAACATAAATCTGTAATTCACATATTAATTCATATTATATAAATTCATATATTATTATAAATATTTAGAGTTAACTGTTTTATATTTTAATATAAATTTTGTTATACAAAAAAAAAAAAACAAAATACAAACAAATTAAATAAAGTTAAATTATATAACAAATATATATAATATATATATAAATATGAATTTGTATTTATTTATATATATAGTATTAAGAAATAAAAGTTCAATTATTTTGCAATTTATTAAAAGTTTTATAAAATATAATTATATTTCATTCATCAATTTATCTCTATTTAATATATTATTATTATTATTGTTAGTTAACTTTGAATAGGTATCGTTTTTTTATTTATATATTATTATTGCATTTAAGTTGTTTTACCTTTTTCATTCCATTTTTTATTGCACAATTTTATTGCCCTGGTTGTGTTTTTTTTAATTTTTGATCAATTTTGTAAATATATATATATTTATAGATATAGTGTTTCTTATTGACATATTGACTTTTGTTTATTATCAACATATATATCAACGTAATTATGTATAAGTGTTATCACGCACTATTTATGTATAAACTTTTATCTGCAGATCTACAGAACTAATTGTTATGGAATTAAGTTTCATACATTTTTGATCCTAATAACGCGATCTTTATATGTGAGCACATCGTTTTAGATTTTTAAGAGTATTCAATAAAAGGTTTTATAATTTATATTAAATATTATTAAATTAATTTGAGTGAAAAATTACATCTTTACAAGTTTTATTATATAAATATGCATTTTAGAGATGATGTTGGACGTTGTTAACCATGTCCGATTTAATTTTATTTTATTGACTTCCTTAACTTTTCATAATCTTTTGGACATCGTCAATTTCAGGTAGAATTGCCATGACATTTATTTTAACTCGTCTCCATATATCTATTCTTAGCAATAAAATTAAATTAAAAAAACCTCGCAAAATTAACATTTTTTCCCGAAACTCTTTATAATTTTCCAAAAGAAATTATTTATGATTTTCCAAAGGAAATTGTTGGTATCCTTATGGTATCCTTAACAAAATTTTCTATTTAATATTCTAAACCACGTACAATTTTCTGAAGAAGTTTTGTCTATCTCCAAAAAACCTATTCATCGTTAACAAAAAGAAAACTGAATAAAATCGCAAAATTATCCTTAAAACCCAATTGGTATTTTATACATTTATATAAGAACCGCTTCAAATGTGACGAACGACTCCCGGTATTTTTTGCGCCATTAATTACAACCTTCGGATGTGGATGTGTATATGTATATATTCTATTCAGATTTATTTGAACCGCTGATCTTTATCTCAATTTCTAATGTAACCTATAAATAGTAAATACTTATATAACAAAGACAAAAATTAAATGTAATAAAATAAATATAATTAAAAATAAATGTTTTTTTCTTTCTATTGATTATACTTTCATATCAAATAATTTAAACATGAAAGAGGTATGTCAAATATTGACATAGTCAAAGTGTATATTCAATCAAATTTATCTCAAATATATATTTATATATATATATCTTGATTTCTCGTGATTTTTGTTTTGGAAATACGCGATATAGAAAATTTTATCGCTTTAGTTGATTTTTAAGTATTTATGTATTTTAGGTTTATTTGCCATTGTTATAACATATAATAATAATTTTATTTTTTATATGATGTAATCAATAAATACAATATTTATATAACATAGATGATGAATTTTAAAAATAAATAAATTCTTTGTGAATTCAATAAAACTTATCAATTTGATGTATATTTAAGATATTTATTTGTGTTTATATAATTTTTAGAAAAGGGCAAAAAAATATTTCTATATTAAATTTTATTAATATCCGGAATACATTTTTTTTTCTCTTATCCTTATTTATATATTTATGTTATGAAAAATAAATGCATCAATTTTAAATAGCATATGTATATACGTTGGAAAAATGAATAACCCCATTATATTGGTATGTAATGTATCATTAATATTTTTAATTATTATTAAATATATTATTCAAGATGCATTTTTTATGTATTAATATATACATAGATTGCAAGTAATTTTCATTTATGTATATATATTTGCAAATTTTTTTTTTGTATATCATAACTATACCAACAAAAGCAATATTAAATTAATTAAAGATACAAAGATTACAAGGATTAAACTATCAATTCATATATATATATAAATATATATTATATTCATTTTATTATAATAGTGCGTATACATTTTAAGTATATATAATACATATTCTTTTAGTACAATTCATATCAATACACATTGTGATATCGATATCATATATCTTTATATATATGTACCTGAGACTAAATAGAGTACATCCCACATCATCTGGAATATATTATTGTAATATTACCTTTTGTGTATTTATAAATGGTCTGCGTATATATATATATACAAATATTATATCGATAAACTCATTTATTGTTTATACGTATATATTTATTTTTCAGAAGGATATGTTTAATTTTTTTATTATTTTACAAAAATATATATAAAAAAATACAATATTTTAATAATATATAATCTACATTCCTCTCTTATACGTGTGTTATTTTTTTCATTATCTATATATAAAATATTTCATATAAATATAATTATTATTATTATTAATAAAGATCAATTAATTTTATTATTATTATTATTATTCTTTATACATATCAACTGTTGTATATAAGAATAACAAAATTATATGCTATATTCGAATGTATATATAATATATCAAGTACATGATTTATTTATTATCACTAAAGTAATCGATAAAAAAAATTATGAAAGAAAACCCTCTTTAAATAGATCTCACTGTTTATATGTATATAGAATAAAATCTTATTATTAATCTTATATTATATATAATTAATAAATAAAAAAAATATTGCATTTTGTATACATAAACTAATTATTATTTGTTTTTTTTCTGTTTATTTTCAGGTGAGTTGAAATTTACATTATGTGATATTTTAAACTTATTTTCTTATTTTGGGATATATGTAAGAGTATACGTAAGATATAAAATAAAAATTAAAAGGTTATAATTTATACATTATTTATAATGAAAAAAAAAATTTCTTTTTCAATTCGTAAACATATATTATGCGTACGTACACCATCATCATAAATATATATAAATAAAACTTAATAATCACACAAAAAAGTATATAATAATACAAAAACAAATATGAAAATACTCAAATAAGCGTCAATAATTTTCAAAAATCAATATTAAAAAATTATCATTTTGTTTTGATCAAAATAAATTCGAAAAGTAAAAAAAAACTCAAATGTGCAAAAAGCAATAAGTAAACAATAAAAAAATGTTATATCTAAAAGAAAAAAAACAAAAAAATATGAATAAAATAAAAAATAAAGGTATATTATAATAAGAAAAATATTATTAAAATTGTTTTTTAAGCAAGCAAAAAAAAAAATAAAAATAAATAAATAAAAATACACAAAAAAGCTCCGCCTTAATTTAAACATTATATAAGATATATAATATTAAATTCAGTAGATATTATCTCACATTTTTTTTTTATGCTTATAAAATCCAAAAAGAATATATAATAAAATACCATTTGCCTGCGTTGTTGATATTATTATATATATATATATATGAATGGTTGGTATATAGAATAAATTATATATATGATATATACCTGTTTATATATGTATAATAAGTTAAATGGACGTGCAGATGGATGGATATTATACATATTGACATGGATACTATCAAAAATTAAATTTATTTTGTATATATCTACATACGTATACGTGGATAAGTAATTTTTTTTTTTAGTTTTGCTTCTTAATGTAACATTGATAATCTGATCATTTTCATTGTTTTTATATATATATTCAATGCTTTTTGTAAAATCACATCATCAGCAAATAAAACTCCATATTCGCAATAAAACATTCTAATATGATTCTCTTTTGTATCACATTTTTTAAATTAAAATATTTCATCCATTACATTTTAGTACAATTTAATACAATTTAATAAAATTCATTAAATTCATTGAAATTCGGTGAGAATTTTCAATGTTTTCTTTTATAATTAAATTAAATTAAAGAAAAATATATTGATGCAAAATTTTATTTCTTAAACACATAAAACCAACATTTATTATATTTTTGTATAATTATTTTCTATTTATGGTTCATAAATTTTTATATAACTTGTTAATTATTCTATAACATTTGTTATATACAAATGTTCTATAACAATATCATTATCAGACCATCAATTTTATTATAATAAAAATAATCAAACATACACAAATATATAAACTGTGTTAATGACACAATTTTTATTTATTTATTATTATTTATTTTTTAATTAAATTAATAATTCATAAATACATTATTTATTATACATATTTCCTTATTGTGTATACAGAAAAAAAACTATATATTTTATGCATATATACCTTTTTGAGATTGGATTTTTTATCATAGAAAAAACTTAATATAAATACCTACCTATAATAAATGTTACCATTGTAAAGAATAATTCTTTCATACACTAAAGCTCAAAATAAATTTTATAAATGTGCATAAATTAAATAAAAATCAAAATATTTATACGAGGAATAAAATAGCTCAAAAATATTCCTAAAACTTATCGAATTTAAATCTTTTTTTGAATTCGAAAACATTTTTATGAATCATTTTCGATATGCTTTCATAAACTGCCATCGTAAAAACTTACGTACATTTTATTTACTTATTAAACTTTATTTTATTATTAGAATTATGATACTTATTAGTCTTAACAAAAAGCGTAAATGTTCTGCTTAAAAACAAACTGGAAATTGTAATTTTGGTTATTGATTGATTTTATTAATTATATAATGCCTTTTTCTTATAACAATTAGTTAGTTATCGTTTGTGATCCATTTCGTCTGTATAAGTAAAAAAATTCACAACAAATATATTTGGTTAAAATTAACCCAAAATTCGAAAAATTTAAATTAACCCATTTTAGTTCATTAACTCTTTTATTTGTGTTAAGTTGACAAAATATCCAACTGCAAAATTCTAATAAACTACAGAATATACTAAATTATATATTTTGAGTCTGAGTGTATCAATGAATTTGTTATGGTATTTTGTTTAAAATTGTAATGTAAAAGAATAAATAAATATATATATGTATATTATTCTAATAATAAATAAATAAATATATATATATATAATGACTGTGACTAATTTTCTTTTTTGCATATGTATGAAAATAAAATCATATATTCACATATTATGCGTACCTTATTTATTATATATGATATATGTATAATACAGAATCTGTAATCAGTATATGTTTATATTTTTAATTAAATTTATACCATATTAAAATGTTGTAATATAATATAAAAAAAATAAAAAATATATACTTAAATGAGAAATAAATTTTAATTTTTCAATATGCGTATTTTGATTGCACATTATTTTTTTATTATTATTACAATAGTGTAATTATTAAAATTGTATATGAACGTATAAATTATAAATATAAATTAATGACTTCCTTTGAATTCAATTTCGCACATGTAAAATTTAAAGATTTTTCAAAATTAGGTATTATAAAATTTGAAAAAAAAAAAATAAATAATACTCTATTATATGTGATGGAAACACCGAAGAAATAAACAGATGAATATAACAATCGCTAAAGAAATTTTAATTTAATGAACATTTCATTTCTGTTCTGTAAAAAAAAAGAACAGATTCTTTTATATTTTCTATATTTACAAATAATAATTCAATACTATTCTTATTACCTATATGCTGGTCATCGTCTCCTTTATATATATAAAACAATCTCAATTGATATATGGACATCTCGATCTATAGACAATCAAATATATATAAGTAAAAAAAAAACTATTAAAATAATATTTACAATTATTTTCTATATTATAAATACGCACAAAAATATTATATGTATATTTTTATAGATATATATTATTGTGCACAATATGACGGAAGAAAATATAATTTTAAATCGTTATAATAAATTATTTATAATATTTTATTGCATATATACATTTAATTTTATAACTATATGTTTAAATATACGCATATAAAGTATTCATATAACTGGGTGATAGTATATACCTATATATATTTAATTTTTTTTTTAAATAAATATTTAAAAGAAAATAAATTTATATATTATTTACTTATATAAATGCTTTTGCAATCCAAAATGAATGAATCAATAAATGTGTCAAAGTTCTAAGTCAAAATGAATTGTATATATTTTGTATAAAAGATCAGTTATATAATATAATGAAGATTTATATAAAGTTACATAAGAAATATATTTAAATAAAGAATCCATTTATAGATTTTGCATATTCATAAACTTTATATGCATGTGATAATAATAATAATATGAATATAAACAAAATATTGATTGGAAAATGGGTATTTTTTTGCTGACTTCAGTAATTTAACCATTTTTTTTTAATAATCGTTTTATTATTGAATTAATTTAAATTTTAGTAAATTTGTTTGGTTGATCAATTTTTTACCTGTACACAAAATGTAATGCTAACAAGATTTTTTCTTATCAATCTCGCGATATTTATAACAATCAGTTATCATATATATTTTTTTTGGAAACTTCAACAATATTTCAATATATCATTGACGTTTAAAAAATATTGACGCTTTAGATCTTTTTTTTAAGATTTTCCCCTTCGATTTTGACATTTCAAAAATATAGAAATTTGTTATAAATAAAAATAATTTCAATTCAATAGCAATAACATTTTTTATTTAAATATTCAATATAAAAAATGTCTAAATATATAATGAATGTATAATAAAATAAATAAAAAAGTACATATATAGAAGAAGAAGAATAACTTATTTTACCATATCAACACAATTCAGAATATATATAATATTTGCATTTTTCTTATTTTTTTCTTTTATTTTATTTCATTTTTTTTTTAAATATATACAATAAACAAAAGCACATACAAAATAAAATTAAAGAAGAAGAAAATGAAAAATATCATGTATATAAAAATATAATATCGCAGTATCAGAACATGCTTAAATACGCTTAATGACACCCGTGCATTTATAAAATAGGAACGTTATCTATGTCTGGTATCAAATTCAGGGCAGAAAACTTAACTTAAATCTATATATATATATATATATATATATATGGTATGTACTTATATGTAAATATATACAATAATATAAAGTATCATTTGAAAATAAAATGATATTTACAGAAATAAAAATAAGAAATAAAAATTGTTAAACAAATAATATGTACCTCTATATATATATTATTGTATTTACATATATTCTCAACAGTTGTTTATACATACGGACATCAGTAAATATATAGATACACTTTATGGAAAAGAATTATTTTTAAGTTATTTTCTTTATTTACGTGTATAAACAATATATAATATGTACATTGAACATACATATATATATATAACATCATAGATATATATGTTTTGTTTTTGAAGTTATATATTATCATATTATATATAGTAGCAAAAATTCCATATATAAATTGTGCTTGATTATAAATATAATTTTGTTAAAATTTATATATGTCCTTTTTTATGTATATATCGTTATATATTTGGTTCAATTGAACACAAATACATATTATAATATCTTTTTATATGGTGTATATAAATAAAAATACAATTCAATCCGAATGAATGTGGCAAGAATATATACCTACCTAATATAAAGTATGCAACTATATACATTTTTTTTATTTTTCATTATATACTCTTGTTGTACATTTTATGAATTACACAGGTACATATATACAAACATTAATGTACGATTTTATTTTCTAAATATATAACATACATGAAAATTTGCAAAATATATATGTACGTAGCAGAGTGTTTTTTTTTTGTCTTTGCTATTATATTTTTTTTTTGATAGTCTTATTTGCACACAATAATTTATATAATCCTTGTGTTCTTTTTTTTTTGGTTCCATTTTAAGTCTTTTACATTACTATAAAGATATTTAGTTATGGTGCATCTGTACGTGTATAATATTTAGATGGAATTAAAAAAAAAATTGAAAAGATGTTGAAAAAATATATATATTTATATATATAGTCCTAAATAAAATAAATAAAATGACCTGTTTGAATTTGAATATGGTATAATAAGAAGTAAAATCAAATACATTGATAGTTTCTCATATATAAATATATATATTAAAGTGAAATACATTCATGTATATTTTATTTTTTTAATGCGGTTATACATTTATATATAATATATTAAACATTGCCAAGTCAATTCAAAAAGGATGGGCCATTTATTTATAATATTTACATTACATGTTTTTAAAGATGTAATTTATATATAATATATACATACATACAACTGAAAATATATTTTTGTATTTAACTACAATGGCGATCCTGCAATGGGAAAACAAAAAAATAGCGCCCGCTCACATTTCCGGTGCTTCTGAAAATTGGCAATGACATACAGAATATACAGAATTTTCATTGGAAAATTAATCAGAATTTTATTTAAAAATCATAAAGAATTTCCTTTAGAAAATCATATAGAATTCCATTTAGAAAATCCTACAGAAATTACATTACATTATTCAACATACATTATTAGTTTAGTAAATTCATTAAAACATCCATTAGAAAATTTAACAAAATTTCACCTAGAAAACTCCTTAAGCCAATTAAACAAGATTTCCCATAGCAAACTATGCATATAGGATCACCATTGAATACTATAACGAATTTCCGAATTAATTGTATCTTAAGACAGAACTTTGCGTTTATTTTTTATTTTATACCTACATAATGTATAGAATTTTTCGATAAGATAAGGGAATAAGCTTGCGGGTCATAATTAACTCGGAAAAATAATGCGAATCGGCATAGTTTGCCTCAAATTGGTTTAAATATAACTTTATAACGCATAATGATCATATGAAATACAAAAAAACCGAGTATCAGAACCGAGTCTGTATATATCCAATTGTCTTTAAAAACAATATAATAACAACATATATGGTATATATAAAACATATAAAAACAATGTAAATGCAATCAAATTCTGTATAATATGTATAAAAACATACAATTGCAACCCATTTAACTTTTTTTTATTTATTATTTTCTATATATAATCTTGTTTATTTTTTTTTTTAATATTATTCTATATCTATATACATATAAATTTACATTTTATATATGTTAGTAGTAATAATACATAGTTCAAAAGATATATATATATATATCGATATATTATATATATTATTAATCATTAAATTATTTTTTGTAAAAAAAAATAAAATAAAACACCAATATGTTTGCATATAGTATTACATGGGTAATATAAATAAAATAGGGGAATAAATTAAGTACCTATATATATAGATATAAATAAATAAATCGCTATAAAGACTATAAAATGTATATAAAACTATAAATAAATAAAACACACAGACGATTTTTGCATCCCACGAATCTTATAATAATATATATATATATATAATAGTAATCTTCATTCATTTGATTTTATTTATAATAATAATAATATGAATATATAGAAATTTTTATTTATTTATTTTTTTTTTTTTGATTTTCTTTACAATATATAATTTACATCTTTTCAATTTCTATAATATTATTATAACTAATATAATAGTATATTATATATGCAATATTTGCAACTTCTTATGTTGGATTTATACAAATAATGGAAATCTAAAAGGATTTTTAAGAATAAATGATATATATAGTACAATTGCTATAAATCAAATTGCCACCGCGACTACGTATAATGATATCCTTAAATACATAATAAGTTTTATTTTCTTTAAGATTTTGCACAAAAAAAAAATAAAAATATTATATGCATATCTAATTTAGAAAAATAAAAATTTATAAAAGAGAAACACATTTGCATTTATTCGTGACTATATATACACAGAAGTTACTTTTAGTTAAATATTTATTATTTGTATGTATAGTCATAAAACAGTAAGTGCATATACGTGAATAGGAAAAACAAAAATAATACCTTTTTAAGGTCTTTTATTGTATTTATTTTTTATTTCATTTTCTATTTTGTATTTACATATAATATTCAAGTTCATTATTTTCTAACTTTATTGAGTGTATATGAAATCTGTGCATATATGAAATGAACCAGTTTCCGGCAAATTATATGCTGTAAATAATATACATATTTGTTTTGTTTCTTTTTATTATAATTATATACTTTATAGCATTTAACCTCTCTGCATTAAGATATAAGGAAAAATTTTCCATTTCAAAATGAAAAGGAATAATAATAACAAAAAATATAAAAACGAAAGCTTATTATATTTCCATTTATGTATTTTAACATATACACACAACACAGTATATACATTAATCGTAATTAAAAAAATATTGTATATATATGGATAATTATAATACAAAAATTTTGTGTTTAATTGATCTTTGTTTATTTTTAATGCTACTGATTAATTTTTTTAAATTTATATTAAATTGCAAAATCATTTTGATATATTAATAATAATAATTTTTATTAATATAATTACTTATTAAGATGATTTTTATTTGTTAAATAAATATAGCGAAGATCCTCTTACGAACTTGCGAAATGACATTTGATATATTTTTAATTTTTTATTAATATAATTATACGGATATTTTATTGTACTTCATAAAATCTATATAAATACCTATATACATATGTGTAATATTGTATTAAGGAAAAATCAAATTACATTTAATGATTGTAAAATAAAAAAATGTTTTGTGCCGATATACACTCATATATTCATAGACTTAAATTATAAATAAATATCCATATGCTTTTGCTGTATATATACGTTCCTAAATTGCATGTAAAAATAACTTATTAATAATTATAATAATAAAAAAAAAATTTAATGAAAAATTAAACATATAAAGGTAGTAAAAAAAATTATATTTTTATATATCCCATTTTTTCTTCATATAATATTATAACTATATTTATATATACATTCATTCTATCTTTATAAAACACTAATACTGTGACACGCACCCAATGACTCGTTCTTATGATATTAACATTAAATAATAATTGCTTTAAAAATTTCAAATTTTTTTTTTTTTTTTAATAATTTTTGTTATAAAATAAATATAATAATATGTTTTGTTTGGCGTCGAACCCATTAAATAACCTCCAATTTACTATATTGCTATATGTGTATATTCATCCATACCTGCGTATATATTATTTCATATGTTTATATACATGTAATACAATCACTTAAAATATATCGCATCTATAACGTATATATATATTGTCTTAAAATAAACCAGACAATGTTTTTAATAAAAATATTGTTGTTTCAATTCAAGTATATATATATATATATATATATATATTTATCATATATATGGTATATTTATTTTTGCCAATTTTTCAAGTATATGTATATAGCAACTAAATTTTATGCAACTAAATTAGAATTGAATGAAAAATATATTAAAACAATTTAACTGAGTGAGTCTGGTTTCTTTTATTATATTGATCGTTTATTGTATTATATATACAGTACAATCTCGAAAATTGCACATCTCGGTAATTACAAAATTCGATGATTATCGACTGTGCGATAATTTGCAAATTTCAAAATTTTATATTTAAATTCATATATAAAAATATGTTCTATTATTTAATTATGAATGTGTTCTTATTATTCCAATAAAAAACACAGTATTAAAATAAAAATTATGATAGTTAATTTCAATAATTGCACAAATTCTTGGTGTTTGCACATGGCTTTATATCAGTGCAATTTCCGAGATTGTACTGTATAAAGATATGCAATTTAAGAACATACACATATATTGTGTTTTATTAACAACGGCAACAATAATAAAGCTACAATATACAACTTATTTAATATTGTTGTTATTTCTTTTTTTTTATTATTATTATTAAAAACTCATACAAATACGTAAAAGATTGTAAAAAAAAAATATGTATATAAAAGCAAAAAAAAAAATATATATATAAAAATATGCGGTTATTACTTTTATCGGATAATTGTTCTTTTATTTTGTATACTTGCTTGATATATATTATGATATATAGGTATACATTACATATTTATCGGTATATATATACGTAAATGAATATGTGTAT
The DNA here is from genome assembly GCA_958336335.1 of Dilophus febrilis. Classification (NCBI taxonomy): domain Eukaryota; kingdom Metazoa; phylum Arthropoda; class Insecta; order Diptera; family Bibionidae; genus Dilophus; species Dilophus febrilis. The sequence goes on along the minus strand of OY284471.1, from coordinate 28,772,725 downwards.
ATTAAAAATATTTTAATCGAAATATTAATTTTTTATTATGTGATTTCTTGGCATATTTCTTTCTTGTATATCCACAATATATATATTTACGTTGAATTTCAATATGTATATTGATGTTTTTTATTTTTATATTCAATATATATTATAGAATAAACAACGTAATATTATTCGAAATACATTTCTGATATAGATTTGCAATATAGCTTTCAATATGATATTCATATTTTAATTTAATATACTAATCAAATTTTTTGAATGGTTGAATTAGAGTGCTTAATAAGGTAAAATGATTATTTATTTATGTCTTTTAAAACTATTCTTTTTTTCGGAAAACTTCCATATTATACTAAAGAATTATTTGAAAACCAAATTTGTATATAAAATCGATAGAATTTTTTAAATAATCTATAAAACAGCATGAAGCATAATATAAAAAACGTATCCAAGGGATCGTTGAGAATTATTACTATCGGCAGTTCTTTTATGTATTTTTAAAAATTCTTAAAGTTCCAATTATTTCGCAAAAAGTTTTCAAATATTCATTTATTTCAGCAGATATTATCAAATTTTATACTAAGTTTATTATACAGTCCTTTAGTTTTCTTTAGTATAGCTTCCTTTAGTATATAGATTGAAATAGAACTGGTTAAATTTCTGAAGAAACTTCCATAAAAAGAAAATTTCCTCCATAAATGTTTATATAAATGTTTCTTCATTAAAAAATAGTATTTTAAAACATATAAAGTTAAAAATTATTATTAGATCTCTGAAAAAATTCTTAAGCCCAGTCTTATTTTTTTTGTATTCGTTTCATTAGTAATTTTAATAAATTGATATTATTTTTTGCTTTATCGCATTTTCAAATTAATTTCATACCGCAAAATATAACGAAACATAAAAAAATCAATCTGAATGAATCTTATCTGTTGCATATACAAAATTTTATATATGACTATGTGATGTATACAAAAATAAAAATAATTATGTAATTGTGTGTAATAAAAGTGTTATATTATATATATTGTATATATATATATAGTTAATAGTAATTTTGTGGTATATATAAACTAAAAAATTATAAAATATCATATATGTATATAAAATAATTGACGTTGTAAAACGTTGTGTTTTAAGTGAATATTATAAAATATTTTTTTACAATGTCGTGTCGCATTCATTATACATATGCAGTAAAAAATTAATTTTCAAATATTAAATTATATAAATAAATTATTATTCTCTTTTGTTTTCTATATAATATAAAATTTTTTTTTCATTTGTTACGCATAATCAGCGTAAATTAATTTTTTACAATGTATTTTTGTTATTATTATAAAGGTTTTTTTCTTATTATTATTATTAATTTTCGTTTCTAACGATAATAATAATAATAATTGTGTTTTGTGTATATACAAAAAATTTTATAACCATTTATAAAAGAAAATTGTTTTGTTTATTCTTTGTATTTTATTTATTTTTTCATCCTCTTATTTAGTATTAAATTAATTATAAACATTTTATCAACCACGGCCACGGCATGGCACGGTTAAAATTTTTTCCTTGATAGTCTAGTAATTAAATTAAATTTATAAATATGCCGAAACAAATATAATAATAATATAATTGTAAATTTCTATATAATTTGATTATAAATTAATTTTTATAATTATATTAATAGTAATAAAAAGAAAAAGAAAGGATCAGGATGATGTGAATATGTACTGAATATATATTATATTATACTATATTAGTTTGTTTGTATATCACATGCACATAATACGTTATAATAAAAAAAAAACAAAAAAAAAATGTATATGATTAATTCTTTGTGTGATTCAATTCGAAATAAAAAAAAACAAGTATGTGACTTTATCAGAGACAGTGTGAGTAACTCTGTATGTTATTATTTGACATTTTTTCATAAAAGTGGTGTAAATCTGTAAAACTAAAAGTATAAAGTATAAATGCAAAGATGCCGAAATAACAACCATCCGTATACATAATTTATATTCTTAGAATTATTATTTTGTATATTTCATAAATAACCATACATGCTATTACAAATTATTTACCATTTTATTTGTTTTACGTATATATATTTTAATATTCATCAAGAGTAAAATACATAAATTTCCGTATTTTTATATTTTTGGGGGAATATAAAGTATATTAAAAAATGTAAAAAATAAAATAATAAAACTTCTCTGAATGAACTCCCGCACACAAATAAATCATTTAATATCACTTAAATAATATAATATTCTTGTTGAATTTTAATATATATAAAATTAAATATTTACAATTTTTGTTTTTGTTTTTAAATTATATATTTAATAACTCCAAAATAAAAAAAAATGTTTAGATACATCAAATGGATTTTCCATAATTACATTTAATTTTATCTGTCATTTAGATTTTTTTTTAAGTTGTTATAAAATAAAATAGTAAATTATTTTTTAATTATTTTTTTATAATATTCGTTTCAATTTTTTTTTTTGGTTTCATAAATGACAAATAAGTAAAATATCTATATAGGGTAATATTTTTATTTATCTTAACACCTGTCATCCTCACATCATATTCAGAATGAAAATTAATTATAATTATTAGTTCTTTGCACACTTCTATATACCATTTGAAGATTTTTGGACTATTATATATTTGATACTAAATAGATTATAATAAATTGTAGATTAATTTCTTTTTGTATATAAGCAGGTAGGTATATATAGAAATACACATTTAATTTAATTATATCATGGATAATCGCGCGTATAGCAGGTGCGGATGTTAAAATTTAAAATATATACTGTTTTTTAATTATTAAATTATATTTATTCAGCACGTATAAAAATGATTATTAAATATATATGATACTGTGCCAGAGCATTAATTTATTTGTTTAAATGTAAAAAAAGACATTTTTTTTTGTATAACATAAAATAAAAAGCAACACTGAATTATATATTTTGTGTATTGTGCATCAATGTCTTTAATTTGTTTTTATTCCGCTTTGTTTTTTAAGAATGATCGTATAGTCATTTTTTTATTTATTTTTTTAACATGATCGCATTGTAAAGATCTCTAGAACTTTATTTATTTTTATTTAATTTTATGTCGTTTGTCTCTTATAAAGAAATACGTGAGTAAAATTAGTTATATTTTTATTTTTTTTTTGTATTTTATGTCAATTTTAATGATTTGTGTTTGTGTAGTTCTACATATTTAAAAAAATTAAAAAATAAACATATGTAAATGATTTAATTTTATAAAATCTTTATAACTGATAGCGACGTGTTTAAATATGAGTTTTTTGAACTGAATATTATATAAATTACATAGAAATATATATATAATTTATTTATATATATGAATTATATATTCTATTAATATTTTTGTCTTAAAGCACTCACCTTTTTTTTTTTTGGTTTTATATAAAAATGAATAAATATAATAATATTAAAAATAAAAATCCGAACATTTCTTTATGAAATCTTTTTTTTTATGCATTTTGTCGTTTGGCAATTTTTTAAATTTTTTTGCTAAGTCTCTCTGTGCATATTTTCATAAAAATATTTATTACATATTTATTTATATATTTAAAAAAAAACTTGCAAAAAAAAAAATTAAATAATAAACAAAAAAATGTGCATAAAATATACAATAAATTTCATAATACCACTACTAAAAAATAAAATAAAATATTATTATTATGTAAAAAAAAAGAAAAATGAACAGAAAAATGCACATGAGAATGCATCAAAATATTTTATAGAAAAATTTAAATATATTTATATTCATTTTGGTCGTCGATATATAAATATATATATATATATTTATACGAACATGGTTGAAGTGCATATAAGCATAAGTAAAATAATTTTTTTTATATTATATATATGCAGTTTTTGTTAGAATTTATTAGAATTGATAAGTGTTTTGTTATGCACCTCGCCATTTTGAAAAACACAGCTATTGTATGGTAAATAGTTTTCTGTATATTTGCTTTTCGTTTAAATTTATTATTATTTTATATTTGTTATAAATATAACAACGATTGTATAAAGGAAAATTTTATTTAAATATATACACACTGTTGCATATGTGTATATTTAAAGTGCAGTAGAATTTTTTCTTTAAATTTAATATACTTACTATTTGAATTTTTAGTAAAAAAATAAATGTACTTATTTTGTTTGCAAAGTAGAGTTTTATATTTTGATTAAATTTTGAATCATTTTGGCTAATCATAATATAATGAGGTTTAACGAATAAGGTTAAACTAATCAAATTAAATTTATTTAATTCATAACTTTCTAAATAATTATATATTTTTTCCCTGTATAAACAAAAATTAATAACAGTATTTAAAATTCCATAAAAATATACTGTGGTCTATAAACAGTTCCATTTATCCGCATATAGCTTTAATATATCAATGGATTTTATTTGAATTTAAATATTTCATGTTTTTTATTTTATATTTTATATTCACTTTTATATATTTGAATAATATTTTACATTATATTTTCCTTTATATGGAATAATCACGATATTTCTTTATTTTTTCTATATATTAATTTGTATTTTTATTTAATTTTTATTTTATTAAAAAATGATTTTTTTTCTACTACATATCTCCCTTTAATTCATACAATCCAAATCTAAAGTTATACTATTTACTAAATGTTTGTTGTGTACTCTATGGAATATGTTAAAAATATATTTTTGTATTATTAAATTATGATATTTTATCTATTAATGTAATTACCTAACTTAAGTATTGTTTAACTGATATATTCTCTACCGTATTTGAAATTAAACCAAAATGTTTATTATCGTATACATACAATAATTATACAGATTTTGCAAATTTGTCCCATATATTTGTATTATACTTAAAAAAAATCAAATCACAAGATAAAATATATGATTTATATTTTGAAACAATAATTATCTTTATTGAAATCGCATATTATAAAATTAAATAATTTTATAAATAACCCATTAAAAATGCTTTAATTTTTGTTTTTCTTTTTTTTTGTAATTGGTTAATAAATTATTATTATATTTCTATATACAAAGGTGTGAATTACAAAATAAGAAAAACTTTATATATTATCTGTATTGGTATATTATTTATAAAATAATGATACTTATTTATCGTTACAAATTTTTATCATAAGTCATTAATATATTTACACATTTAGAAAATCAAATTAAAAATATAATTAATCTTGTAAATATGCGAGCTCTCTCACAAAGTATATTTAAAAGAAAAAATGAAAACAAAATTGTAATAAACAAAGTATATAAAAAATAAAAAAACTAAAATCAAATTATATCTATAAATAAATATAATGTACATATATACAAGACGTATTGTTGTGAGTATCATTAAATATGTAATTACATTCTATATTTATATATATTTACCAGTGTAAACTGCAACTATCTATAGATATATAAATATTGACTTTGTACCTATAAATATATATATAAAATACTGAGAAATATATTTATGTATTTAATTTCAATTAAAAATGTACAACAAAATTGCAATTATATACTGTATGTATATCCAATTTATATATATACATATTATAAAATAAAAATTCTATATTCAATTGTTGAATTGTATATACATGTATATAAAACGAAAGGAAGAAAATTATAAAAATAAAAAATTAAGTTTTTTAAAATATAATATATTTGTAATCTATACAGTACATAGTCTAGTATATTATTATAAATCTGACGTTAGTCCAAACTAAGTAAAATTCTGTTACATATATCTTAAATATATTATATTCGTAAAAGGTCGATGCATTGGTGGATGTACATAATGATTTCGTTAATAATGGGATTTTTTTTATAAAGGAATTTTCTCCTTAAAAAGTTGTTATCAGAAAAATTAATAGCACAAACATTATAAGTATACGTAAGAATGCATAGAATCAATCCAAATTTATAACAATAATATTTCCTATTATCAAAAATTTGTTTTGTACAATTGAATTTCGAATTACGTTTTCATATAAAAAAGTATGGAAAATCTACGGTAGACTTAAGCGACGAACCTTTTTTTTTTTATATTTTTTATAAATTTTTTCTTAATAATTATGAAATCAGTAAAATGTAAATAAATTTCTTGTCCTCAAAATTTCGAGATTCATAAATAATTAATATTAATAAATGTATAATTGAATACATTTTTATATTGTTAAGTAATAGTTTAATTGATTTTGATAGTAAGATATTTTTTTTTTTAAATATGACATTAGAAAAGAAATAATTCTTTTCATAAATTAATTCTCATTAACAAAAAAAAAACATTAATATTATAATTTATAATATTTAAAGATTAATAGAACATATATAAACAAAAAAATATCATAAATTTAATAAATAAATAATAAGCATTTTAACTACGCTGGATAACTGCTCGACCGCAGTGTGATAATTCATGTTTAAATATATATAAAAGTATTATTTATTAAAAAAATGTTATAGTTGTCATTTTGAATATATATATATATATATATATATATATATATATATATATTATATTTTAACTCTGTACGATATTATTTAAAGATAATAATATTTATTTCATTATTTATTTATTTTTTTTTGTATTTTCTTATAATAACAATTATACGTATATAATATTTATTTATTTATGTAAATGGACGATAATATACGATAGATATAAATTCGTATTCTAAGTGATATTTTATAAATAAATGCATAATCCAAATTGTATAATTTTATAAAGCATTTATAAATATATGTATGACTGTATGTGACTCTGTGCGAAGGCTCCATTTATAATAATGATGGCAAATTCATGTACTATATACATATATAATATATTATAATCTTATTATAATAAATTTGCGTATTTCTCGTTTATATTTTCCATTAATATTTCGTATTTATATTCACAAATCACAATATTATAATATGATGATGAGTTATTTTGATAGACATTAAGTATATTTATATATATATAAATAAATGTGCACTGTATATTAAAAAAAATATACATATAAAAGTGTATATTGTCAGTGAGTGCATTTTGATGCACATGTTTTGCATATAAAAATATGAAATTTGTATAATTTATTTAAAATAAAAGAAATTCAAAACTATTTATATATTTAATATTATTCTGTGGTATTATATATATATAACATAGGATAGATGAACATAAATATTATTTTATATGTGAGTTTTTATATGAAACGTTTTTATATGATTTTATATATATATATTTCTTTAAAAATATTTGTATAGTAAAGTTAAACCCATGTTTTTTTAATAAATATTCGCACTAACAAAATATACCTGTTGAAATAAATAAATATAAAATTATACTATATTTATTTTTTGCGAAATCTACCTTCATAATTGTTTATAAAATAAATACAATTATAAAATTTGATCTTGAATACAATCGAATTGATATAGTTATTCATATGGGACATAATCTCTCTGATTAATTCATATATGAAAGAAATATAATTACAATACCTTACTTATATATTTATTATATAATCAATTATTATCAATATATGGGAATATAAATTCACTTCGACGTTTTTTTCAAAACTATTATTTTATTGCTAACAAGCGTTAGTATACTTTTCAGAATTCAGCTTGGATTAATTAAAATTAATTATGATCGGTATAGGATATCATTGATTTTAATAAACTTTATGATATAGTATAATATTTTGCCCCATTTAAAATTAGATATTTAAATCAAATTCAAATTTCAAAATTCAAATTCAAATTCTGTAATTACGCGTACGATCAACTGCTTGAAAAATTACTCCAGGTGAATTTATTCAGATGCGAAAATTACAGCAAAATGTTCCCATTCGTTCAGTAAGATGTATACGTCAAAAGTTTGTCAGAAAATTCGATTATTATATGCAATTATTTAACTATGATTACATTTGAGAAATTCAAAATTTTAACAAAATATTACAGTTTATAATATCGTTGTGCACAAAAAAAATTATTCAATTTTATATCTTTCTACAAATTTATTTATACACACTTATATTGTTACATATTCTTGCATATTTATAAGTGCAAATTAAAAAATGATATAAAAAAAAGAATACATTAAATATTATAATCACGAAACCACAAAAAATAATATTAATATTTTTTCTGTTTTTTTATGAAACGCATCATTGAAGCAAATAAAAATATATAACGTATACATTTTTAACTTACATTTAATTCGTTTATTTTATTTTACTTATTATTATTATTATTTATACAACTATATAGAAATCTACATTTTTCCTATTTATTTATTTTATATATATATATATATATATATAAAGTAGTGAAATTCTTTTGCTATAAGATTTTCATTTTATGAGCTATAATTTCATATATTTTAAAATTTATTGTATTATGTGCATAGAGAGACCAAAAAAAAAGGAAGATGCAATTTAAGATATTTTCATATATGAAAATAATTTTTCCTTTTATTTTTAATTCTGAGCTTTGTTAAATATTTATATATCTTAAAAGATGATATGATACATTTCCATATATTATACATGTATATAGTTGTAATATATAAACAACGCACGCACGTCTTATTTACGAAAAAAAAATGAATAATAAATACGCATATACTACGTACAATACTATCTTCTGTCTGACATCATTTACAATTAAAAAAAAATTGTATGCATTTATTTTGTCTTATCAACATATTATGCTTTGTATATATTCATTATACATGAGAGATTTTAAGCGCAGAATACAATAATAATAATAATAATAATAATAATAAAAAGTTGAAAAATGAATATAATTCAATTTTCTGTTTTGATTCATATAACAAAACACAGCATCATATATATACAATTTTAGTCGGCTTGTGTATGTATTACCATAACGATATATATATACGTAATATTGTAATATATAAATATATATATGGTAAAAATTTGACCTTTTTCATCATATTATATGACTTTATCATCTACAAATCATTATATATATGATTTTTTTTTCTTTATATTTTTATACACATTCACATTTAGAACATATCTCTCATCATATATATATATATAAGTAAACATTGTTGTTTATATATAATATACGTGATAAAAATTTTTACTTTAAAATATAACACAATATAAGAAGAAAAAAAATTTGCATATTTTCATTATACTGATATACATATATAGTTTTGTACTGAATAAAAATTCAGAGTTATTTCTTTCATATATAGACTTTTATATTTACATACAATTTCAATGTAATGTAAATAGCGAAAAAAAATTAAATAAGAAGTTTTCTTATTCTCATAAAATCCCACATGTTTACGATTAACTAAAGCAACAAATAAATAAGGTACATATATATTATATATAGAAGTAAGTAGTAAGCAAATAATCTATATATATATTATAATGTTATATATGGCGGTTAAACATTACAGAAAAAAAAGAAGAATTATAACTCTATATATATATATATATATAAAAGATTTTAAATTATTCCCCGTTTATTTCATTTAATTTTTCATTTAAAATCTTTAATATTTACGAAAAGAAAATTGTACAAATAATTTTTGAATTACATTTCTCAAGGATAAATATATTTTATATTGTTTAATAATAATACAATATGATTATCCCTGAACATTATATACAGCATTATGCTATTTTATATTGCCATATTTAAAAAATTGTGAAGAAGAAGAAAAAGAAAAAGTTGAACCCCCTTTAAGAAACATTTTTATAAATATTTATCTATGTATATAAAAAAAAAATTATATTAAAAAAATAAATAATTTTTTTAATTTATTTAGTATAGTTTTTATTTTTATATTATTTTATTTTATTTTTTTTCGTATATATATTTTTCAAATTCATCTTCTTCATTATTATATTCTTTATTATTTTTATTATTATTAATATTAATATATTTTAATATGTGGGTGGTTACAAAATATAATGTATTTACATTTATATTTAAGAACAAGAAAAAAAAATGAAAAAAACTAAGTGTATTTTAAAATATTTCCGTTTGAGATGGTTTGTTGTTATCCATTCATTTGATCTAAATTTAATTTTTCTTTTATTACATATTTTTTTTTTGTATTCCATATGGCTAATACATTTTTTTTTAATTTTTAATTCATTTTTTATTGTATTGTTGTTTTTGTATATAACACATATAGTTATGTTTATTGTCGATGTGTAACGAATTAATAAAGTGTTGTTTTTTTTTATTATACTTATATTCTGGAGAGAATAAACGAATAATAATTATATAAAAAGAAATACAATTGATAATTCATTTTTGTATGCAATATATAATTATAATAAATATAAAGTATTTTTCGCAAAAAAAAAGCATTACTTTTAATAATTGCAATTAAATTTTAATTATATAGATTTTAGTATAGTTTAGTATATAATGAAATTGCTTAAATAATTATTCTAGAAATTTATTTTAATTGTAACTATTTACAACTCGTTTATTTTTTTTTAATGATTCCTTAGATAGCAAATAGTCACAGCGATTGACAAGTGAATTTATATTTATATTACTTAAAATACGTGTATCTGGTGGTATTAAGATGACACTGTCCTCAAAAAATATTCACATCATAATGAATCAAAAAATATTTTAATATTGCAATTAATTTTATTTCAAAATAATTTGTTGTATATTAACTATATATTAAGCAAAATAGCATTATTTTATTTTGTTTAAAATCGTGATGATAATTTTTACAGGGAAATAAAAAAATAAATATGCACTTACAGGTAGTAAAGTGACAAAATAAAAATTCCAATAAAAATAAAAAAAAAAACAATCAAATAACATTCTAATTAAATATTAGAAATAATGAACAAAATATTACGATACAAAGCATATAAAAATAACATTCAATTAAAAAATAATTTTATTATATACAATTTTCTGCATACATATACATTTATTTCATAATGTATACAAAATAAATAAATAACTAAAATACCGATAAAATATACCACCTTTCCATTATTTAATAAAAATGTATTTATATATACCAACTTTTATATTATAATATATCTATAAAATGTGTCAAAATTTATTGATTTTGATTGTTAAATTTATTTATATATATTTATACATATTATGTTCATATTTATATATTATGTTCATATTTTTCACTAAATAAAAAAAAGATATAATGAGATAAATACTATTACATATATAAAGTTGAATAGCAAAAATATAAAATATATAAAAGTTTTGCGTGATTTTTATCTTGTTAATTAAAATTGATAGTTATTTTTCATATATATGTATTTAATAAATATATTTTATATATAAATTATGATAGGTTACAGTGAATTTAAACACATATATATTTTCTATTTCAGAATATTATACAATTGAAAAAAAAAAACAAAAATATTGTCTTTTAGCCTCTATATAAATCTATATTTCTATATACTATATATGTATAAAACACTGCTAAAGTACAGTTACTGCTCTGCGGCTTGAACTTTAATTTTCGATATATACATGAAAACTAAAAAAAAAAAATTAAAGTATTTTATATATTACACGGTAATTTTTAAGTAAAAAAAAAATGAAATAAAAAATTTCACATTCTTTAAGGTGTGCCATAGAACAATAACTAAAATATTCTCTCTATGTACAAAAATACTACAGAAATATATCGTAAATATTTTTATTCATTTATTTAATTTATAATATTCATCTCTTAATATATAGATTTAGCAGATTAGATATAAATAAAAAATTTATATCAAATTCAAAAAATTACAAATATATGTAATGTAATTTATAATCTATTATTTAACAATTATACTATATAATATATATTGTAATATAATATAAATGTAGAAGCAGCAAAAAAATCACGCAAGCAACATATAAGAGAAATATATAAAATAAAATGAAATAAAAAAAAATTAATGGGATTTTAATCATAGTAAAATGAATTTTTTTTTTTGCTATTTATGGTTTATTCATTATTATTATTCACATCCACACACGCATATAAATATAATATAAAATCATCTTACATAATTTATGAAACTATTTTTATGGTGGATGTGGAGTCTAAATTAAATTAATGATTATAAGAAGAAAAAAAAATGTATTATAAAAACATTCAACTATATAGGCATTATAATACAAAATTTTTTACCTGTGTTTGGTCAAAATCCTTTATTGTAAATCCCGCTTCAATTTAATTTCACATATAATAAATAGTTCATTTTAATAAATTCATTTCATGGATTTTTATTGTTCATGTTTTTTTTTTTTGAATCATAGGATTTTACGAAGTACTTCAATGAAAATGATAATCCTTTCTTTAAGATATTGGTAAATAGATAAAATCGATAATCTTTATCGGCAAATAATTTCAATATAGTATTATTTTATATTTTTTTCTATATTTTATTGATCATATATTCTTTAGATGTTACCAAAAAAAAAGAAAAGATTTATTGTTATAACGATATTAGTAAGTTTTAATAATGGATTGCTATAAATGTAACTATTTTATTTGATTTTCTCATATTTTTCGTAACTACCGGGGTTTGTTCGTTTGAATTTTCTCTCTAACAAATATTTTAATATATATATATAGATAGTAAATTATAACAAAGAAATAATACAACCCCTTTTATATAATATATGCTATAAAAGAAATATAAAAGGTATATTTTAACTAATCCTTCTTGTATATATTCATTTTGAAATAATATCTTAACAATTATAATTATATGTTGTTGATGAATATTCAACAACATGTGAATATGATAATAATTTTAAAGGTATATTTTATAATGTTATATATGATTTAAAAACAAAGATAATTAATAATTTTCACATAAAATAAAACACATATATGAACGATGAGATTTTACGGTCTCTTCGTATGAAATAATTTGTCATTCAATATATATATATATATATTTATTTATATACATATAGATATTTAAATCATAATATATAAAAGTATTTTTAATCTTCATTCATTTTATTTTTTTATAAAGAAAATTGTTTATTTTAATATCTGTATAGTAATATTTTATATGTGTATAGATATTGAGGAGTTTAATACACAATAATGAAGCAAAAAAAAAATAAATACAACATAATTATATGTATAAGAAATTATAACAAAAATTGACCAACCAAGCGAGGGAAGGTTGTACTTACCTGGGTATATGATATTTACCAATCCCGATATAAATATTTAATAAGAAGAAAATAAAAATAATACAGTGCATTTACAAAAAAAAAAAATAAAAATATCTTTATACTTATATATTTTCTTCATACATACTGACAGTATTTTGTCTTTTTACATACACATTATATATGAATATATAATCACTGAACAACAACAAAAAACTATACCTTTTATATATATTCAGAGCTTATTCATATATAATAGTATACTTATTTATACATATATATATTTATGTATATAAGCACAATATAATGCTGCTGTTTTATATATTAAATATAAATATAGAGGTACTTATAAAAAAAAAAGACCCATCAGCGAGTTACCGAATCAATATATACACATCTACAGTTTTTTTTTTTGCCACTGTGTTGTGAAATAAAAAAAATATTAATAAATTTTACCTTTATTCAATCAACAATATGGTGATGTGTGTGAATCTTATAAAATAATGCTAATAAATACTTGAATTTTGATAAAAAAAAAACAAAAAACCTATAAGAATTTATTTTATATATACACAAAAAGAGTTTCAACATTTTCATTATAGACATTTTTTTTTCTTTCGTATCAATCTTCTTCCTTATATTTTTTTTGTTTTTGCCATGTAATTGATGATATGCTAATAATGCGTTGATGATTGCGACCATTCTGATGTTCTTAATATATAATATTTATATGATGATAATATTATAATCATATATAAACTTCCTATATATATATATATATATATATATATGATATTATTTTAATATCGCAGCATATCTCCTGATCGATGACAACGAGAAAAACGATGAATATATATTTTAAATTATATTACCAAAAAAGAAAAACCCATATTTATATATATATCTATATAAAATATATGATATAGTTTTAATATGGTATAAAAGTATAATAAATTTTGCTTTTTAAATTATTTTATATGGTATATATATTCAAAAGCGTTCTTCTTAAAACTAATATATAAATATAATATTATATATAGAATAATTCTGATGATGTGCTCCTCCCAAAAAATATTTTACATATATAATTTTTTCTTTTTTAATTTTATTCCATCTTATATATATATATATATATATATACATAATAATGACCATAAAATCGTCACACATCGATGACAGTAAAATATAAAAACATGTCATTTTATTATATATATGTTTTAATTTTTGTTATTTTTTTTTTGTTTTACATTAATTTATAAAGTAACCAAAAAAAAAAACATATAAAAAATTGTTAAACGTAACTTGTTTGGAAACGATCAAATATTTCTTTCTTTTTTTTATGTGCGTTTTAATTTTTGATTAATGAAATAAAGAAGGTGTTAAATATATTTGTATATTTATTTATTTATTTTATACATATATGATTTTTTTTTTTTGTTTTTTGGAGTTAATGAATGAATTTTGTGAAGCATAAACGTATATTTATTTTTATTATTATATTCTTCTTTTTTTTTTTTTTTTAAATATGTCTCTTTATATGAAATGATGACATTTTATTCATGACTTAATAAAAATTCAAGATAAAAATAATTATTCTGTTATTTATATATTAAAAAAAAGAAATTGTTATCGAGTACATTAAACATTGTTGTAATTTTAAAGATTATGTTTATAGTTTAGTTATAAGATTTGATTTGGAATGTAATCTTTTTAGGAATTTTTTAAAAATATTTAAGTTTTTATGAATATATACTTCGAGAATTGAATTCGAAATTGATATAATATAATTCTGATATAAAACTAAAGAAAAAAAGGCGTTATAATAAGCAAATACAATCTATAATCTCATTATTTAATATTAATTGCAAATCTTAATTTCTTTAAAAATACCAATATATTTTTTATCACATAAACATCATACATTTTAATTTCTATAATATAAAAAAAACACCATAAATTACAAACAATATATGAAATGTATATGAAATTAATAAATTATTTTCTTTGTATTTTATTTAATAAAATTATTTTAAAAAATATTCATACATATTGAAAAACTAATTGTACATGCAAAAAAAAAAATAAAATCATGTAATATTCTGTTTGTATAATAATCAATTAAAAATTCACACTGTAATTTCATTTAATTTATATATAATAATAATATAATATTAATATTTATATATAAAAGTTATGTTTCATATATGGTTGTTTTTTACACTTTTGGACAAACACATTTTCTATATTATATATGTCTACATTTTATAATATTTATAGTTTTAATTTCAATGCTTAAACAGTTGGATTTTTATGTGCAAACAAATTTGTTTTTAGTAAAAAAACATTTGATTTTATTATTAATTATTCATTATAGTATATGAAAATATAATTTTGAAAAATTTTATAGTTGAACACAATTTTTTGTCTAATACAAAAACATAAATAACGCTGTGCTACTCGCTGTGAATGTTGTTTTCTCTTATATGTCTTTTATTGTTTATATATGTTAAATATCATATATTTACAATAATATTGATTTGATATATATTGAATCATTGAATGCAAAAAAAAAACACATATATTACTTAATTATGATTCATTTATATATGAATATGTAATGATTATCATAAAAATATTTTCATATATCCATCATCACATCACAATAATAATATACACATATTATTCTAAATTTCGCGTTAATCAATATAATAAATGAAAATATTATATTATGTATATTTATTTCACATTCTTCTTATAGCTTTTCCTTTTCTGTTTTTTAACTCATATATATATAATTACCTATATATTTTTGCTAATTTCTTTATGAAATTTCATATATGCATATATATAAATATTTATAAATCTTTTTTTCAAGTTAAAAATAAATATAAAAATAAATGCAATTTTTATTATAAATTACTTTAAAACTTAATGAAGATACTTAAAATATATGTAAAAATAAAATTACTTGTAAATTTATGATTAGTGTATTTATATTCGAACAACCTAAAGTTATTCTGCGTTTATAATTGCATATTTATATACATGTATGTATATATAAAGTCGAAATACGTATAAAAAAATGTATATTCAAATAATCAAATACATTTGTACACAGGTGTATATAAATTGTGATAAATTTGAAGGCATTAATTGTTTGTATCTTCATCGATGTATCTATATATGCATATATGGGACGTGTTAATGATAGTTATAATTAATATCTCAATATATTAGTATTATGGTTAATTTCGTATTTATAATGAAAATCTCATTTTTTTTTGCATCACTAACTATACTATATAATCAATAAATCTATAAAAGAAATGATCGCACATCTATTTTTATAGAATTATATTTGGAAAAACACATTTCTTTTATTTGTCAAAAAATATCTGTTACGGCATGATTTTTTTATAAATTTCAATTAATTCTATGGTAAAATTGCAGATAAAAGTAAATATATTTTATTTTATAAATTCATCATTTTCAAATTAAAAAAAAATAAAATAATTTATGATGATTTATTATTAAATGAATAAAATGGCATATCAAGTTTCAATTATATTTTATAGAAAAAAAAGGCCAACATGTTTGTTTTTTTTCCGCTTGTATTTATCATTTTATTTTGTTATTGGAAAAGAACGGCGCTCGCAATGATAAACTATACAATATATACAATATGATATTGTCAATATCTATTATAATTTGTAGACAGAAAATAAAATTTAAAATACATGTTTTTTGTTTGTTTTATTAGAAAAAAGAATTTTAAAGATAAACAATAAAGAATTTATTTTTTTTTAAATTATTGAAACGAAAATGACATAAAAAACATTTATTTAAATTTTTGGTTATATATATATATATATATATAAAATTATGAATACACCCACATCTTATCAACAAGTTGTTCTTTTTCTTCTTCATTATCTCATCATTCTAAATCTATCTAATATATATATATATATATATATTAGAATTTTCTGAAATCTTTTTCTAAACAATTTAAAAAAAAAGATTGTATATACAAAAATGACTCAATTTTCTTAATTCATTTTCTTTATAAAATATGGAAAATATTATAAAGTTATTTATTGTTATTATTATTAATATTATTATTATTATTATTATGAATATTAAAATATAAATATCTTTATTTGTTTATAATTTAAAAATTAATATTTTATTCTTTTCACTGAACATTATCACGACATTTATATTAATAGTAATATAATATAATATTATATTTCAATTATCATCTATATCTTTTTATTATCATTTATTTGGTGAGAAATACATTTTTTCAATACATCGTATTCGTATGTCTTGAATGTCTTTCGATTTCGATTTCTTTAGCAACAGCAAAAATACAAAAATTATTTGAATTAAATTTGTACGACATAAATGTTATTAAAGATTTCAGCGACGAACCCTCATTTTTTTAAAAATTATTTATCTGATTATTGCAGGCAAATTTAGAAATAAAGGCGTATTTTAATATGATTAAAAAAAATAAGATCGAATTATACAGTAATTAAAGAAAGATAATTAATGATAACTTGCCCATGTATGATATTCATTTTATCACTCTTCACAAAAATCACAAAACAAAAAAATAATCAATTTATAAATGTATATATAAATTATTACTACTTGCATTACTTCCATGTATTTGTATAATCAAAATATAAAATAGATAGTTTAAAAATGATATACTGAATCATTTTTCTGACAAATTTTAGTGTTTTAATGGTAATAATAATAATAATAATAATAATACAAAATAAAACATTGATGATTACGTGTAAATTTGTTATTTTTGTTTACTGAAATTTTTGTATTCAACAAAAGTTCATATATATAAACATTTGAAGATCATTGATTATTTCAAAGTCTGCACGATTATAATTATATATAAGTATATTTACGGTCAAAATAAAAACTTAAATAAAGTTATATATATTATATACTTTGTTTGTGAGATGATGCAAATATATACATGTATATAAATATATTAAGATGCAATCATTACAATAATTTATTTTATTATAACAATATATAATGTAACATAGTCATTTTAATGCTATGTATATAGTTTAAATCCATATCATATATATTCATGGATTTATTTGTGTGTGTGTGTTTGTATTTATGGATATAGAATTTAAAAAAAATGAATATGTTTTTTTTTTGTGTTTAAATATAATTGCAAAAATAATCAAAGAAAATGATATCCGAAAACCGCAGCAATGCCATTAATATATATTTTTTTTTCGTTTTCGCTTTTATATTTACTACATTTTTTCTTTTTTTATGCTATATATATTTTTTAGCATTTTTTCGTTATTATTATTATTATATTATACATGAGAATATGTATTCATTTTTATTTTTATTTTGTATTTTTGTAAGTTCAAATGATAAAAAAAATATTCTTGAAAATGTATGTGGTAATAATGTTTTTTTTTGTGTTTAGTTATTTTATATTTCAAATGGGGCGTAACTGCAGACTGTTGAAAATTATATGTATATATAGGAATTATTATTATTATTATTATTATGGCATTTTCGGTTTCCTTTTTCTAGGGTTTTTTTTTATTTTTGCACTTATTATTATTAATATTATTAGTGCCAGGTTTTTTTTAAGATAAAAACAATCACATTTAATAATATATATAATTATATGTTAAATTAAAAATATATATATATCAGTTTAGAATGATATATATATATATATATAAATTGTGAATCCATTAAGTTCGCAGAAAAATATCACTATATTGGATTGAATTCGGTGAAATTTTGACTTAAAATTATTCATTTTAATAATATCATCAGTTTTTCGTTATAATGATATATTGGAATATTTCATTTAAAAATCTTTATATGATAACTTTTATTTATAACGAATATTTTTCAATTGTTTACAAACACTGTTTTTATATAAGCGTATTCTCCTTTCCAAACTACCTTTACACGGTACATCGAACAGAATATAAAAACGTCTTGCATTGAAAAAAAACAACCAACGAACTACTTAAATAAAATGAATCAAACAAAAAATATATTAAAAAAAAGAACACAAAATTGTTTAAATTATGAAATCATATAAACAACCAAAACGATACCTATATACATATTTTTTATATATAGATAAAGTATAAAGTATTAAAAAAAAAATTGATTAACTTTGTTGTTTGTATATCCACTGCATAAAATGTGCGGTTTTAAAAATTATATATCTATCTATATAAATAATAATAATAATAATCATAATAATATATATGTGAAAAAATTATTAATAATATAATTTATGAAAAAATTATTAGTAATAATTTATGAAAAAATTATTAGTAATATAATATTAAATTCTTTTATTTCTAAAGCGCACACAACAACTATATCTTCTGTTAAAACAAAAACACCATGTTCATTGTTTTTAATGAATTAATTATGAAAATGATGATTTCAATTTTTTCTTTTTCCTTTTTCAGTTATTTTATAGAAAATATATATATATATGTGTGGAAAAACATAAAATAAAACACTATATACAGCAGATGGTTTTTTTTTTTTGTTAATTTTATTTTTTTAAATTATCGAAAATAAGATTATATCGAAAATTAATTTCAATTTTTTTTTTGTGTTTTCGTTTGTAAACTCATCTCTATATATATACGAAAATAACATATTCACGTATATATAATAAATATGTTTATTGTTACACGACGACGACGATATATGCGTTATGATATGGATATATATTGTTGTAAAAAGCGTTAAAAATAATAAAAGCAAAAAAAAATTACCCTAGGGATATGCATAAGCATTAATTTTAATTTCAGCACAAATCTTATCTTTCACGTACATATATTGTTTGTGTATGTATATGATGCTTTAATTTCTTGGCATATTTCTTCATATTAATATTATTTATATATTATTATTGTATATGAAACTATATAATGTTTTGTGTGTTTGTGTGTGCTAAATAAAATAAATATATATTTAAATTATTTATATTTTATTTATAACCACTCCTTTGAATTTTATTCATATTATTTATTCACATATATTCGAGATATATTTCGATTTTCGACGACGATTGATGTTTGCATATTTATATTATAATTATTCAAATTTAATATTTTTTTTTGTAAATCAATTGATATAAAAATTAATATTTTTATTATTATTGCGAATATTATAAATAATTGATAAAGTATTTAATTTATATAAAATTTATGACAGTTATTGTGTCAAAAAAGACTATAAATTTTTTATTTGTAATAATTATACAAACTTTAATTTATTTATATTGTGAATAATAAGAATAAATAATAATAATAAATTACAATTATTAACATTAATCAATATTTTTTCATTCTTATATTAATTTTGTTATATATACAAATACATTTTTTAAATATATATAACTATTAAATGCACGAGAATATTTAGATTATGTGATTTACAATTTTTTAATTGTTTACCTTTAACAAATAAAAATTTATAGAATTGTATAATAAAAAATAAAAAAAAAGGAAAAATGTTTTTTAATTAATTTATATTTAATTTTAATTTAATTGTTATAGAATTTTTTTTGCAATTTTCTATATAAATTTAATTGTATATAAATATTTTATTGGTTTATTACTGATTTTATATTATTTATATTGTATATATATAAATATCGAAACACCATTAATTATTACATATATATATACAATTGTGACATATTAAAATATTTCTATACATAAAGTCACGTATTTTTTCAATAAAATATATAATATATAAATGCTTTTTAAATTTGATAATTACGACATATTTTCTCATAATTTTTTTTTTAATTCTTCTACAATCTATTTATTTTTTTTTTTTATTATGTATAGACTTTTTTTTTTCAAAATATATTTTTGAAATTTATTTATACAATAAAAAAGAAACAATATACCATACATAGTAAATGTGTGTTGTATATATGGATTTCTTAATAATAATAATAATACTATTTGTTGTTGCTGTTTGCTTGTTTTGCCTATATGAATATTACTATGAAATATATATCTCCTTCAGGTTATGCACTTAACATATATATACATATAGATATTGAAGTATAGATATTGAAATAGAATAGGTATATCCAAGTATATAATATATTTAAAATTATATGTATGTACTTAACAATAAAGATAATCTAAATATATATATATATATATTGTGTTGAGTATATAATTTTTAACATCAATATCTATGGTATATGTGGTTTATTTGCTATATATATATATGTATATAAATAATAAATATTAAATACACCTGTCTGTATATTGTTATACGTATTATTGCACGATAAATTCATAAAATAGTAAAAACTAACAATATATATACAATGTTTATAAAATAAGCTTGTTATATTAGAAAATATTATATGCAATATATTATTTTTCATTTTTTTTGTTTAATTTATTGTATTAATTCCCTTATTATATATAAAATTTCTATAAATAATTATGTTCAATTAGGAAATATTAATGCCTGCTCTGCCTCTTCCATATAACCCGTTAAAAATAACATTCATTTTTAACAAAATAACAATTATTCATGTTGACAAAAAATTATTTGATACAAACAAACTTTACCAAAGAGTTAAGCAACGAACCCAAATTTATTTTGTCAAAATTATTTATAATATCTTTCCGTTTTTTGCAGTGACAAATTTGGAATTAAATAAAATCATATTTTAAGCGCACACTTAAAATAAGAACAAAAATATCGATACAATAAGATTATAAAATCGAATTTTGTACATTCGCATAAATACATTTTGTAATCGCTAAAATAGTGATATTCTATGCATATTTTTTTCAAATCTAAATATTATAATGAACCTACCTTTTTTATGATCAAATTCCACAAAATTAACATTATTAAATAAAAGAAAATTAAAAACTATCAGTATATAGCAAACCAAAAAAAAAAATTTAAACCTGATTGAGAACTTTATTTGAAAAAAAAAACATTTTTCATATATGTATATATTATTATCGTTGTTTTTGTTTTGCTATTAAACGAGTCTTAAGAGTATATATCAAAATTAATATTTGTTCAATAAACTAAGTTTAGACGATATTATAAATAAAAAATATATTTAGAGGAGATTTGGATTTTTTTATTACCTTTTTCTTGTTCTCCTTCTTTTTTTAATTAAATTGTATTGGTATAGAGGAGTTGTGCTTATTCACATTATATATGTATTTGGATATACAACATACAAAAAGTAGCATATGGCACGCATCCAAAAAAATCGTTAAGATAGTTAATATGTAAATTAATAATAATTTATTAATAATTTTGAAGAAAAAAAATTAAATAAATACAAAAAAAAAACGCATTAATATATTTTGTTTCTCTTTTGTATTATGTATTATTTTATAAATTAAATTTTAAAAAAAAATAAATAAAGTCTGTCGCTCTCATCATAATTGAAATTGACTATAAGCATATATACTTTTTTTTTTATACCATCTTATAAATTGCAAAATTTATATGGTCTTCTAATATTTTTTTTTTTCATTTATAAATTGATATTATAGATAATTTAAAGTATCTATTCCAATTATTGATTTATATGGTCGCTTTGTAACAATTAAAATATACCAATTTTTGTAATATATATGTGAAGAATATTCAAGGTATATATATCCGCTTACATTTACGAAGAATAAATACATATATGGGTATATAATTTTATAATTATGTTACAAAAAAAAAAAAAACAATTTACCAAAGGATAAAGAACCTATTAATCAATATTAAATTTAGATAAAATAAAATTGTGTATAAATTAATTATTTATTTTTTTATTTTGTTTGTTAAAATAACCTGTTCGATTTCCATATATATATTTTGTTAATTACTTTATTTTATTAATTTATTTTCTTCTTCTTATTCCTTTTTTTCTATACAGGTGAGTAACAATATAACAATATTTCACATTTACATTCTTGGAATGGATTGGTATAAATTTTCAGTCATATTTATGTTTTAAAAATCAAAGAGGTATTTTAAGTTAAAACTTTTGAAAGTACAAGTTTTTTTTCAACGAATATTGACCATATAAATAACAAATCTTTAATTGTGATAAATGTGATTTTTGAGTAATTTAATTTAATTATTAAGTGATAAAACAGTATTGATAATATTATTCTATATACAAAACCCTACCGCACTCTTTTTCCCTCATACGATCAATTACATTTTGAAATAAATGTTTTAAATAATCTTTAGTACTTGATCTTATTATGTTTTTTTTTTATATCTATATATCTAAAATACAAAGTATATATTTATATATGAATAGAAATATTTCGAAAGAATAATATAAAAAAATATATATAGTTGAACATAAATGAAATAGCATAATAATATTTTTCTAAATCATACAATACACATTTATTGTCATATGTATAATTATATATAGTTTGTGAAATAGCGCGATATCTACATACAATCATAAATGAATATGCATATTCATAATATATAAATTATTTAACAATATAATAGATCTCTTTAAAAAAAAATAATACACAAACAACAATTTAAAAAAAAGAAAAACCCAAACCATATGCACATTATTATATATTGTTTCTAATATATAATATTTCACACGGTGTTACATACCTTTCCAATAAAATTTTATTTTATTGGTAAATAAAAAGGTTTTTAATCAGTCAGCTATATATACTTCGTTTTCTCGATATTATATATATAATTTTATGCACCATACACAAAAGAATATATAATAATAATATAATAATATGTAATACTAAAGATTAAATACTTTTATAAATAATTTTATTTTATTTTATTTTATTTGTATATAATAACAATAAGTATATATATATAAAAAATACTTTATAATATATATGGTATATACTAATGTTTAAAAGAGTTTTGTTTTTTTATTTGAACATGCAAAATGAAAGTGAATGCAACATTTTACGATGCATTTTTGTTCGGTCGCCGCCGCACATTGCCGCTTTTATATAACAACTATTTTTATATATTCATATATAATTTTATAATTCGTTTAATTTATTATACTATATATATGTCGTGTTGATTAATATGTATAAAAATATTCACATATATGCATATAAAAAATAAGTATTTGCATATATATATAAAAACATTTATTTTAAAATTTATTATAAATTCTATAAGTGACTTAGTTCGATGTTTTTTTTATTTTTCTTCATTTATCTGATATATTTTGCATATATGAAATGATATAATATTTTTAATAAAATTTTTGCATTAAATTTTCATTTTATATTGAAATTTTATTCATATTTTAATGCTTTAAAGCGCGATATATATATATTAAAATATATATTATTTATCACTTAATATATATAATATATACGATATATACGATATATATGATTGAAAATCATTGTCCCTCTTGGCTTTGCTAGATTTATATACTTATTGTACACATGTGATATTATATATACATAGGGAAGATATAGTTTTGTGCAAAAAATGTATGTATGCGAATAATTTTTTTTTTATCGAATTTATATATGTTTGTAAATCTTATTTAAAAACTACTTTCCCTTTAATTTGCTTGTTAAATAAAAATTTTACTATAAATATTATTACTCATTTGCATACAAAAATATTTATTATAAAAGTGATAGGATAGTATCAATAATATGTAATATATTATATAGTATATAATATAGAAAATATTTTTTTTATATATATCTCTATCGATAGAGTTTCGCATATTTGACATAAATACTTGTAATTTATTATTGATTTTCATTATATTAAAATAAAAAAAGTAGGAATAAGAAAATATTTTCGCTGCAACAATTTCAATACTTTAATATACTTTGTTCGATTTCAATATACCTTTGGTGGATCTAATGTATTTACATAAAAAAAAAATGAAAATTATTATCATTAATTTATCGAATTTAAAACATATCCACATATCCTGTGTGTAAAGAAACTTTCATATTTTCTAAATTCATAAATAAAACAAAATACACCTGCTTTTAAAATATTTCATTTTATAATTTTAGTATTTAATAATATTAAACTATTTTTTTTTTGTTCAATGTCTTAAAGAGTTAAGTTTACAACATTACTTAATAGTATGCGCATGGGATAATTTTTATCTATTTGTAAATTTTGTATAAATTAAAAATAAATGAAATCACTTTGTTTTAAATATAAATTTATATATAAATGTATATTTATTTAACCTGTTTTCTATTGCGCTTAAATTTATTTAAATTTTTGGTTAATTAATACATAAATTATCTATGTGAATTATAGAATGCGTATATTTATTTTTAAAAAGTTTTAAAATGAATCATATATTTATTTTAAAGTATTATGCTATATAATGGATGTAATATTCTATACAAGGCAAATTGTATATAGATATTATTAGAAATGGAGAATTTATGAATAAGGAAACAATTTAATTATTTTCATTGTTCAATGATTGACCTATTATGATAGAAAATTCTTCAGAAATTGTTCTATGACTGGCCCCTCATCTAAAACATCCATTAATTTTGTTGTGAATTTATGTAAAATGATGATAGTAAAATTTTTCCAAAATAAACCAAAATTATAACCGGAACATTTGCATAAATATTTACTTTATTACTTCTTTTATTTGTATACAACATTATCATATAAAGTTTAAAATATAAAAATAAATTATATATTTATCGTAATGGTTATAATTTATTATTTTTTAAACGAATATTAACATATATCATACTCGTTTCGTTATACTGGGTGATGGCTCAATATAGTTACCTCTACGGTGACTTATATAGAGATCTTGGTGGTAGGACGAATCCGTATGATGCCAATTCTTATAAGACTAAATTATTCTATGTAATTTTTTTTCCCTTTTTTTTTAGAAACAACAGAAAACGTACACTATCTTAGATATTCAAAGATAAATATCAATAAATTTATACTGCTATAATACAGGATAAAATACCTATCACTCACTAACTTACAACACATTTTTTAATATCTATGTTAGTTTTGTAGTCAAAATTTGGTTTTCGTGTACAATATTGGATCATTACATTCCGATCAATAAATTTATATAAGTTTTATACCATCTAAATTAGTAACAATTAACAAAATCATAAATACCGCAATTAGATACTTAAATCAAAATACATTATATAATAATTTCAACTTAGGATTTCATCAACACCGATTCTCTATATCGGCTTTGACTATACCTTTTAGAGCAACCTGTATGTATGGTATATGTAAAGATAAAAATAACAACAAATTTATATAGAGTATTGCATGCGTGTATTTTGTTGAAAATAAGTAGAATATCCGCAACGGCATATTGTATTTTAGATTTATATACAATATATATACGCATATATGAAAAATCAATTTACTTATATAGCAAAGAGTTGTGTCAACAATAAACCTAGGTGGTCCCGAAATATTTCCATATATATATATGTGTATAATATATGAAAAATTTATAAAAAAAAAAATCGTCATATTCTAATTATGATTTTGTGTTAAAAGTTTATTTTACTAATTTAATGTGTAGACTTTTTATTTTTCTATATAGATATTTATATATAGATATATATTGATAATAATTAAACACAATTTATAACTATCTATATCGTTTTCTATTTTGTCTCGCGGATTACACTCGCATGAATATATCTTAATGTATTTTAATAATAATAATAAAAAAACCATTTTGTTATTTATTTAAAAATCATTTAAATTTAAACTAGTATATCTATATATATTATGTTTTTATGGAAATTGTGTATTTAAAAAGAAATATGAAAAGAAAACATTACCGATTTTTTTGTATGTAGTATATATGTATAATATAAGATTTTTCCAAATATTTGAAATATTATTATTGTTATATTTTATAGAGTTCGAATAGATAGAAAATTCAAATAAACTGGTATTTTTACAGTACAGTATAGAGAGTATATATGAAGAACATATTGGAAGGTCAATTCTATTTACCGTTGTAGTTATAGTTAATGATAGATAAATAATAGATGCTAAATGAATATGATTTAAACATTAAACTAAATAGAAATGGTTTTTTAAAAAACAAAAAATTAATTATTTTGAAATAAATCAACGCAGTTAATTTAATTTTCCATCTATTTTATATATAATTTTCCATTTAACTGCAATTAGGATTTCCATATATTGAATATTTAAAAAAATCAATTTTTTTTCATGCACATTATGCTTTATACTCTAAATCATTGGGAGTTTCCACATTGAAAAATAATTTTAATACAATTAATCATTTATTTATTAAATTAAATATAAATTTATCATTATTTTCATATATATAATATATTGATTAATGGATTTATTTATTTTTGAAAAAAAAAATTTAATAAATATATATATATCCACCAATTATCTCTTAATTAACAAACATTTAAAAGTCATTTAATTATTCCGAAATTTATTAAATTATAATAATAAAATGTATATTAATAATAATGAAACGACAGGAAAGGATGATCTTTTTTGCAATAATTTGTAAATAACCTTTTCATATATAAATATAAATATAAATGATAAATGGATATAAATTTATATGTGAATGTGTCTGCAGTTTTTTTTTTGTTACTGTAATTCTGCGTTCCTTATTGAATTTATAATGAATTATCTGCATTTTAAGGTGCAAAGAACTTTACTGTGTTTTCGACACCAAAAAAAAAATTAAAAAAATTTCGTGTTTAACTTTAAAAATTCCATACTGACTGCAGTTTTTTTTTTTTAAATATATATTAATGATTTAATACCTTTTTTTTGTGTAATATTTTTTTTTTTATTAGTTATTTTTTAACTCATAAATATAAAAAAAATTTTGTTTTTATTGTATAATTTTATTATATATTTGGTACATAGTTGCAATTTTGTGTGTGTGTGTGTGTGTATGTGTTGCGATCATATTTTATATGCCTATAACAACTAAAAAAAAAAAATAATAATAAAAAAAATCAGAAGAATTATAAATAAATTATTGGAAAATAAGATTTTGTATATGTTTGTAATATTTTTATGAGATTTCTTCTCATTATATTTTTATTTTTGGTATATGTAAAGTTCATACTGTACAAAAAAATATACATATGGAATTGAACAGACTCACAGCACAGTGAATAAAAATAAATAATATAATTAAATTATGAAATTGAAAATGATAATAAATCACATACACGAAATTTTTTTAAAAACCAAAAAAAGATTATTTATTATTTTAGTGACTTCAAAATAATTACCATTGCATGTTTAACTGTGCATATAATAAGTAAATTTTTTGTTTTGCTCCTTATCGACGGCGACCAATGTTTTTTTTTATTTTTGGGTTATTTTTTCTCTTAAATAAAACAAAAATGTATTTGATTTTTTTTGTGTGCATTGAAATATCTGTGTATTTTTCACCATTTTCGATATATCCACACAAAAATAGCATGTAATTTTAATCAATATATATGGTAAATATGTTTATTGTATTTATATATTGGATAATTAATATCTCTGTGTCATATTAATTAAATATAATTAATATTTTTCCTGTTAATGAATGATTGTGAATTATCGCTTAAATAAGAAAATAACACAATCTGATCCTATATATATGTATTGATTTTGTATACGTAGAAATTTGCAACATTGTATATATATGAATTCATTTATATGTAAAATTTATATTATATTGATCCTGTTTGCTTTTTATTTATCTAAATACAATGTAAGAAAAATGGTATATTGAAAAAAAAAAGAAAAAACATTTTTAATGAATTAAAAATTTGTTAAAAATAAATTATACTATCATATTTTTTTATTATTTCAATAATTTAAAGGTTTATTATATTTTATAATATTAATTTACAATATATATATAGATATGCAAATCATATAAAAGAGAAAAAAAATCTATATTAATATATAAACCATTAACATCTTGTATATTTTCTTATATAATATATTTTTTTTTAATATTATTATTATTATTATTATTATTATATTATTATTACGATACAATGTATTTATTTATTTATATATTATATTTATATTATTATCTGTTGTATAAATAAATCGAAAGAGTCTTCGCTTTTCTTCTGTATTTATATTAGTATATATATGTATTTGAACCCACATGTTTTAAGGCTGGGTAATTTATCACGCGTCTCTCTATTGATGTTATATTTTACGTATATAACTATATTATATAGGGTTACCGCAAAACTTTGAATGTAACTGATATTGTTATCCACTTAAATGGAATTCCACCAAAATCACTTAAATGTATTCAATGCATCATAGTTTCATTCCCTGATTAAGTTATTTCGTTACGGCACGGTCACGGCAATCAAATTCCGAGGTTATACGGTGCCTAAAGCGATTCTGCCATAACGAACAAAAATAAAAATAAATGACATTCCAAATTTGGTTTATTGTGTTTTTTTTCTTCAAATGATTTTCAATTCCAAAATATTTTTCATCAGTTGTAAAGCGGACAATTTTTTTTTTGTTTTGAATTCCTCAAACCCTTATTATTTATTATTATTATTTTTTAAAATGTTTCATTTATTATTTATATTTTTCCATTCAAAATGTATATTCTTTTGTATTGTGAATATACATTTTTTTTCTTGCATCATTTATGCATTTATATAAAATGCAAACATTAATTTTAAATATTTTTACCATTTGTTCTTTGGTGTTTTTTTATACATTTATTTATTTATATGCAGAAAAAAGCAAAATCAAACACAAAAACGAGCACAAACACCAATATGAAACGCGATAAAAGTTACCGCAAAAAAAGTTATTGCACACAAATTAATATTAATAGAATTTTAATATATATTTTATAAAAAAAAAATATATGACGATATATTAATTCATTGCAATTTTTAATATACAATATATGTATGAACATTTTTATAAATATAACTATAATTTGATCTATATATTCACAATGGAAATATATATATTTATATATAAATATTTACCCGTATCTATTAGTGTTTTAATATAAATAAAGTTAATATATCAACAAACAAACAACAAAAAAAAATGAATGAAACAGTGATTTATGTATACATATAGAAAATGCAGTGAAAAATTG
The DNA here is from genome assembly GCA_958336335.1 of Dilophus febrilis. Lineage (NCBI taxonomy): Eukaryota > Metazoa > Arthropoda > Insecta > Diptera > Bibionidae > Dilophus > Dilophus febrilis. The sequence continues at coordinate 28,742,307 of OY284471.1, read as the reverse complement.
TAATTTTATTTTTTATATGAATAATCTAAAAAACAATCTTCCATCTTCGTCGTATGTATTTATGTATCAATGTATGTATATAAAATACAAGTATACATTCATTTTAAATTGGTTCAATAAAAAGTGAACTTGATTGCAGTAAAGAAATAGAAAAAAAATAATAAAATTATGCAAAACAGTATTTATATTTATATAAATATAAGCAGGTTGTTATTTTTAGTTTGATATATTATATTATTATTACAGTCATATAGTTTTTTTTTCGTTTGATTTTGAATTCAATTTCCAATTGAATAACTACATGAAAAATCTATTGAAACAAAAAAAAAAAATAACAAAATTCAATTATTAAATTCATTATATAATATGGAAGAATGAGGTCCGTGGAAATGATATATAGGCAAAAACAACCATATTTTTTTGTTTATAAGTTTTTTTTTACTTTTCATTTCATTATATAGTTTGGAATTTTTGTTTGATCTAACAAAATCTGTTCAGTTTGCGTTATATAAAATATACCTAAATTATAAATGCGATAGCTATATACTAATATTTATACATAGTACAATAAAATTGTCTATAAATATTTCTCGATCGAAAAAAATTGATCTCTTGGGTAATTTTGTAATGGTAATTTATAGAATATGCAAATTTTTATGGAATAAATAAAAAAATGTATATGTAATAATATTTTATTATTACATTATTTTATCTCATCTCTTATATTAAAAATATTGCATAATTTATTATGTTCATTATTCAATATTAATCACTTATTATGTATGTATATATTAAATTATCTATATACATTTCAATATTTATACATATAAAATTTAAATAACCAGAATATAGCAAAAATAATAATGTATATAAATAATTTGTGATTAATTGAATTAAATGTTAATTTGACCTCATTGTTATTTTCTATTGCGTTTGTTATTTTGTTATTTTTGTATATGCACATTACATTATTTTTTAACAACTTCTTATTGTACTGCAAGCACATTTATATATTTTGTTCAGTATATGCAAAATGCAACAGAAATGCAAAATGCAACGCCTTCATTTATTTTATTCATTCCGTTTTTTTTTTCTATTTTACACAATATTGAAAATTTGCATCCATATATGATTAATATTGGTATGTACAATAGTATTTGAAAGCAAAAACTTCATTATTGTAACTATTTTATTATAATACAATTAATTATATATTATATTGTATATAGTATATATTTTTATTATTAAATAATATTGTGTATGCACTATTATTATTATTTTATTTAATTGTTAATAATGCATATAGAACTTAACAAAAAATAAATAACCTGTTGCTGAATGGTCATTAATACCTAATAATAATAATAATAATAATTGTTTAATACATTCTTTTAGTTGTTGTTGATAAATTAATTTGATTAATTAAGTGTTTTTTCTTCGATTAAAATAATTCATGTGGTATTTATTTATAAAATTATGTAATATATTAAAATGTTTTATGAATTTATACTTTTTTATATTATATGCATCTATTCAAGGACATTATTGTGCAGCAAATAAAAGCAATTTATCACTTGTATTATTTTATTTTTCGCTTTTTTAAGGGTCACCATTCTTTATAAAAAAATTTGTATTGCCCCTTATTAAACACAATCTATCAATCTTTCCATTTTTGTGGAAAAAACGCATTCTTTCTTCATTATTTTATAATGTATTTTTTTAGGAAAATTTAAGGTCTTATGCTAATTTAAAATTAGTGTAATCCGACTTTTTATTAATTCTTAGAAGTTGTTTATATATAAGTTAAAAAATTATTTATTTCATTTAAATAAAATCCTGTTCCTTTGAAAATCATCGTTTATACATTCTATTGGAAATTTCCGATACGTATACGTTCTTAGAACATATCAGAACAGAATCACCGTGCAGAATATTTTTTCAATGATTTAAAAGTAATAATTATATCGGTCTAATGCACCGCAGAAATAATACTACATCCGAATACCATTTGTTTCGATCGATCGATAATTGCTATACAAAACAAAATTCCTTATTCATTCCCAGATTTTTTTTTATTTGAAGGTAGAACTCAGATAATATTCTAAAGTGAAAATTAATTTAATATATTATGATATAATTGATGAAGTTAATGACTGTCTAAATAAAAATTATTTGTCATATATATGCTTTTAAAATGTCATTCTATCTATTATTTAGTGCATAAATACAAAATATATTAAAATAGAAATTTTAACGCATCAAAGTTAATATATCCTTAGAAAAAATAACAGTTCTAAATCTATATATAAATATCATTAAATAAAAGTTGAAGATACTATTAAATATAACATACTTCTTATAAATATATATATGTACGATGAGAATATGCATATATCGATATAACTATATGTACCAATAAAGATGAAAACTGGAAAATGCAATTAAATATTACACAAACTACTTTTCATAAATAATAATCTTTAATTTTTTTTTTTTTAGTTTTTCGTATATGTGTTCTATTTCAACTATATATATATATATATTATTTATGTTTTATTATAAGTTATAATGATAAAATATTGATATTCAATTTATTGATTGAATCAATTAAATTTTATTGAAATAATATTTTTATTTTTTTTTTTTTGCGGAAATTAATTATAACTTTATATATTAGTATATTATTATTAAAATATATTATGATGGAATTATCGCCCATAAATTTTTTTTTATTCTGTTAAAAAATTATAATTTATATATACGCAAGGCATATACATTGCGATGCACTTTATATATACTAATATATTTTCTTATTAAAGTCTTATATATTGCTTTGATTATTGTTGTTGGTCATTTTTATGTAACTGCTATATAAAGTATATATCATTTTTATTTATTTTATATACGCGAGACATTGCAGTTAACACGATATATACAATATATAGAAATATATAACATAAATATTGACACATATGAAACATATTGACAGAAAAAAGGTTTACATTTTTTCAATTTTTTTCCTACATAAATATATATATATTTCTTTATAATATTTATAAATATATAGTGAGATGAATATTCATCCATCTATATAAAAAAAATGAATATATGAAATGAAATGAAGAAATTAATTCTTCCAAACGAAATTTTACAGTTATTCATTAGATTTACTTATTGTGAATATTTCTCAACATACATACCTGTAATATATATATATTTATATACATCTATACTGTAATGATTTAAGGTGTATTCGTATATATCATCATAACATATATATATATATATATATACAATGAACTGTATACTTATATATAGAGAATGCATAGTTTTAATTTTTATACTGTTTCTTTTACAATATATAATAAAGAATTTATTTCCTAATTAATAACCTATTTTCAATACTTTTTTTTTCCATATCTATAATTATATACTTTTATATCTGTAATAATAATATTCATATATAAATATATTTATTTATATAACAAACTATATCTAAATTATATATATATATATATATATATATATATATATATAAATTTTGTTAAAGGTATCCGCATTATTAAAATAAAGAAATTGATCAAAAACATATGTGTTTCATATTATATGTATTAATAAAAAAAATTGTAATTAACATTTTCATTATATGCAAAATGAATAATAAAAAAAAAATTTAATATGAATTCACATCACAAAAACATGATTTGCAAAATAAAAAATTCTATATCATAAAAATTTTTTTTTTAAAAACCATATATGATTCATTTAATTTTTCATACGTGTAAAAAAATTGAACGAAGTATTCCAACGATTTATAACTTTATAAATTTTATAATACAATTTTTTTTTCATTTAATAATATTATTATAAATAAGAATTATTTTATTTGTTAAAGTTTTTTATCAAAAAAAAAAAGGAGAAAACAAAAATCAAACACAATAAAAAATGTCAAATAATTCTCGTCTCAAATTGACACCACCGCATATAATATTCTTTAATATATATTTATAATAATTTAGAATTTATTTATTTAAAAAAAAATTATATTTTGTATATTATAATCTTTAATTATTTTGTATAATAAAAAATTACCGTCACATATTTTATTATATTACAATATTGTTGTGCATTATAATGCAAATATAAATATGCAATGAAAATGATGTCATTAAAATAAATATAATTCATAAATTTGGAATCAATTTGGAATTTATATTTTATTCTTTTTTTTTTAAGTAAAATTTATTAATAAAACTTTTTAAAAAAAAATATCTGCACACTATAAAAAAAAATATATGATTTGATAAATGATCATTACAAAAGAATATTACATTAACGTTATATTACCAACACTCTAAATATGCATGTAAATTAACAATGAAATAAATATAAAAATTAAATTATTAATCAATAATTTTTAGGATTACAAAATACAAAATAAAATAATAAATCATTAATATGAATATAATAATAATCTTTTAACCCCAATGAATGTGTTTAAACCTACCTATAAAAAAGTTTGTGATCCTTTACTTTATTTCATTTTGTATATATCTTATATTTATATTCACACAAATTAACATCTATATATGACAGTTTTTTTAAAGACAAATGATTACCGATTTCTGAAGAAACGTTCTTAATATCTATACAATACATATTCAAATCTATTTGATAATTAATTGCCCATATATAATAACTTTAAATATTGTTCGTTTTATTGTTACCATAATAAACAAAAATGCATACAACTAAGAAAATGCTATATGATTAACATATCCTGCACTTTTACATGCAGTATAATATTATTATTACTATAAGAAATATAAATCTCTTTTTATACATTTTCATATATTACCAATTTATTTCTATTTACTATTCAGAATAATATTTGTTTTACATAAATATAAATGTATATCGTCAGAGTCGTACATTTACTTTATAACTGAACAGACTGAATATATTCCCACATGAGGCTGATTGAACCAATGTCATTTGTTGTTGTTATGGTTTAAAAATATTAAATTTGAATTTCTCATAATGGTGTGAAAATTTCATCTTATTATAATATTATTTATTGGTGTCAGCCACCGCCGAATACATGATCTTCAAATTATAAAATTTAATTCATTTTTTTAATTCAGTTAACATTTAAAAGCATTAGGTCAAACAAAATCGATTGCTCTTATATGCAAGTTTTTTTCTTTTGGCTATTGTAAATCTTTTTTACATAATTCAATATTTATAATGAATTTTATAGAGATTTTTTTTCAATGGTTATAATAGTTTTTAAAGAACGGGATATTTTAAATTGCTTGGTTTGTGCGAAACAAATATTCAAGTACGGGTCTGCATACAACTCGAAATTTCTATTTATATATAATAAATATTATTATTATTATTTGTATTATATTAGTGCGACTTTGACAAGGACGTGTGTTTATTAAACAAGTTATTTTTGTTTTTTTTATATACAAACAATATATTGTTATTATTATATGTACAATATGTATGCATATAATTCGCATTTAAAATATTAATATTTAAATGTGGAGAAAAGATAAATAAACAAACAGCAAAAAGATATAATGAACTTTATGCGATTCTAAAAATGTTTATTATAAGCAAAATAAAAACAAAAAAAGACATTTCTTCTAAAACATCATGGATAGAAAACATTCGTTTATATTTATTATATTCTTATTATCACATAAAAAAACCTTGCATACAAATGTATTTATTTATTTATTTATTTATATACTAATCATTCAAATAATATTATTTTATTAAACAAGAAATTCTATAATAAATAATAATAATTTTTACTTGTAAAATTTACCTGCGGGTTTTGTATATATAGTATATACATTATTTAACTATGACTATAATTTTTTATGGTTTTTTTTACTCATTATTGCTGTTTTTTTTGTCTTTACTATATATAATTTTCTTTTCCTTTTTTCATAATAATATCGTCTTCATATATGATATGTATATAAAAAGTTGTATGCTTACTCGCCGCGATGATCAACACACAGATGGATATAATTTTTTTTTTTAAATGAAAACTTTAGAAACAGCAGGGTAAAATTTTGTTTAAAAAAAAAAGCTTATATTTTCATAGAAATTTTCAATTCTACTATATCCTATATCTTTACAAATAAGAAATTTCTTACTAATGCTAATAATAATAATAATAATTCTCTTATATATAGCGAGTTGTGTTTAGAATATTATAAAACAAAAAACAAAAAAAATATAAAAAAAGTTTATAGTTTATGAAACCAAATGTTTGTATACATACGAGTAGAACATTTTTTTTTTATTTTTGATAAATCTTTGTGATGTTTAGAGATATTGGATGGGATTTTGTTTTGTATATATTTTTTTTTTTTTTCATATGATGGACATATTTATTTATTTTTTTTTCTCGATATGAATGCATATGTAATAAATATTATTATTTTATTTATTTTTTGTTTTATATATTTTGTTCATGTTGTCATCGTGTGGGTTGATATATATATATATATATATATAAAATATTATACCATCTATCCAGTATATATATATATATATATACTGGATAGATGGTATAATATTTTATAACAATTTTAATGATGTGATGCATACCATTAATTTCAATCTAATATAATCTGTGCAATATCGGCGAGTTTCTTATTATTATATTTAATATTGTTTGTGGTCATTTGTATATATACAAATATACATGAATATACGCGTTCGCAATACAATTTATCGATCACTGTCAATATATATATAAAATTATGTATATAAAAAAATGTATATATGATCTAAACATTATTATTTATTTACATTTAATGTTATCATCACGAATTTAAATTCGTCATTATATAGAGAAATAATAATAGAATAGAAATATATTCCTTCCATATCCACTTCGATCCCATATTTAATTTTTTTTTATTTCTGTCAGAATTATAATATTTTACATAGCATATCCAATTCATTTATTGGCATCATATAACAATAAAAAAAATAATCAAAGATATAAAATAAAAATAATTACTTTCCGTAGATTTATAAAATTATTACCCATAATTACATTTTTATGCTTTATTATATTTATAAAATAATTGTTTTGCACTTTATAAATAAAAAAAAATTAATTATATAAAAAATAGCAATATTTTAAATAACCCATATAAAATATATTAAATAAATAATTGAATATAAAATGAATTATTATATTTTATATGCATGTGAAATAAATGGTAAGGTATGTATGTGTATATATAAAGAAGAAAAAAATGTGAATTTCATTTTTTAGAATATCCGTTTTTCATTCACATTTATCAACATGTAATTAATTATTAATTTGTTTCGTTTTTTTTTCTTTTTTCATTTTATTATTTATTATATATAATTTTATATTACCCTAATTGGATTTAAAAAGAAAAAAATATTTAACGTCCAAGCCCAAATAACGATTTTTCTGGTCTTTTTAAAAACATTATATAGGATGAAAATTTTCTCAGAAAACTCCTCGCTAGATATTATGAACTAATAAACCCTCTTTAAGTTATTCTTGATTTTAACCTTATTTCGATAATATTTTTTTGTTGTCAACAAAACAAACAAAAAAACTGATATTTTAATCACCAATAAGAAATCAATTTTTTTTTTACAATAAATTCCTTTATATTAAATTTAAATTTTCTCATAAATCCAAATCAAATTATCTTATCTTTTACTTTTATATTCGTATAGTAAATTTATAATATATTTTTTTTTATGCTACTGCAATAATTGAATTAAAAATTTATTCAATTGATTGTATGCTATATATATAATATAAAAAAAAAGATGCTTTATTGCTCTTGATTTTTTTATTTTTCTTCTGTGTTTTATAATTTATATTTTTTCTATTATATTATTATAATTTGTTACGGCATTAACACAATGAATATATATGTGGTTGTTAAATATATAAAGTATAATTTGTAATGTTTCTACATTTGTTTTAAAAATCCATTCTATAACCAACTATATAATAATGTATATACAAAACATGTGTAATATTAAAATTTAGCACATTTACAAAATGGTAAATTGTAATTGTGCTTTTATATACTATATATATATATTATTATTAACAATAATATACATAAGCGTTAATGTAATAAATTATATTATTTGAATTAAATTTTAACTGTATTCAATTGAATACAAATTATTTTCAATCTTATCCATTCTACATTTATTGTTTTCTATATACATATATGTATACTTGCATATACATATTTTGAAATTAATATCACACACAATATCTGTATAGATGCGAAATATGTTAAAAGAATGTTAAAAAAAAAAGAAGAAAAAAATATGTATATATACAACAAATTACATAAAAAAATCTGAAAATATAATCTGAATTTGTTTACATGATTTAAAATTTGTTCATTGACATTAATATATTTATATTATATATATACAAATAGCGTAATTCATTTATGTTTATGTGAGAAAATCCTAAAAATGAACAGTTTTCAATTTAAATATTTACTATATATATATTATTGGATTTCATCATTATGGTATTTAATAATCATTCCTTTGATAGTATATATAATTTTATGCATTCACACCGAATTTTATAATCAAATTATTTTGCATAAATAAATATAAATTTAGAAAAAAAAATGTTACATATTTTAATGTAAATTATTGTATATATTTTTTCTATGGTAAATTATTGAACCATTTTTAATATCTCAAACCTTTTAAAATCATGCTTTTTTTTTATTCACATTACAATTTTTTTTTGTTGTTTTACAATTTTACAATTTTTTCTTAACATAACAATTTTCATATCATATATAATATTTTTGTCAGAAATATATATTTTTATTATATATATAACAAAAAAATTAAATAAATAAAATACGACTTGCACTGATTAAAATTGATGGTGAAAATAATAATATTGATTTATATATGTGAATTGTGCGTGTATCATAAATTCATTAAAATCAGTATGAATTACTGAATAAACAATTACATTAAATTCCAGAATTCAGTGGAAAGTATGTAAAATAAATTATCCATTCATTTAAAACGTTGATTTTTTATTATATAAATCCTCGTCTCTTTCAGAACTGGCATCGAATATACATTGGAAAAAACTGCATACGAAACATTCCATTCGCACTCAGATAAAGGTTTTTTTTTGTATAATTTGAAGCAAAAATAATTTCCATTAAAAATCATTTTTAATAAAATGAACTCCTCTTGATTTTCTCTTTTGTTTATATAAACCATTTTTTTACAATGCAAATATATTTAAATTACACAAATCTATACAAACATTTTTTTTTCATCTATGCATTGTGCAATTCCATCATTTATGCTTCGTTACAACAAAAAAAAATTTAATTGAACACACTTGAAATGATTATTTTTATTCTTTGTATCTGTCTTTTTCCCTAAATTTCAGTTTTAAAACAAAATAAATTTAAAGAAGAATGAAACTAAAAAACAATCCAATTCACATTAATGATTGTATTATTATTATTATTATAACTGCGTTTATGTACATATAGAATTAAAAAAAAATTGCAACATTGTTTCACGTTTAAAATAAAATATTATATTATCAAACACATATATATATATATATATAATTGGTAATATTGTTTTTTTAATGCGAAGAATATACCAATAACGACAAAAACAAAACCAAAAAAATTCGGCAAATGTATACAAAAAAAAAAATTAACAATCAAATATATATTTTCCTTCTTTTGTATATTATACATATATAACATACAATAATAATTTCATATGAGGTGATTAATATCTATAGAATGAAAAAAATTACGAAATATAAAAGAAGGATTCACAATGTCAAACTGCGATATTTAGTGATATAGAATATATATTTGTTGCGTATTTTACCTGACATATTTCGGAAAGTATAACATGAACCGTATTTTTTTATTTTTTTGATATTGCGGTTATGAATTTAAACGATGATTCGTTTTGTTGTATTCAACGATTTTTAACTGTATATAAATAAGATGATGATATGCGTGAATTGAATTGCGAATTACTTTGTTGCAATCCATATATAAATATATTTGTTTAAGTATGGATGGTTTTTTTATATAAGATTTTTTTTTATATAATATATAATTTATGGTTATATGTGATAGAGATTGAATTTTTGATTTGAATTTTTTTTTTTTGTTAATATAATATAGTTGATGGAAAATTCATTCTTTTATAGTTGATCCACATTATTTTATTAATTTAAATCTATTAACGCATTGAAATATAAAATTTTCATTGTTAAAATCGTTTTATACATATAGTTTTGTATATTGGCAATTACCAAATTTCCTGATTCTCAAGATTCAACACATTAAAATTTTCTTATAACCAATATAAAATATCTATATATAGTTATATTTCCATATCGGTTTGCTTTTCTTTTATTCGCAAAAATATACACATCATAAATAATATACAATCAACCAAAATAAAAAAAAAAAAGATGTTAAAAAAGGTGAAATATTTTATATTAAAATGTTACAAAAAGAAATGCATAAATCAAAAATATAAATAATTTATTTAAGTGTAAAAGTAAAAATAAACGCCGATATAATATAAAATGTAAAATGTAATAAGTGAAGAATTATTTTATTTTTTTTTTCATATCATTTCAGTGCTTTTTTTTTTTACAAAAATAAAAAGAACGTTTTAAAATAATAATAATAATAATATATGTATATATAATAAAGTGATGAAAACACATTTGAATTGTGTACGTATGTATATATATAAATAAAATGTAATGCAAATCCTCAGTAAAAATGTATCGCATATTATCATTATATATATTTATTATAAACAATATAAATAGCACTTGAAATTGTGAAAACACTTACGCAAATTAAATACCACCAGAATAACATTAAGATTATTTATCAATTTTTTGCCATATAATTTTATTATTCTGTTTATTTTTTTTTTTTTGATTGTCGACTCTTATATTTGAGAGTGCGTTATTTATATATGCATATGTATTGCTACAGAAGCAATATAGCAACTGTTTATTAGCACAAACAGTACCAATTTACCTTAGCACAAACAGTACCAATTTATATATATATATATATATATATATATATATATATATTACAGAACAGTAACAAGTTAGGAAAAATAATCTTTGACATTTTCACATTATATTTTTGTATTTTAGATATACAATAATAATAATAATGATAATAATATATTAAAAAAAAATAGTGTTTTCTGTATATTTTTTTTTTTCATTTATTAAAAATATATTTATTTGTATGTTTTTTCCATTCGACATTATAATATTAATTCTTTCAGGGAATGGTAAATTAACTATATATTATCATATGTACTATGGGTGTTTTATATTACACGTTACACGATCGACATTATCATTTCATCGTGTTGGTTTTTTTTTAAAATAAATATAGTATTTTTCATGCATTCATATATGTATTCAGAAGAATCTGTGTATTCTGCTATATGTATATAATAATAATATACAACGATGAATATTTAAAAAAAAACGGAGATCCTTTACATTTATTTTATCTTAACTCAGCAAAATAAAAAAAAAATGTTTACCGTGTTTTATATTTAATTCCTTTTTGAATAATTTATATACTATATATAATGATGAAGTATGTATCTATATATATAGTATATAGAGATTTAATTTTATATATTTACAATACATAACAAATGAATATTTTTATGACACATATAAAATATATATATTAATTTCATATATAAATGTTTTTTGTTTGTTTTAATAAATGTATAACTTTTGCTGTATGTACAGAGATTAAAAACTGTCACTACTTAAATTATTTATTTACAGGTATCTATATATATATATATATATATATATATATAAAATGCTATAGATATGATTATATATATACATGGATAGATGCAATATGAGAAAATATATAATGTTGTTAAAATTATTTGCGTGTGTAATTGTGTATTATATTCCTTACCTACATTTATCTATATATACAAATGTACATATTATTATATACACTCGTGATATTCTCTGTGTTTTTTTATTTTTGTTATATTATTTGTCGACTTCGACGACATCGTCATACTATACATTTATATATTGTATGGAAAATTATTTAAAATATGATCATATATTGTATATAGTATCAGATTTGCCTATAAAATGAAAAACTTGTAAGCACAAAAATGAAAAAAAACATACATGTTGTGTGTGTTTTTTTTTGTAGTTTGTTTATAAACGTCATTGAAATGAAATAAATAAGTAAAGAAATAAATTAAATACAAAACATCTATATACATATATAATAAATACTTATTACAAATTTTCTAATTTGATTATATCACAAATGGATTTGTATTTGTGTATATAAAAAACTATTTTTATAGAAAATTCTTTTATATTAATTTTCAAATCCAAATACATTTATTTTTATATTCAGAAAAAAATAAATATAAATAATTTTACCATTATCATAAGAATATATATATATGTGAAAGGTTTTTATTTATAATATAATAATTCTGCTGTAATTCTATACATATTTAATTATCGATTTTAATATAAGATATGAACAATTAATTATAGATAATTGATTCAAATTACAGAATTTACTGTAATATACACTTATTGAGTATATATAATAATTTTTTCTGCTATTATAGGAATTTGATAAATTATCTATATAGTCTTTATAAACAGAGATTATTATATAGAATGCATTGATAGATTTTTTGTGTAAATCGTATCCATTTAACAAATTTATATCTCTTTTGTATAGTAAATCTTTTTAAATCCAATTTTTTATATTATAAAACAAAATACTTATTTTATTGCAATTATTTATATACTATTTTTGATTAAAAAATAAAATATTATATTAAGTATTCCATTATCAATGAGTTCAAATCAACAATCTCGATTTTATATAAAAAAAAAATGTAATACTATAAATAAAAAGCATTTTGTCACAATCCATGTAACAAAAATAAATAATAATAAAAAGGAAAAAATTCAACTATCAAAAAAAAAAAAAAAAACAAAATATAATGAGGAAGAGAAATGTCTTTAAAAAAAAAATCTTTAAATTATAAATTTAAATTTTAAATTATACAACATGCACAAATAAATTACGATAAAATGATAAATTTTTTTTTTTTTTTTGCTTTATTTTTGTAAAATGAATTACAATATGATTTTATAAGAAATAATAAAATATATACACTTTCACTGTATAATTTACCTACCTATATATATATATATATAAATAAATAAATATATTTACTTATTATATTCTAATAAAATCGATCGCATATTATATATACTGACTGACTGACTGAGAAAAAGAGGTAAATATAAATGTAAAAATTATATATATATATATATAAATTTTTCCTATATAATTATTCTAATATCGACCCCTTAAGGTCAATCAAGATTTTATATTTTATTTCTATATATGTTTATTGTATATGCTGCGATACATTATAAATTCATTAAAATTCGAATTCGGTGTTATATAAATTTTTTTTTGTTTTATATTTATAAGGTATTGTTAAATGGTTTTTAACGTAGGAGTTTTCTTGTATTGTTTTGTGTGTGTATTTTTAATTTTTTACCATATCAGAAAATCTTTTCTTTTTCCTTTATTTTTTTTTTGCATTTATTTTAATTTTTTTTTTCGTTTATAGTTTCACTCTTTAAATGCCATTATTTTATATAAATATATATTTATTTTTTGGTTAAATGCATTATTGTTTTAAAATAAAATATAATCTTTAAGAATTTACCTACACCAAATTGTGTTTAATGAACATTATATATTTTTTTTATTAATTTTTACACTAAAATTTGACTTTGATCGATTGTTATGATTTTTATATCTTATATGCGGTTATATAGCTAGCATATAGTGTACGAGAGTGATCAATCTAAAATATAAAAATGTAAATTGATTTTTTAAATGAAATAAAAAAAAACCATATATTCCATATATTTATTCATTAATCTTATTTGTATTTATAAATTTTATTGCTAAAATAAATCAACACAAATCATGTATATATTAAAAAAAAAATTCAACTATTCGCTTACCGAAAATTATACAAATGACTATAAAAATTTAAGTATTTATATTCTGCAATTTATATAGAGATAAACTAAGTTTTTTTCTATATAAAATTTTTTCACTATATAAAATCAAGAATGAATTCAAGAAAAAGTTCCATAAATATAACATTCAGAAAAATTTATGTTTATAAAATCTATAAAACATAATTAAATTATTTATATAAATAAAGATATATAAATTGGTATAATATGCATTAAAAAAAATGATTTTAGATAACCTGTTTGGCTATTATTTTTTTTTCTATTGCTGGTGTAAAACTATTATAGATGAACGAAAAAAAAAAAAAATTAATAAATAAATAAATAAATAAACAACAAAACAACCTAAATCAATCGCACCATCAAATCCATATACATAATCATTTGACAAATTTATAATTAATGATTTTTGAAATTATATGTATGAAAAAATATTATTATATTAATAAGATGAATATTTATATATATAAAAAAAAATATTCTATCATATTTCTGGCGATGTTACCTGTCAAAGCAATTTATTTTCGGTTTGTCAAGATATCGCACCTCTATCTCCTTTTCTTATATTTTACTTATATTTTTTTTTTAATATATGTATTTGTTTCTCTATTCAAACATTTATTTTATAGTTGAATGTTCTTAAATAAAAATTATATTTACTTTAACTAAAATTATATTACATTGACATCGTAACATGGAGACATATATATATATTGAAGAGAAAAAAATCTATCTATAAAATGATTTATTTTTTAAAACAAAGAATATCCCTGTGTTCAAAAGTTTTTCTAATAAATTTTTTTTTGTTATTTATTTAATTAAAGTTAAAATAAAAATTTAACATTGTATTTGTTTCAAATTTAGATTTTTTTTTGTCTTTGTGTTGTATGTTTTCAATATTTATATAAAGTTTGTTCTGATTCTATCTGAAATATATCTATAAAATAAAAAAAAATCGTTAAAATTAAATTATCACAAGGTCGTGTGAAATTTTTTCATTAAAATATTATATTTTATTTTTTTTTATAAATTTAAAAATGTTTAATTTTTCTAATATAATTTTATTTTGTGTTGGCATATCATCATCATATTTTTTTCTTTTTAATTATTTTATTTCAGTATATATATACGTTTTTTTTGTCACGTTAATTAATTTTTTTTAATAGAATTTAATAATATATACGGATATACACACGCATATATAATTAAATTATATTAAAAAAAAAACAAAACAACACGCATATGATATAAATATTGAGAGAAAAAAAAAAAGAAAAAGATAGTAATTAATAAATTTTAGCTAATCATAATGTTATATTTTTTTTTAAATTATATTTTTGTGTCGACTATTTCAATTCCATTTATGGTTAATTGCGTGGTTTTTTTTTTAAAAAATATTATGTTCTTTGATTATGGTTTGATTTAAAATTTCTCTATCAACGCATTTATGATTTTACATTTTATGTATATAAATTATTAATTTCATTCATTTAAATATATTTATATAGATTAATTTTTTCTAACTCACATTTATATGTATATATGAATAACATATATGCAAAGATTCTTGAATGGCTTTTAGTTTTTTTTTTCGGATAAATATAACATACACGTTTTTCTATGCTCAATGAATTTTGAAATTTCTCTATATAATTGATATTGAAAAAATCTCACAAATAAATGTTATTTAATCGTTAAATTTATATTTGGTGAGGTATAACATGATGATGAATGTGTGGGCGAATGAAAATTTTTTTACATTTACATATATGTATATTTATTTATTATTATTATTATCTATTAGTATTTAAGTTTTATCTTAAAACTCTTTTAAGTATGTATGTTAAATGTGTACTTTGACCAAAAATGCATGCGTACAACCAAATATTTGTTTTATCCCTTTTTGGTTTCATAATTTTTTTATTTTTTACGGTATTGGTAATTATTCGTTCGACCAATGGTATTGAAAAATATTTAACTCAAATTCAGATTCGAAAATAACAGAAAAGATGATTGATTTCTTTAATTGAATTCGATAACATGATCAAAAAATTGATTTAGAAATTAAATTTGGTTGTTTTATCAACTAACACATATATAAGATATGAAAGTCCCCTATGAATTGCAATATATTGAATATTTTTTATGTGTATATACCTAAAATATATACAAATCTTTATTAAATACATATAGATTTTAAAATAAAATTGAATATACCTTAACTTTGCATCTAGTTATGGTATATACTTATACAAAAATATATTTCAATATCAATATAATAATTTTTTTGTTACATCTCCTGGTGGTTACCGATACGGGATTATATGCATTTGAAAATTTGATTAATGTATACATGAATGATGAAAAATAACAAAAAAAAATAAAATTAAAAGATTTTTAATAAGAAAAAAAATCACACTTTGGCGAAAACGCAATTTATTTAATTTGATATTTAAAATGAAAAAAAAAAAACATAATAAATAAAATAAAATATAAATTGAAAATCCAATTATAAATTTGTTATTTTGTTAGAGATGTTAATCGTAACTATTTGTACAATGTAATTTATATATATGTACATATGGGTGCATATTTATATATAGTTTGGTTAGTTGTAATAAGCGGAATATTATTATTATAAATAGTATTACAACTCTCTCAACAACTTCTATGTATAATATATTTTATATATATATATATATAAAATTTATTGTTTTATTTATAATAAATTATTATTACATATATGTAATGTTTAATACTACATATTTATATTTATATATATATATAATATTGCATATATTCACATATCTCTTCTTATATATATAAATAATATTATTTTTTATACAATTCAGTTTCATTTTCAATTTAATATATCCACCATATAAATAAATGAATATAATTTTTTCAATAGATTAAATTTAATTGAAAATTGTTTTATTATTATTTAGTGTATATAATAATAATAATAATTTTATATAAACATAGAGAAATGATTATATTTATATAAATAAATATAAACAAAATCCTTGAGCCACATTTTTATGTGTATATATTTTTTGTTTTAGTTGTTACATAAAATTCATTATACCCTTTTTTCTTTTTTTTTTTGTTATTATATCGTTTATATACATTTATTCAATAAAATTGTTTATAAAATATACATACATACATACGATACAAGAAAAAAAAATAATAATAAAAGAAACATTCAATTAAATGTCATTTAAAATATTGTCCCATTAAAATCTTCAAATACCATAAGATAAAATACACAATAATAGAAATATATGTATATATACTAAATATTTAATATGTAGTATAATAAAATTGGTTATAATTCGAATATTATGTATATATTTTGAATGTGCATATAGAATTTATTTGCAAATAAATATATATAGAGACAAACAATATCATAAACAAAGATTATAAATAAATAAATGTGTATAGATATATATATATATATATATTTAAATTGCAAATAATAAATGTATATTGATTTAAATCCTCGCTAAATAACTTTACTTTTATATATGGTATATGTATGTATGTATATACAAAATTTTATTCACATTATATAACATTTTTTTACGAATTACATAAAATTGTTTATTTGTTTTTTTTTTTTTCATATCTATATAGATACAGTATGTAAAATATACATTATATGTATATTTATTTAACTAGATATATCTATGAAATATGTGATTATATACACATATGAACAGAATAAATGTATGTTAGGAGAGTATATTATATATATATATATATATATATATATACTTATACATGTTTTTTTTTCTGTAAATGTTTCCTTCATTTAAATAAATACCATTATAAATTGCATATATAAATAGATAAATATTATAATAATATAATCTATATTAAGAACTTATTATTATTGCTATTATTAATAATGTCTTTATGTTTTTGTTGTTGTTATTATTATATCGGCTCTTTACTATTTAAAAATAAAAATTAGATTGTATATATAAATGAGGTAATATATGGTATTTATGATATTATATTAGATATGTTTTTTTTTTGTGAATATTATGGCAAATTTTAAACCTATATAACATGAATTTCTATTATCTATATATTAATATATACATCGTATAATGATTACACAGTCATATATTGAATCTAAAGTCAAATATCTATATAAATCATATGTAAATTTGTGTAAATATAGGTGATAAAAGGTATTTATGTAACTATTTAATAACATTATGAATTTCGTTTATTCTGTTAAGAAATTGTTTTTGTGTTTTTTTTTTAATTAAGAAATTACATTAACAGATAATTAATTAACTATGTATTGAATTCTTAACAATTTTTTTTATATCATTTTAAATTTATTTAATCAAAATAATATAGAAAAATCTTAAAACTTTTGAATTTCTTATTACAGTTAATAACACCGTTTTTTATTAAGTATATTATTTTTATTAACCAAAAATAAAATGTCAAATGTTAAAATAAAACGTTTTGTTTTAAAAATACCAATTAAAAAAAAAAATAATGATCAATTTTTCAATAAATATTGAAAAATATTAAATATGCATATACAGATATAAAAATAGCAATTTTAAGCTAAATTTTCTGTTTATTATACTATTTAAAACGGTGTATAAATTTATATAAAAAATATTAGATTAGTTAAACATTTTTCAATCATTAAAAATCCCAATCGATTAATGAACTAAATGCTTAAAAATATTAATTTTTTTTTATTAAATTAATAAAGGTATGCACACCAATTTATATTGTAACTGCATCCAAAAATTATCAAATTTTCTCTAAAACTTCGCCAATTAAATATAATCATTTAACCAACATCATAACCTCATCTGAAATAATTAATATATACCATTTTAATATAACAATAGAAATATTAAATGAAATATAATGGCATTATATTTGTTTTCGAATTCTTATATAATCGATCACTTTATATATAATATTATAGATATAGTAGAGAGCGTCAATCAAATTATTATTGGGTATATATATATATACATTATGAAGCGGTAAATTATTAATTTTTTTTTCTTCTTCTATTTTTTTTTAGTTTTAATAAAAATGTTTATTAATAATATATGTATATATATTTAAAAGATGAACATTTTGCGATTGTGATCATTAAATTTTGATTATTTTATTTTTATTTGCGATTTTGCTGTTTGATTTTTTCAATAAAATAATCATTTCAAAAGAAAGAACAGTAGCAAAATTATGAATATATATATATTGATTGTATATACTTGCATAGTGGTATATTTATTCAATTATATATTTACTTAAAATATAAATGATATATTATTAAAAGAGAACTTATATAAATACAGAAGATTTATTTAAAAAGAATGATGAAATTTGTGAGAATTATTCTAAAGATCGATATGCAAATTAATATATGCACATTAAATAAAAATTATATTTTTGTACTGCTGTGGTATATATAATTTCTAAATACGTATATGCATCGATAAATATTAATATAAAACCATTTCATTTAATAGTTTAATAATCTGTTAGGCGCGTATATATGTTATGTGCATGTATAGTAAAAAATTTGAATTCATTTTATTTTTAAATGTTAATTCGTACATTCATAAATATACATAACATATATATAATATAATATAAAATTAAAATTTCTATTCTGCTGCGCGTTTATATAGTAATCAAATATATTAAAATAATTGTATTCCATTTCATATTATATATATATATATATATATAGAATTTAGTTGCACTATCCATATTTAATTTAATTTAATGCTAATAAGAAAAAAAAACTAATGATCTTCATGAATAGTTTATATATATGTATATATAGAAATTATTTATGTTTATGTTAATATTGATTTCATAATAAATTCTTATTCAATCATTCACGCATTTATTCATATTTTTCATATATCGTCGTAATATAGTTTACCATTTATAGGAAGGTGTACTTAACAAAAAGAAGGTATAAATACCATTTGTTAATATAACTATACTTTTATATATATTTTTTTTTATTATAATATAATTTTCTATTCAAATTAGCTATATAGTATTTATATACCGAATACAAATTTAATACAATATAGCCGATAACAAACGAAAAAAATAAACAGTACTTTATTGAATTTTATATTTATATATGTGCTATAAAAAAGTATCTTCAAATTTAGGTTGTTGTTTATTGATTATTTTTTTCTGAAAGTTACAATAATTAGTACAAATTATATATATGGAAATCAATAAATATTAAGATATAAACGATTTTATGATGAAATTTTTAATGTTTTTTAACAATAAAAGAGAAAAATAGATAAAAAATAAAAATATATATATACAGTAAATGCAATTAAATATAAATAAAATAAGCGATGTTCTCAATTGATTTTGATTGTTTGTTTGTTGGATTTTTTGTATTACTAAATTGAAATTATAAATGTATAAATTCAAAACAATTACATGAGATAATAATATTATTTTTGTAAAAAATAAACAATTTTTTTATTTTTTAACCTAAAAAAAATGATTTATATAAAATATCTGTATATATATATATATAGGAGTATATATATATATATATATATATATATATATATATATATATATATATATATTTGAAAACAGTCAATGAACACATCTCCTCTATATACAAATATTTATATTAATATATACTATATATTTGAAATTTTTAAGAACAATGTATGTATTATTTTTCAATTGAATATAAAATATTTTTCAATCAATAATAATACTATTAAATAATATTGATTTTAGAAATTCTATTTGATTGTTTTTAGATAAATAATACTTTACTTAAAAAATTATGCCAAACATTTTTCTATTATATTTTGATTGGAATTTTAATTTTATTGGTTGTTTGTTTGTTTTAATCATTTCCGATTACATTTTGTGAAACGATCATTAAATTATTGAAAAAATATCCATAATGCATGAATATCTATAGATTTTATTGTATCTATATTTAATTTATTATATTTTAAAAATTAGAAATAATATTTTATTAAATTTATTTATTAATTTATTATATTGAAAACAATTTGATTTAATTTAGGATGATAAAAAACAAAACAAAAAATGTAAATTGTTATGTAAAAAGATGTTGTTCTTCGTATAACATATATACGAGTATATAAACAAAATTATTCTAAATATATATATATTATAAGCTTACATACACCATTTATTTATATATGTTATATTTATACTATTTATTACGATATAAATTGAGTTTAGGTGCGGCTAAACATCTCCAGGCGGTAGATAAGTTTATGAAAAATATATATATACATATGTGAATAGATGTAAATAAAATTTTCTGCATTTTATACCTTATAATATGCATGTACCTTCGATGCATACAAATAATATACAAATATATTGTTAGTTAAATAAATGACGATCATGCGAGATATATAATGATGTGTACCAATATAAATAAAAATGATCATATGCATTCATAATCATTCAAATATATATATATAGTATATATGGATTGTGTTTTTTTTAATGTTGTTATAATAATGAGAATTAAATTAAGTATTATAAAATAAGAAACAATATTTTTTTTCCTGAAAATTTAATGCAAATATTTAATTAATAATAAAATTTCTTTATTCACCAAATATTTATTGTTATTCTGTAGTCTGTACAATACGATAGAGATATTTCAATGGCGTGTCATCAATATATTATATGTATTTTACTGAACAATTTAATATATTGAATTTTCAAAGATAAATAAAGATATAAAAACGTGCAATATATTCATAAATTCCTCGGATTATAATGTATTTTTGCAAGCAATTAAATTTGATTATTTATAAAAACGATTAAATGACATATTAATTTTTGTATTTATTACAAAATAGAAATGTTGTTTTGATATTTGGTCGACATTATCTATTGTACAACCCAACAACACAGATATCCAATATATATATATATAAATATATTATGATAATGTTAATGTTTCTAAAAACAAACAACAAATTATTAAATAATTTGTTTTATTCCATCAATTGGTGCACGTTCATATTAATTTTACGGGACAAACTGTATATACATAATAATATCTTTCTATTTTATTCTTCTGATTAATCGATATATGTGTGTGTGTGTATGTTATATTTGTTAGTTTATGTTTATCTCTTAAACGTAGCAGGAGATAAAATTTAGACATGTAACATAATTCTTATGTAAATATGTCATAAAAAAATATTTGTATATATACTATATAAAATTAAATATACATAGGTATATACAATGTTGGTGGTTGCTGTTATATCAATTGTATACTGTATATAAGTAGATAAATTTACGATATTATACGCTTTTGAAAATGTATTCACAAATATATATTTGTGAAAATATAAATAACGATAACAACAATTAAATATATTGTATATGAAATGTTGTTCTTCTATATGTAGATAAACATTTGAGATATACGTGAAATGTAATAAATATACAAAATAATTAAAACATTTTTAGTTATGTTTAATATATATAAATAATCTTATTATATATTGATTTTAACAATGACAGTATATATACTTATATAAAAATTAAATTATTGTAAAATGACAATATGAATGAAATAATCTTTGCTATTCTTGCGATCCCATCATTCTAATTATAACATTTTTTAAGTTTAATTTAAACCTTCAGAAGAAATTGCAGACGTGCGAAGTTTCACGTAATTATTTATTTTTAAATCTATTTAATTGTTTAACTTGATTCTTAACTTGATTTTGGCACAGATATTTATGTACTATTATTGGCACAAAAATCGGACCAAATCTTTCTTTTATTTATTTCATTGGAGGCATTTCTTTTTTTTATTTAATTTTCATTTATTAAAATACAATAAAAAAAATTTTTCTTTCAATTCAAATACTATATATTCTACACATAAATAAATTAACTATAGATAATGTATACTTATATATAATTACACCAAATATAACTAGCTATTTTTATGATGTATCTTATATACGTAGATGTGTATGATGTGATGATCAATAATATCTAAATATATATAATATATAAAATTTATATAGGTGATATATAAAATTTTAATGTTAAAAGATGTATATAAAAATAGCTACTACATATATATAAAAGAAAAAATTAAAATAAAGCAAAAATATATTATAAGATATGTGTAAGTTTTGTATATTTACATACATATCTTCGAATAGTTGTACTTTTATTATGAGATAAAAAATATAAATAATTTTGCTATAAAATATATCATCGCACTTGTATATTTTTACCGCATTAAATGATTTATTGTTTTAACAAAATATAATAAATATATAATCCCTATATAAAAGCAATGATATTTTTTATTTTTTTTTTTAAGAATTAAAAACAAATTTTTTTTTTTTGCATTTATATTATTAAAATGAAGAATATATACTGAATTCAAGAATACATAAATAATAAATATTAATGTATAATTATGGAGTTTATAGTGTATTGTATAGATATAAATATATATGATGAGGTGGAAATGTGGATAAACAAAAAAAAACGTGTTGTGTATTTATTTTATTTTATTTTTTGCAGATTTTAATGTAACGAAAAAAAAATAAATAAATATTCTCTCTAAAAAAGAAATCAATAAAATTTATTATATATTAATATGTTGGATGTTGTTTTCATGTTGATGATGGCGGTAAAATTGATAATAGTACATGTAATTATTTATATATTTTATTTATTTGTAAGTTTTTTTTTTGTTTTTTACATCACTATTTTAGATGAAAGATGAATTATGTTTATGAATTTATCTTGTACTAAATAATATATTCAAATATTTATATAATATATATTTGCGAGAGATGTATATTTATATATAAAGGTGAATTAATTGAAATATTATTTATTTTTTTTTTTCACAATTATATATTCTTCGCTTTATAATGGATTCAATTTGTATATAATAAAAATGGCAGATGGGTGTTTTTTTTTATTGTATATTGTATTATCTCTAAAAAAAATATGTCATATTAATTAATAAATTATGTATTAAAATATTATTTAATAAATACGGGGAAACTTGAAATACTAATAATATTCAGGTGTTAAAAATATTAACGATTTTATACAATTAAGATATGATAAAGATCACTTTAATGTTTTTCCATTTTTTTTTGTTTAATATATTGCGAATTATTCTAAAGCAATTTCTTTTAAATTAACCTTTTTTTTTCAAAAATCAATCTGTAAATTAATTGAACATTCCTATTTTTGTGATTGTTGTAATTTCTTTCTTGATTGTTGTAAAATTTTTTTTTAAATTCTTTGTTTTTTTTTGTCTCGTACATCATTACAACAAATGATCAGATATAAATTAAGTATTCGTGGCATACAAATATGTTTTTTTTTCATTCTTATATATATATACATTTTATCCATTTCATTTAAAGTTTAATAATACAGAATAAAAAAAAAAGAATTATTAAAATATATAACACAGATAAAAATTAAAATAAAAACAAAAAATAACATAAGTAAATAAAATATATATGTATATAGAAATATTTGTGAATAAAAAAAAAAATTACACAATATTATATATTCAAATCAGTAGGTGTAAAACAAAAAAAAATATTATTTTTAAAGAGTATTTTTTTTTCTTTACTTTTTTTTATATATATATTTTGTACTTTAATATATATAAATATATTTTTTTTGTGTTGTGTTTTTTTAGCTTATTTAATTTTTTTATTTGTTGTATTCATTCACGTTATATAAAATCTTCTTATGGCACGTTATCTTAAAAGAAAAAAAATTAGTTATTTTTAATTCGTATTTGTACAATTTTTTTAATTAACATCATCAAAATAAAAACAAAAAAAAATAACAAACCAAACAGAAAAAAAAATATTATAATATTACAAGAAATTATTAAATTTTTCGTTTTTTTTAAGTTTATTTTTAAACAAATCATTAATGCATTAAAATTGTATAAATATATATTAAAAAAAATTAAATATTTACATTACATTTGACTTATCGTCAAAAACATACGCGTTTTAAAAAAAAAATACAATATTTATGTAGAGAAAAATAGGATGTAATATCACTGTTCTGTTTAATAAACCGTATATTTTCCCATGTGATTGGTCGTACGGATCATTCGACATCGTGAAAAACAAAGAATTACCTCAAACCAAACCAAATTTTTATCTGTCATATTCATGATTCACACGTAAGAATACTTCGTTTTATTTATTCTGATTATAATTTTTTATTACATTATTCACACATTTTACTGACTTCTCCTAAGTGTTTTTGACTGACTTCTTCTTACGAATTTTTATAATTCCAAATTGTAAAAACAATTCTTCAAATTTTAGGTTTTATCAAAATATTATACCACATATAAATTCCATTTATTTAACAAAAATCATATTAAAATAAATTCTATCCAAATTACAAGGAACCTTTTGACGACAAATTAGTATATGTAAATAAAAAAAAAATTGAAATAATCAACACTTTTATTTTATATACTATATGCATATTTATTATAAAAGTATAATGGAACATAACACAGAATTAAAATTTATATGAGAATGTGTTTTCTTTTTCATTAAATTCATTCAGTGTTATAACTAAAAAAAAATGTATATATAATTTTATTTGTACTTATTTGTATTGAAAATGAATTGAAAAAAAGATAAAAATGAGAACTTTTATAATGAATATAAATCTAAAATAAATAAAAATAATATTCCATATAAATACATATATATATATATATTTTTATACATGCAAATATGTGACACACACAACTATTTAATACATGAAAATAAATAAATAAAATAAAATAAATAAACATCGTCGTATACAAATCTTGTAACCACACCAAAGTATTGATTTCCATATTGTGCTTTTAAAAGCGGAGGTGGATTAACGACATGCACTGTAATTAGCCAAATAAATGGGATGTAATAATATCATATATAGTATACATATATAAATATTTTCTTCTATATTGTATACCTTACCATATAGATATATAAATTTATCTATATCTATCTCTAAAAGAATTTATATTCTATGAAGCGAAAATATCAATATCGATATATAAATGTAAATGTGAATTCACGTAACTTTTATATATATTCATCTATGTATATAGTAATAATAGTTTATATATTTAATCATTTAATACATGTATTTAGTAATCGCAGCACAACATATATCGTCGTCGTATGTAACACGTATATAATTTTATTTATAGATATATCGGTGAAAATATATGTTGTTTTATTTTCTTTTTTTTTTATAAGATATAGATATATAGCGGCATGCATATATACTTGTAATTATATCCACATTAGATATATATTTAAATTTACTGTCTAGAAAATGTATGTAGTAAAATAAAATTTATTTAATGTTTTTTTGCTACCATATATTTCTGTTTTTAAGAAAAATCACATTTATGATATATTAGTTATTTAAATTTGTTTGAAAAATTGTCTTCTATAACTCTATAGATTTTGAAATTTAATTAAGTTATGTCTGCTGTTTATGCAATCATTTAAATACCATATTTCAACATAAAAACCAATGTGTTTTTTATTCGCACGAATATTATTATAAAAAGAAAAAAATCTTTTATAATAATAATTACATTTGAATTTTCCTTTAAAATCATCGTCATCGCATATATTGCAAACAATTTTTTTCTTTTTTACATAGTACACCCGATGCTCATCAAAATGATCAACTGTGCGATAATTTAAAAAGAAACGAAAAACATTAAACATACAACAAAACATATAATAATTCTCTTGTAGTAAATTAAATTTTTTACACTTTAAGAATATCAAAAATAAAAAAAAAAAAATCAATATGAAAATCTGTTCGATTTAATCAAAATCCTTATACATATGATGAAATATTATACGCATATAAATACAATATCAATATCCGTTTATCTTTTGAAACATAATTATATAAAAAAAATTGAACCGAGAAAAAAAAAATTAAAGAAACAACAGAAAACGGATAAATTTTACAAAATTAAAAATCGATTTACAAAACGATATACAATTATAATGAATTTTCAAAGTTATACGTTATTGTATGATTATAAAAGCAAAAAATAAAACCATAATAAAATTATCGATATAATCACAATCACCAAATGTAATCTCAAAAAATATGAATATAATTTTTTACGCTCTCAAAATCTCTATACTATATGTTATATTTATACCAATAATAATAATAATCATTTTTTTTTTCCAACAAATTATTTATGTCTATATAAAAAAATTTTTGTTTTTGATATAAAAAGCCTCTGGGGATGCGCTACCGTATATATTCACCGTATGGTTTACATGTTGCCACTCCTCAATATTAAGTATTAAGTATTTTATACGGACGCGTTTATAACTATATATCGTTTATTAACTTTTTATAACCCGTGTAAATTTCATATCTGCAAAATTAACTCGATAAATTATAAACAATTTATGCATGTTCATGTGAATATGTGCTCCAGTGATTGCATATATATATTCTATATATAAAGTATATAAATAGTGCAATATTTTATGTATAATATAAAATAATTGATTTATTTTTTTTTTATGTTTTTGACAAAAGAAAAAGCAAGTTTTACAACAATTTGACAAATATTACTTTCTAATTCATATATAGTAATACAAAAAAAAATACAATCGATTTGTTTTTTTTTTTTTTTATAATATCATATTACAATTTATATTGACATAGAATTTATTGTGCGTATATAAACATATATGTATTTAAATAAAATCACACCTTCACCTCATACATTTTTATGTATATATATGGAATTTATTATATAGTTTCTCTTACACAAGTTGTAAATACCAATATTTTTTTTATCTATTATTTATTTTTGCTTAAAATT
Source organism: Dilophus febrilis (assembly GCA_958336335.1). Taxonomy (NCBI): domain Eukaryota; kingdom Metazoa; phylum Arthropoda; class Insecta; order Diptera; family Bibionidae; genus Dilophus; species Dilophus febrilis. The sequence continues at coordinate 28,714,168 of OY284471.1, read as the reverse complement.
ATAATTTTATTTTTTTTAATAATTATTTTATTATATTCTATTATAATTGAGTTCAATTAAATTATTTTTATTATTGTATTTCGGTTTAGAGTAGAAAAAAAAATAAAACGTTTCCAAATACCAATTTATATTATATCATTGCACAGAGATATATAAAAAGTATTGTGTAAAACTGTTTTGGAATGATGTAAATTTTATGTTCAAAAATGGTAAAATAAAAATTTAATTACAATTACTATTGTTGAGAGTATAAAAAAAACAAATTCAATGATATAATATAATATAATATAGCGAAAGCTCATTAAATATTTAGATATATAAAATGTCAATCAAAATAAAGATGAATATATATATAAATAATAGTAATTATATATTTTTTATTTTTCTCTGTCTCTATATGGTGTAAAAATAAATATATGCAGAATATATGGTATTCAATTATTTTCGAATATGAAAATATAACATTTTTTTTATATGGCAAATAATATGTATATATTTATAATGCATATGGTTAAAGTTTATTATTATTATTATTATATTTTTTTTCGTATAAGTACACGTGTACACGTTTATATATATTTGGATATACCGAGATATATGTGATTGCATAATGTAATTCTAGTAAAAATAATCTCATAGTTATTTAATGGTAAAAAAAACGATATATATTTTTTTTTCAAATATAATCGATGTATATATATAGAAATCCATACATTATTGTATATGATATATATGAAACAAATAAATAAATTAAACACCTTTTTATTTTGTATAAATGTGCATTTAACAAATATATATAATAATCTCAATTATAATAAAAAAAAAACTTCGCGAACAATATAAATCCAATCAAAATTCATCACTATATATATATATACAGTGATGTTCGGTAAAATAGGTGTAAACCAATTTTAATGTATTTTGATTAATTTCAAATACCAATATCTATTTGTGAATCATGCCATCCATACGACAATTTAGTACTTTGTTTACCTTTATTTATCACATGAAAAGAAAGAGATAAAAAATGTTGTCCTTCGTATTTCTGGGAAATTAGCTATGAACATGCTGTTCGGTAAAATAGGTGCGGACTATGTTAATTGTGGTTTATTTATTTTTTGCGAATAAATTACATTTATTGGTGGTGAGTTTGTGAATTTTTAAATAAATTTTAGGTAAAGTAGTGTTTTAAATTTAATTTTTGAAACATTCCGGATTAAATAAATACATATTTCTAAGTCACAATGGGTAGAAATACACATTGTACGGTATTTGAACGGCAACGTATAAAGGATCTAAGAGCATCCGGGCTAACATATAAAAATATTTCTGAAATTATGAAATGCTCCCAAAATATGATTACCAACGCATTAAAATTCAAATATACCACAGAAAGAAGGGGTAACAAACGTAAAACTAAAAGCAATGACGATCGTAGAGTGGTTGTTGCCACAAAAAAGAGCCCTTTTTATCATCCAGGGAACTTGTAAGAGAGCTTGATCTAAGCATTTCATCAAGCACGGTATGAAAAAGGTTAATAGCATAGGGGCGAATAGCTAGACAAGCACCAATGCATACAGCGAAACACATTAAACACCGTTTAAAATTCGCACATGCACATCGTGATTGGTCAGGTGATAATGATATTAAAAAATGACGACATATTCTTTATTCTGATGAAACCAATATAAATTTGCATGGATCAGATGGCAAATTACATGTTAGAGGAAGACCAAATACAGAATTTTTACCGCAAAACACAAAAAAAAACCATTAAGCATGGAAGTGGTAGTTTAATGATATGTTTTGGTATCATCATGGTATGGAGTTGGTCCGATATATTTAGTTCAAAAGTATCCAATGGATCAACAGGAATATATAAGGATACTTTCAATCGAAATGTTGCCATACGCAAAAGAAAACATGCCTATTATATGGTCATATCAGCAAGATAACGACCCAAAACATACGGCTAACAAAGCATCGGTTTAGCTTCCACAAAATAATGTGAACAAAATAGAATGGCCAACACAATCACCCGACTTGAATCCGATTAAAAACTTGTGGAAGCATGTATAAACATCAGTTGCAATAAAACGGCTCAAAAAACAAAGTAGAACGAGGGAAAGAAATTGTAAAAGTTTGGAAGCGATTTCTATAGAAAGGTGCCAAAAATTGGTGCAGTTCATGCTAAATCGATGTGAGACAGTAATTTAAAATAAGGGACATGCGACAAAATGTTAAATCATAAATGGTATGTACGCGAAATACTTAGATTTTATTTAATATTGAGGACATTAATACTTTTTCTTGTGTTTTTGGTAGAACAAAATATATCGCACCTATTTTACCGAACAGCATATTCCTAGCTAATTTCCCAGAAATACAAATGACAACATTTTTTATCTCTTTCTTTTCATGTAATAAATAAAGGTAAACAAAGTACTAAATTGTCGTATGGATGGCATGATTCACAAATAGATATTGGTATTTGAAATTAATCAAAATACATTAAAATTGGTTTACACCTATTTTACCGAACATCACTGTATATATATTTTCTATTAAATTACTGCGATGATATTACATAAAAGATGTGTGTTTTTAAAAAACTTTCCCTAATTTATTAAAATTAATTGAATTTTACGTCATAAACAATTGTATTTATAAATCGAAAAATTATAATATAATATATAGTAGAAGTATTTATATATATAAATAATAAATATATATAAGAAAAAAATTAATTTATTAAATTATATTCATATATATTAAAGAATTATTCATTGGTCATGGATGGTTACAATAGATTATATATATATATAGAAACTCACATTTGTTATATATACATTTTTATTTTTTTGCGCATACTTTTATATATAATCAATATGAAATAAAAATAAATAAATACAATGAAAAACGATCATTAATCAATGTACATTAAAACTATAATATATATATATATATATAAATTTATTTCAATAGGTATGTAGGTTTTAGTAAAATATATGATATTTTTATTATTTTTTTTTTATTATTATATTCATTATCGCACATATTTATAATAATTATATACTGTATTTTTTGTTTCTATATAATTTTTTTTTTGTTTTGAATTGGTATTTCGTAAATTACAAATTGCAATTGCATTCACTTTCTTAAAAAAAAAAAAAAATTATAATATTTATTTGTTATATTGAATAATCTTATTTCTATAGTTATATATTGTTTAAAGCACCAAAAAAAACAATAATTAACAAAATAAGTTATGATTTATACTATCAAAATTAATAAAAAAAAATGTTTTTACTAAAACAATCACTCGCGCGTCTATCATCAATTATTTAAATGATATATACATCACAGCTATTAGTCGTTGTATATAGGTTGATTATTAAAAAAAATAAATTACATTTAAATTTATTACCAATATTGAAAAAAAAAATACTTTCATTTTTTTTGGAAAATATCACAATCTGACGATGTTCTTGAATGATATAAAATGTATATATATTTGAAAATTGAAAGGAATTTCGAAACAAAACAAAAAAAAACCCTTTTTTTTATACCAATATATTTTCTTTATAAACATTTTATTAACATAATAGAAAATTTAATTAATTTTTTTTTTTTGATAAAACATTTTTTTAATTTAATTTTTTTTTCTTTTATTTTTAGGTAAGTTTCACTGAATTCATATTGATGCGATGATTGATGATTATGGTAATCGAAAAGTAACAAATTTTTTTTTAATTTCAAATGATAACAATTAATTCATTTACGTATATATAAGCAGGTAAATTAAAAAAAAAATAAATTAAAAACATACATTGTCCCATAAATGAAGGATTGTTTAATATATATCCACTCCCTTTTTTTTTTGGAATTTATTATTTAAAAATATCTTTATTTTAAATTAAATTTATTATACATTCAATTTAAATGTTTTTTGACCTTATGCATATTTCGTTGAGCGTATAAAAAAATAATATAATAATAAATAAATCAATAAAACATTTTTTTTTTATATAATTTAAGAATGACCTGTAAAATAAAAATATTTTAGCACTTTCTTCGTTTTATGAATTCAAAAAAAAAAAAATTATAATATTTTATTTGTAGATATATAAATAAAATACCAATTAATATTTTATTTTTATTTTTTATTTTTTATGATATTTTTTTTCCAATATAAATTCATGGTTTCTCAGTTGGTTTTCTTATATATACATATATGTATACAGTTGAATTCTAGAACTTTTCCTATACAAAATAATGATTTCTGATAAATTTATTTTCATATAATATTATATATAGACAACGTTATATTAATAAATATATTTTATTTTAATAACATATAAATGATGTGAATGTATATATAAACATTTTTATTAATATGTTTTGTAGTCAACACGGCCTTAATGAAAATATCTCGATTTTTTTTTTAATTTAATATTAGTAATAATAAATGTACTTTGGTGTATAAATAATAAAAACAAACATATAGGAAAATTTCTTTTAATTCTGTAGTATATTTTTATATATACGCGTATACTATCGTTCACTATATAATTTTATATTTTACATGGCATTTCTTTTTTTATATAAAGTCATATAATTTTATATTATTTACAAGAAGGAACAAATATATACACAAAATTATTTACTATAAATTTATATATACATATTTGAATGAATGATATTTGAATGAAGTATATTTGGTATATTTGAATGAAGTATAAACTCATTGTAAAAAAGAAATTCTGTCTATTCGATTAATATTTTATAGATGTATATACGTTTTTTTTTCTTCTAAAAATATACATACATATATAAAATTGAGTTTTGATGAATATATATTCTTCCAATATAACTGTATATATTTCTAATTATGTAGGTATCCGCGATCATTTCGTTATATTATTAATTTTCCACGTTTTTATTTATGTATTTTTATATTATATATTTATAAATATATGAGTTCATATTTTCATACATTTTTTCTAAATATAAAGAATACATATAAGAATATATTCATATATATATATATATATATTATATTGCCCGCTTGATATTTAACTATATGATGCGAATGTTTAAAATGTATACATACATGTATATATAAATAAATACTTTCTTATATATTTAATTTATATATGAAGAGGTAGAATAAAATATATAATCTATGATATGTAAAAGATACGTGGAATTTATGTTTTTTTATTTTGGTGAACGTGCAAAAATAAAATAACTAATTCTCAACAACATACATCTTTCTTTCATATTATTTTTTTCTTATGTATATACTCATCTTCTTATTTATCTATATATATATATATATATATATATATATATATAGCTTAAATAATGACCTCTCATCATCGCATCTTAAAATGTATGTATGATTTTATTTAATAAATTACATAAAAAAAATATATAACGTTATATAAAATGAAATATAACCATTTCAAAACATATAGTGAAATAATAATATTTATTGATGGGTATATGTGAATGTTATGTTTTCTTTATTAAACTTAATATATATATATATATATATATATATATATATATATATATATAAAAGTGATTGAATGTTTTGAGATACCTTGTAATACCTTGTAGTTTATAGATTTCATATATTTAACACTATAATTATTTAGAAGAAAATTTGTTTCACTTTTTTGTACAAAATTATGACAAATTTTAATTCTAACTATTAACGATTGTCTTCGATGTTGTGTTTGGATATTGATACTTTTTTGAAGACAATAATTGCCTTATCCTTAAAATATTTATAATCTAAAATAAATCAGTAAAAATATATTCGAAATCAAAATGATAAAAAAATATGTTCATCCCAATTAATAAAATATATTTGAAAAAAAGGTTCGTCGCTTTATATCTTTTGAATTTTTACATTACGTACATTTTTCCATAATAAATAAATATTTTATTTTATTTTTTCTTGAATAGCAAAATGAAAAATAAAAATCAAATTATCATTTTTTTTTTATTAAATTAAGTGCTAATCGATTTCAGTATATAATTACATCGATCATTATTATTTCTTTGTGAGTATTAACGGCGAGTTTCCGGTGCGTATACCATTTTCGGTGTTCGATACAAAAAGTTGAAAATAATAAATAAAATATACAAACAATAAACATTTAAACTTTTTTCAGTAGCTTTTATTATTAATATTATTATTATTATAATGATTAACATACAATGATGTATCAATTGGTATTCATTTATTTTAAATGTGATAAATATACATAAAGATATTAAAAACCGTATTTTTGTGTATCTATATATAGTTAGAAAACGACGGGTCTTTATAAACAGATTTGTTTCTATGGTATATATGTAACCAAAAACTAACTATATTTAACATATAAAATATATATATCTGTATATATTCTTAATATTATATATTATACACAATAATATTTTTTCAATAATTGATTTTTAACAAACCAACATTCTTTTCCATAAACAATATATGAAATAAAAAATTAAAATATAATAATAGTCACAAAAAAAAATATAAATAAAAAAAAAAAACAAAATAGAAATAGAAATATAAAAAAAAATAAACAGGTTATTGAGAATTTTTCATCTTTATGTTTATACATTAGTAAAAAAATAACCGCACACACATTTTTATTATAAAACTTTGGGTAATTATTTGTATATCTAAAAAATAAAAAAGATTCAATATAAAACTTTATTTAATTGTATATATAAAATATATTTTTGAAAATTATACTTGTATACATATGTATATATATATAGATAGACAACAAGGGAAAGAAAGAATAAAAAAAAACATTTTGACTGATCTATCACAACATAGAAACAAATTATAAAACAATGATAAAAATCTTTTAAAAGAATTAGAAATAAAAAAAAAACAAAATTTAAATAATCTTGTTTTGTTTAAATCTATATTTATATATAAATTTTTATTTAATAAAAATTATCTATATATTAAAGAATAAAACACAAAACTCGCATACATTTCTTTTGCAAACCATTTCAAATAATTTATATAATGTATTCTAAAATATTAAAAGATTTTAATATAATGAAAGGAACTGCGTATGAGTGTGACAATGTTGATGTACTACAATTAATTATAAGAATAAGAAGAAGAAAAAGAAAAAAAAATATACGAAAAGAAACAGAAAACGATTTTATTTGGTAGCCGGTTGTTTGATGAAATCATTTTCTTTTCTATTTTTTTGCTTTTCTATATAATTAGCTAAAATTTTTTTATTTTTTTTTTCGAATAAAAATTGATATTTAATTAGCCAATTTATTTTTCATTTATATATTTTGCATATATTATTAAATCATCATCAACATCTTCGTCGTCGTCTTAGTCGTCGTTGTGATGATATATGAATTTTGTATTCTACGTAAATTAATCATTATAAGGATTAATATATCCGAGTGTTGTAATAGAGTTGAATTTAAATAACATTAATTAACTCAAGATATATTTAATCTATATATAGATATTGATATTTAATAAAATAAAAAAAAAACAAAATAAAAGATTTAAGATGACGGCGTAAATTATTATTATATTTTTTGAAAGTGATATTCCTTTTTTTTGTATATATCAATTTTTTTTTTGTTGTTTATTCTCATACATTTTCAAAATAACATAAAATATTAATAATATTGCAAATTTTGAGATAATTTATCATTCACAAGTATTTTTCTTAACATTTGCATTTGAACATTGTTTTTTTTTTATTTTTGGATTTAATAATAAAAAAAATAACACAAATTTAATGACAACATTTTCAATAATATACTTAAAAATTAAAAAAAAAACAAAATGAAGAACTTATAAAATAATGTTTTGTTTTTATATATATGTTCAAAATACCAAAAACTACAAAAATTGAAAAATTGAAAAAAGGTGTAGGAATATTTTTCGTTGTCAAATGTCTTTTGAATTTGTAAAATCGATCGATCAAATGCGAAAATTTGGTTTGTTTGTTTTTTATTTTTTTTTTATTTAATTCGTTTCCTTCAAACGATTGCATTTTGCATTTCGCAATGCATAAAATACAAAGTGCGAATAGTTTTCGAGTTTGTTTCCATATGATGGCATATCATATATGATATTTAAAAATATAAAACAAACAAATTAACAAGAAATTTAAGCCAAACCCAAGAATGTGTTGTGAACAAATGGATATAAAAAATATAATTATATTTTTATTTTTTTTGTATTCTGATGCGAAAAAATGTATTATTGAATTGGAAAATAAGACAAATGAATATTTATGTTTATATAGATATTTTTTAAGCGGATAGTGTTCAAAAGAATATAATTTTTAATGTAGGTATTTCAAAACATTTTTTTGGTGGATGTTACAAACGCATCTATATAGAATTGAAAAAAATTTTAAATTTATATTTTTATGAATCAATTAATTACTTTTTATGTATATGCAATATTTCTTTTTATATATACATACAATTAAATAATTTATTATATCATTTTTGTGAATATATTTTTTTTTATTTGCAATTTTCATTTTATTAAATTAATATCATTTACAATTAAAGTGACAATTTATGTCAATAATAATTTAATGAATTATGGTAGATATAATATGAATTACATGTTGTCATATATGTATATATATGTTCATTCAACTATATATAAGTTTTTGTATATACTTTGTATATTAAAATATATTTCAATCAATTTAATTATTATATATACATAAATTATTTATAATATTTCTATTAAAAAGTGAAAATAAAACTAGAAAAATTTTATAAATTTATGCCTCAAAGGTAAATATAATAAATAATATATACGTGTTTTTATTTTTATATTAGATGAAAAAAAATGTATTTTATGTGGGGGGATCTACTAACTAAATGTATTAAATATAGAAGAATATATTCTTGAAAATATAAACTTAACCATATAGTAAAATGCGCGGAAATAAAAAAAAAGACCCCATGCATTTCTCAAGGATGCATTCATAAAGATATTTGTTCTGTATGGTCTTTATTCATATATAATTGATTCTTCGCTATATATGTTTAAAGTATTTAAGATTTAACTTCTTTCCATATATACTTCTATATATATAAATCACGTGATATTCTTAAGGTTAATCACATGTATATAGAAAGAGAAACAAAACAACATATATAGAAATATTTATTACGATATGTCTTAAGTGCAAACCAAAAAAAACAAATTCTATTGCATATACAAACAAAAAGGAAAATTTTCGATAATTGTAATTGAATGAATTGAATCGTATATAAATATATATTCTCTTCGCCATAATTTCTGTCTTTTTATAGCGCTCTGAAAATAAAAACATAAACATAATGTATAAAATACGATAATACTATATATACATATAATAATTTATTATTATACCTATTTAGACAATATATTTATGTTATTGTATATTTATTTTATTCATATAATTATTTTTGCATAAAATAAAATGCATTTATGGAAATCTTTTAAAGTATTATTATTGTATTGTAATAGTTTTCGTTTTCACTTCTATTACCTTATTTAAACGTAAAGTTTTTTTTTTGTTTATTAAAGATACAGAATCAGTAAGTCTATAATATATATACGTGCATATATAACTATGAAAACCACATACTATTTGTAGTATACAAGATATATTATTATATTATTATCATCATTGTTGTAATATACCATCTAGCCATCGTCGTCGCGGTTGTTGATAATACAAAACAAAATAAAACCACAAAATGTGTGTTGAAAAAAATATATATTTAAATACATTTTATATAATACCAAGTAATATATATGAAATAATTTATAATCGTATGTTAATTTTTTTATTATATATATACGATATATAAAATTAAATTAATTTTAACAATGATTCGGAGAGATTTGCTTATTTTTTTTTATCTATATTAGATATAGTATTTATTGCTGCGAGACTTTAAGTGAAATTTTTTGTTACAATGCACAACAATTTTTTTTAAAATAAAAATATTTGATTTTTTTTATACTTAATTATAACTTTCAAATATTTTCCTTAATTGTTATATTAAAATGCATTTTTGTAAAAAAGACAATTTAATGCAATTTCTTCTCTATTATAAATATTTATTTTTGTTTAATGTATAATATAATTTATTATTAAACAAGATATTCATGTTTTCTATATTAAGTTAAAAGATAAATATAAAATATATTACAAATAGTGATAGATAAATGTCCCTGTATATTTGAATTTATTGTTTTTTTATAGATATCACCTGTTTTCTATCAATATATAATTTATTGTTTAATATTTTACGATTGACAACATCAAAAAAAAAAATAAAAATGTGTAAATTAATGCGAATAAAGTAACAATTTTGTCATGAATTTTGATATTTATTTTATTTTATGATATTTGTAGATATTTAATATTTAATGTGACCTATACTTTCTGTTAATTAATTCGCATACAATCTTGATTCTACCATTGATTTTGGCAGATTTTATCCATATGGTCGGGGTCAAAATTGTTTTTGGTTAAGAGATCTCCATGAGCATGTAACATATATACTGCAATGATGCTTTCGTAATTTTACCTACATAATCGACGGGGTTGAGTCATGCGAATTTTTTTTGAAACAAATTAAATATTATAATGGAATTGTTAGTAAAATATTTTTTGAACAACATTGGATTTGTTACAATGTTTCAAACGTTTTGTTTTATTTTTTAAAGGGTTGATTAAACTATTATTAAATGTTCGCATTAGTTTTAACATAAACACTGCAAATGTGTTCATTTATTGAATTTCGTATAAAAAATGAAATGAAAATTATAATTTTAATAAAACAAATAATCTATTTCAATTATTAATTAAGTTAATTTAAATTGTCAATGATATGAATTAAAGTAACTGATATGCAATATAGAAAATAACCATATATAATTAATTAATTGATTATTTCAAAACAAAAAAACAAAACATTTTGCAATATAAATTTATGTATAACAAATTTTTAACCTTTTTTTTATATATTAGTTTGATTTTTCTTCTCATTTTTTTTTTGTAAGATAGTAAAAAAAATATATTCAAAGAATATACATAAATCGTGTGTTTAATTAAAATTGTTTAATTAATATATAATAGATATTGATAAGAGCGATTTTTTTTAACAAACAGGAAAACTATCAGTGGGTGTTTTGTTTTTTTTTTCATTTATTATAACAAAACAAAAAAAACACATTTTTAATTAAAAACAAATATCAATTATAAATATATGACGATATTTGTTTAAATAATTGTTAAATTATAAAGAAAGTTAAAATTTTAATGAGTTTTTCTAATACATATTCGTATATATATGTGATGTGATGTGATGTGATGCGGTCACCTTTTCACCCGCATTTATTTATTGTGTGAATAAAGTTGTCTTTTTTCACATATATAATAACAATAATATACAATTCATTTTATATCATATATGCGAATGTCTATCTTTGCGACTGAATGTAACATATATAAATATATAGATTTCCATATAGTTATATATATATATATATGGTTGGTTGGTTGATATCAATCTATCTTTTTGTTTTATATAAAAAATATATCTGTATATGCATATATTTAAAATATATATATATATATATGATTAATCACTCGTATAAATGGTCTTTATTTTATGTTATTATAATAGAATTTTTATATATATAAGTACCACCTACATCATATCAATTACAATACTATAAAACTCACATATTATATTATTTTATTATATATATATATATATATAATATATAAATAAATGCACTCAATATTTAATTTATATATTGATACTTTACTTGATATTTTATCCATATGGAAAGATATATATTTACGATTTTATTTGTTTTAAAACTTAATTTTTTTTCTGTTAAATATATGCATATTATACTATAAATATATTTGTATATTGTATAAGTATATATATATATATAGAAAGGTCTTAAAGTTAATTTGAAGATGTTTCTTTTAACTTCAACTCTCTGTCTATATATAAATATGTATATATATATATATAATGTTGTTATTGTTGTTGCATTTGTTGTGTCGTTATTTTTATATTCAAATCAGAAATCAATATATATATATATATATATATATATATGAAGGAATAAAAATACATATACGGAATTTTTTTTTTTACATATATACTATAATGTATGTGAATGATGCCGTAAAAGAACAATTTGCAATGTGTTATTTTTGCATTAAAACTTCTATATTTATATGTATAAATGTATAATATGCATTTAAAAGGTCCATTATACAATATAAATACCTATATGCCATGCATTGAAATGTTTATATATGTATATATAGAAAATATATTTTGTCTACAGATATATTCGTATATAATTTATGTAAAGATCGATAGATGTTAAAAAATAAATAAATGTAAATAAATAAAATATTTTCAATATATATATATATAAGTATATATTCATTTATATATATGGATATATTTAACGTGTGGATGAATGTATATATATTTTATATATTAATATATAGGAAAGATATTTACACTTATGGCAGTTTTATATATTTGCATATATACGATCGATCTTTTTTTTTTTTTTTATTCTCTTAAACTCTAGATATATTATTTGCTCGTGATTTATTTATTTCTAGTAAAAATTCAACACTGAAATCGTGCGATCAAGATAATTTATTTACAATTTGATTTAGGATAAAATGCGACGATGAATAATTTTTTTTTTTTCGTATTCATATTCTATGTATATTTTTAAATTTACAATCGAGCCACATACTATTATTATTATTATTATTATTTAAGAAACAAAAAAAAACCTAAATAAATATTGAATGTATATTCACACTCATTTCAGTCAAGCGTCACCTATTCCGCGTATGCATTGATATATATACGTACGAACGTACCTACAATTAAACAACATATAAAGACACATATATTGCGATGCGATATGATATGGTATATGTATATAGAATTTAATGGCTAAATAGCCAGAAATTCTTGTTTCGAATCTAACGAATTATATTTTTGTTTGTATTTAATATATCGGTCGGTCTCTATATATATAGAAAATAAAATATCTTCTAATGTATATATATATATATACTTTATTTATTAAGTAATTATCTTTATATATCTTATATTTATAATCAAATCACACAAATAAATATAATTATATTATACATTTGCGTGTACAAAATATATTTGCAAAATGTAATAATAATATACATATATCTAATCGGTTTTCAATTGTCGTGATATAAAATAAAATATATTTATTTATGTGGTGTTTTTGATCGCATGATGAAGATGATGATGATGATGATGATGGGACCGACCGCACACCCAGAAAACACAAATATTTAACTCAAAAAAAAACAAATATATATCGATTCTTTTTAATATATACAAACAAATTTTCATTATATTATTTTCAATTAAGCTATTATTGAATCTATCTTATTGTAAATATATATTATATTATTATTTATTGATATTGATATTTAATAAATTTCTTATTCGTATATATATATATATATATATTTTTTTTGTTACCCTCCAGGTATATAATTTATCGTCAATAAAAATTTACATATTTTATCAATAAATTAAAATATTAAGACGAAATGTCTTTCGTACGATATTTATATTTTATTTTATTTTTTGTTTTTGTTTTCATTATACTAATAATACAATAATACTATATGGTCATCACAATAAATTCAATATGAATTTTTATTAATATGATGACATAATAATCACAACAGTAGTGTATATCATTCATAGAATTGTATTTTTCATCTTATTTTTCTATATATATTCGACATATGGATTTAAATTTATATATTAAATAATAAAAATTAATAGTTGTGATATACATCTTTTTAAAATCTATTTTGAATCTAAATAAGGATGGAATATAAGATATTTTATGTACAAAATGTTTAATATTTTAAGTTCATTAACTTGAATGATTTTGTTTAAATAAAAAAGTATTATTAAATAGATAAAAAATATTAGAATAAATATAGACTACGAAAAATTTAATAAATATACCAGAATATACTTTTTTTCATTCAATAAAAAAATCATATAGGAAAAATTTTTAAAATTATTATATATTTATGTATCGTATATGAAAGAAAATATGTTAAACGTAAATTGTTATATAGTCATTATACCTATATATATATTACGATATTACCAATATTACATAGAAATTGTTGTTCTATACGGTTATAGACAACACAATGGGTAATTTATAGAATATATATATTATATAGTATATAATTGAAAGAATAGTGGTATAGTTTTGATCGAACATATTCTTTATAATAAATATATTTACAATTAAATTACATTCCACACACCACACTCTCCATAATTCCTGCAGTTTTCTTATATACTTATATATTTATTTATTTATATACACAATTTTTACTCTAATAATTTTTTTTTGCAATATAAAGAATATTCTTATATATGTTTTTATTTATTTATTTATTATCAATATAAAATATCTAAAATAGATAATCTTTTGTATATAGACGATTTTTATAATATCTAAAAGAGATGTGAACAAAAAATCGAAAACAAAACGATTATGAATTAAATATAAATTCAAAAAACATTTTTTATATTGGAATTTATATTAAACGAACAGGTAGCTAAATAAAAATAATTTCAATTGAATTTTATTTTTTATATATATAAAAATAATTCTTAAATAAATATTATACATGGATGACAATTTTTTAAAATCACTATATACCTATATAGAATTAATGGTAAATTTTTTTTTTGTTTAAGGTGTATTATTTTTTAACAATATATTTTTCATATTAAAAAAAGGTATTTCTTTTGGTGAACTTTCTTCAAGTTCGTTTTACAAAAATAATAAATAAATATCTCATTAAATTACCATCAAATTTCTTTGCTAAAAACATGACTTGTTTTTTTTTTTTTTTGTTTATGAACCCCTGATGGCGATAATTATCAATGTTGCTAAAGACATTGTTATAAAGGCAATAAAACTGGAATCTTCCTTTCAAACCAAAATTAAAAAAAAAAAAGATATAAACAACATGTAATGTATCCGGTGATAATTTGTTAATCAAATAAACAATATATATACATATCTTTTTCCAAATCAATTAAAATACATCTAATTAAACGAATATTTTGATTAAACAAATAATTTAATTATAATATATACCTATATATATATATATATATATAAATGAAGAATGATATGTCAATATATCTCTGTATCTATATAGATATACTTATAATTAATTAAAAAAAAAAAAAAATAAGCGTTAAAGAATGGCAATTAAAATACTTTGAATTTATAATACGTGGATGTATTTTTTTATTTATTATTTTTTGCTTCATATAATTTGATGTAAAAAATATAACATATATATATATATATATATATATATATATAATGTAACTGCCTGTATATAGGTATACGCATTTTGTTATTATTATTATTATTATTATTGTTATTGAAGTTCATGCTTTATATTTTATTTTATTTATCAACTCTTTCTGGATACTCACACACAAAAAAAAATGTATAACATTTTTTAACAAGCTCACAACACAGATATATAAACCTATATATGAAAAATACAATGAACAAAAATAAAGATAAAAAAACATTTATATATATATATTGAGTATTTATTTATATAGTGATTGTTTTTTGTTAAGATTTTATTTGGTTTTTTTTTTTTTAATTTTTTATTGGCTTTTTTCTCGTGTAGGTACTTTTTTTATATGTTTTTTGTAATTAATCTTATATACAAAATTTTTTGTTATATACAATATTACGTTGACATATTTTTATTTATATTACATTTATATACAACACACTTGTAGTGATCAAAAGTTTTAAATTTTAAATTATCTTAAATTTTTTATATATATGAATACTATCAAAATGACAAAATGACAAAAGATTTTGTTTTGTATTACATATACATAAAGATGAATTTTGTTATGAATTATTCATTCTATTGACTTATAAAACAAACGCAATAGACATTGTTTAGTGCTATGATGATGAGTTAATGAGATTAAAATAATTTTCACAATAAAATTAAAGTACTGTTATATATAACATTTTTACACACTATACAGCAGGATTACTGAAATATATTTTGGTATAATTAAAATGTACACTTTGATATAATGCTTTTTTGTCCATATTATTATTTTCATATGATAAAAAAAAATTCTACATAGAATGGATATTAATTGTGAAAATAAAAAGTAGAAAAATTAACAAGTTATTATACAAAATTTTGATGGGTTCAATCAACAAATATTTATATTTATGAATAATTTATGCGTACATACATACATATATAATGAATAATAAATTGAAAAATAATAAAAATTATAAACCTATGGTATAGAGACTCGCATCAAAAACGTGTTAAGATGAAGAAAATATTATGTCAATTAAAAATGATTGTCTGCTTATTTATATACTATATATATATATATATATACATAAATAAGTATATATATATAATAAAATATATGTTGTTTTAAATTGTGAGTGTTGAGTGATTTTATTTATGTTTTTTTTAAATATACATTTTTTTTTGTACAATCCATAAGATTTTTACTGATTATTTAATTTTTTTTAATTTTAAATAAACTATATATATATTTTCTTACTTATATTAGAATATATTCTTGAATAATGAAAGAAATGTTAAGAAATGTTATACTATTATTAGCAAATATCTATATATATAAAAAAATTCATATATATTTTTTTTTCAATAATGCTAACGCGTTTAATGCATATATAATTCCTACAATATTATATATAAAGTTATTATATAAACATTCACTTCAAAATAAAACAACTCAATTAAAAGTAACACAAAAAAAATTATTAATAATTTTAATGTTTATGTTTTTAATTTTCAATTTTTTACCTTGTTTTTTTTTTTTGTACGCCTACAAAAATATTTGTCACATGAATAAAACATTCACAGTAATTCGTGACATATTTCAAATGTATTAATATAAAAATAATAATAATATATGTAACTATTAATATTATAAAAACTTATAAATCAATTGAGTTATGTCTATAAAATTTTGTATTTAAATTTACATATATTACATTATTTCTTATTTATACATATATATTATTTTAATAAATGAGTTAATGATAAAAAATTGAATGTTTTTGGTTTGAAAAAAAAAAAACCTAATCGATTAGAATAAAATTTTTTTATTTTGCAAAATTTATATATTTTTTTCTTTAGTTTTATATTTTCTTTGAAAAATATGATTTATTATAGACTATATGCCATTCGAATATTATATAAAGATAAAATTTTAAAACGATGATCACGAAATGTATATATATGTATTTAGTGACAGACAAAAAAAAATCTGTGATATTTCTTTTTCTATATTCTTTTCATATATGTTGTAATTTTTTATTCTTTTCTTTCTCTTCTAATATGAATAATATATCTATAATAAATTTTACATAAATATGCGATGTGTCCAATTAATATAAAAATTAAATCATTTATCTTATAACTATAATAAAAAATTATTTTACAAATTTGCTGTGACAATTTTTATCGCCCATTTAAATTGTTATAAAAAACAATTTATATATTTATTGTGATGACTTATTTTTTAGTATTCATTTTTCTTTTTCCTAAATAATAGATTACATTTTTTTTTGTTTTGCAATATTTTCGTCCGTACTGCTTGAAAAAAAAAAACAACAAATTATAGATTTTTTAAATTTAATAAAAAAATAAATAAATAATTTGTAAGGTTACCGTTTTGATTTGAAGAATTTATTAAATAATTTTTTTTCTTTTATTAATGAACATTTTTTTTTCATTATTTTTTAATTGAATATTATATAAATAAATATACCCACCACAGCACTCACTATAAATACATATATGATTATATAAAGTATAAAAATACATGTTTTGATGATTTTACGTAGGAGTTTATAAAAATTAAAAAAACCTAACTATAAAAAATCTATATATACATAAATTAAATGCATTACTATATATATATATATATATATATATTAAATAATAATTTAAAATTATGTTTCAAAATCTTATATAAGCAATTTTTCTCTTATAACTATAAACCAAAAAAAAAAAAATAAAGACGACTTTTGATTTTTCCAGTACATTGAACAAGATTATATAAAAAAAATAAAAAGCTATTCTTATTTTAAAACCTCTACAAGAAATCCATCATCATTGTATATGTGAAAGACAAATAACAGTATATACATTTATTTTTATTAATAATAAAATTTAAAAATTAGAGTTCTTTCTTTCGATTTTTATACATCCCATATAAATTTCTTCAGATAATTATATATTTATATTACCTATATTAAAAAATTAAACTATTTATATATACATATATATATATATATATATAATATATATATATATATGTATAAAATAGCCTTAAAAAATAAAGAAACTACTTTTAATCACATTAAGGTTGCGAAATTTTTATAATGTTATAGAAAATAACAAAAATCAAAAATTCAACATGAAATTATATTTCGGCTCATTAAGTTTGTATATATAAAATAATTGATTATATTTTGCTGGTTATAACATGCCAAAAAGATTCAAAAGTATATGACAATATATGTGATTGTTTTCGTCGAGGTATTGGATATTTTTGTTAAATTTTCATGTAGTAATATCAAAAATTTGGTTTTTTTTCCTGACATAAGTTAAGATTTAATAATCACTGTCTTAAACATGCCATTGTGTTGATTTTTTTTTTCTGTCATTTGTTAAATAGATGTTTGATATATTACGATGTTAAATAATTAAATAATTTTTTGTAACTTTAAGTCACCTAAATGAGCTGTTTTAAAAGCATTATTTTAAGTTTATATTTATTGGCCGGGTTGACATAATTATATATATATATAGAGTTTAATAAACTTATTATTATCGGTTTTTTTTTTGTATTTTACCTTATCCCAATACAGTTGAAATGATATGCCAAGCTCTAAATACGAGTGTGGACTGTTTATCTGTTTGTTAAGTATCGGCAAAATTAATATATGATTATGATGATATTTTAATCAGAATACTCATCGTGTTTTTTTTATAAACAAATTTCTATATACAGAAAATTGTATTTTTATTTACAAATTTAAGAAAAAAAAATCTGATTTTCATCTCAAAAATACATATAATAATATAAGAAAACATATAATAAGATATATAATTGAAAGTTTCTAAATTGAAAACATACATTCTATTTACAGGTTTGTTTATTTTGCATATATATTCAATTCAACCATCAATAATAAATATATTATATTTTGTCTTCAGTCTTCTGCAAAACCTATTATATTAAACTAAAAAAGCACCAATGAATTATTAATATACTAATCAGTTATCTTTAGAACCTCAGAATTAGAATCAAAATGAATATGAAAACAAACCAAAAACAAGAATTGCAACAATTTTTTTTATCTTTTATAGTCTCTTTTGTATTTAACAATTTACAATTTACTATCAAAAATCTCTGCTTTTATCGATATGAATCTTTTTAATATTGTATATAAATGAATAAATATATTCGCAAAGATAACATTTGTAAAACAATCTTTTTCTTTTTTTTTTTGTTTTCATACATACAGCAATATTTATCCTTTAAACAAAAAAAAAATTAAACATTTTTAAATGATGAAACATTCATCGCTATTATATACCCATAAACATATTACAAAAACAATTCACACACAAACAATTGATGATGATTTTTTCATTGAATTAATTTTTTTTATTGTATTTATTCTTTGATGAAAAATAAAAACCAAAAGAAAAAAAAAGTTTACTATATATATATATATTACCAAATATTAGGTTGTCGAAAAAGTATTGATAATTTTTATAAATAGATGTCATTATAATTGAATATTTCAAGTAGTACTAATCTGATCAGGTAACACTAACATATGTTCGAAATATGACATTTCGTAGATTAAAAAAAAAAAATTAAATTTGTTTAGTAATTTAAAAGTGTAGTGCATTAAAGATGAGCGAAATTAGTGAAAAAATTCGATACATTTTACAATTTTATTATGAAAAAGGTGAAAATGCAACGCAGGCACATGAACAAATTTGTGCAGTTTACGGTGAAGGAACTTTATCAAAATTAACAGCCTATAGATGGTTTGCTCGATTTCGTTCCGGTAATTTTGATGTCAAAGATGCACCTCGTTCTGGTCGACCAATCACTGAAAAAGTCGATGAAATCATATCAAAAATTGAAGAAAATCGACACGTAAGCAGTCATGATATCGCTAAAGAACTAAACATCCATCACCAAACAGTTTTAAACCATTTGACAAAGGCTGGATACAAGAAAAAGCTCGATGTTTGGGTACCACATGAATTAACACAAAACATTTAATGAACCGAATTTCCATTTGCGAAACGCTGTTTAAAAGGAACGATATCGAGTCATTTTTAAAGCGAATGATTACAGGTGATGAAAAATGGATCACATACGATAATAATGTACGAAAAAGATCGTGGTCCAAGAAGGGTAAAGCTCCTAAAACAGTAGCAAAACCTGGATTAACACCAAGAAAGGTAATGCTGTCTGTTTGGTGGGATTGGAAAGGAATCGGTTATTATGAATTACTAGCACCCGGTCAAACCATTGATTCCGATCTCTATTGTCAACAATTAACAAGATTGAAGCACGAGATTAAAAAAAAACGTCCAGAATTAATCAATCGAAAGGGTGTTGTGTTCCATCATGACAACGCCAGACCACACACATTTTTGATGACTCGGCAGAAACTGAGAGAGTTTGGCTGGGAAGTTTTAATGCATCCACCATATAGCCCGGACCTTGCACCTTCAGATTATCATTTGTTCCGGTCTCTGCAGAACTCCCTTAATGGTTTAAAATTAAATTCCGCAGAGGACTGCAAAATGCACTTGGATCAGTTTTTTGTCCAGAAAACACAGAAGTTCTACAGTGATGGGATAATGTCTTTACCTGAAAAATGGCAAAGGGTCATCGATCAAAACGGCGCATATTTGGTTTAATAAAGTTCATTTGAAATATATAAAAAAAATCGTTTAAATTTTGTAAAAAAAATTATCAATACTTTTTAGACAACCTAATATTTATATTCATATGTTTATCTTCATTAAATACCACACATTTTTTTTTATTGAGATGAAAAAAATGCATAAATATATATTTTTTTCTCATTCGTTTTTCATTTAAAAAAAAAAATAAATACATAATTCTATGTATTTTAAATATGTATATTGTTTGTATATATAAAAGTATTTCAGAAAACTATTGTAAAATATATACATAAATAAATATGTAATTGTAATTAACTATAAAATATATATATATAACATATATATATATATATGTGTATAAAATAATGTGGCATATTAATTTATAATCAAATGAAGTAATGTTTTGTTTTTTTTTGTTTTGTTAACTTCCAACAAGCGCATTTATTTTATATATTATACAGTATTATAACAAAGTAAATGGATGTATTGATATAATAATAAATATATATATATATGTTTATATATAACAGGCCCGGTTTTAACTGTTCCCGAGATCCGGTTTAATTATATGTTATTACGCCCCCGAAAATTCTTTATACTCATTTCCATTTCAAAAGTTTGGAGGTATATTAACAATGTACTTTATTTTAACGAGGTATTTGCTCTCACAAAGAAGGTCTAAAAAAAATGATCTTAAAAAACAATTCTTTATAACATTCAAAACAAAATACTGTATAATTTTTATATGTTAAGTTTTCTGTATGACCATTCCCGTAGAACGATCATAGGATAGTTTTCTATCAAGTTCTAATTTTTCTTTATAATTTTCGAAATCGATAATGTTGAATTCTATATTTTGTGTTTTGATAAGTTTGTTAGGTTTTAACCCAATTTTCCATTGACACTTATACCGAACGAAAAAATGAATCTTATGTATTACTTTTCTTAAAGAAATTCTGAATGATTTTCTAAAGAAAATTATGTATAACTTTCTGAAAAATTTTCCTGTTATAATCCTCAAATCCGAATAAACTTAATAAGAAGCCAAAATCAATCTTATAATACCATTGAAGATTTTTTTAATGTAAATAATTCCTCAAATGTGAGAAAGTTTAAGGGCCATTTCAATTTTCATTAAGGTCGCCATTATAGATATTTATGGTTCTATGAGCTTGAAGATAAATATACATGATACGAGATAATACGACATTTATATGCATACATATAATTTACGTTGAAATACAAAGTTGATTATTTATTAAAATCTATATATGTTTAAACAATACATATATTTGTTATTTATACATATAGTTATAGTGTATATATATTATATATAGATATGCAAAAGATTAAATTTATTTAAATTATATTTATTACATATAGATTTTATTAAGATTATTTTGTTGTTTTAAATACATATATCTATTAACAATCACATATGTATTTAAAACAACAAAATACGCGATTTAAATACGCGTGTATTTAAAAGTATATAAAGTCGTTTTTACCCATATAGATATGGTGTTGTTTTTGCAGAATTTAGATGTAAACAATAGGATTCTTATATATGTTAATATTTTGAAAATTATATGTACGTTTATTATACATAAAATAATAAAATCAATCAAATTGTGATTTTATTAATATACATATATACGATGGAAACATTTTATTATTATAAATATAAATCTAAATACAAATTTAAATAAAAATTAATATTCATAAGTTCATCATTTTCATTTTATTTTTTTTGCTCGTTCGACATATATAATGAAGATATTTCAACATTTCTTTATGTTTGTTGTATTAAATTTCTTTTTTTTTTAATTATTTTTATAATAGAAAATTTTATTTTAGTGAGCTCATTAATTAAATTAAAATCATTTTTTTTAATCAAACAAACTAAAATAAAAATATATCGATAAATCTTATTTATTATATAGTGTGCGTGTATCCATCATCAACTTTATGATGATATAAAACTAAAATTGAAATTTTTACATAAAGATAAAAAATGATTAAAATTGGTAAAATATATTCACTTAATTTATATGACAAAAATTAAATAATCGCTTAAAGAATTTTTTTTTTCTTCTTCTTTTTTAATATACGAGAATATATTTTATATATGCATATAAATAAATAAAAATCAACAAAAAAAAATAATATAGTTTTTAAATTATATTAATGTAATAAAAACTTTAGCACCTTTAAATAGCATATTTAATTTTTTTTACTCTTTAATATAATATACATAAGAAAAAATATAATAATAAACAGATAGACTTCTGAAAAAAAAAGAAAAGATTATATTGTTTTTGTTTGTTTAAAATTTTGGTTATTAATGTCATAATAAATTTTCATAAATAAAATTCACATGAAGATTATTTTTTTATTTATATACAATTAAATATATGTATATGTATATAAAAAAAATATGTTAAAATGCAATTCAAAATGATTTTTTAATAATATAATATTGGGTGGTTTTTGTTTTTTTTTGTTAATACTAAAAATGTAGGTGCTAAAAATATAAATTCATAATGAAAGATATAAAAATTTATACGATTAAAAAAAAAATCACTGAATGTGAGTTTTTATTGCAAATTTTGTTTTCACATTTTATTTAATAAGTTCTATAATTTTTATAATTTCTTTTATGCTTCAATATTATATATATAAGTATTATAGCACACCGTTAGTATTAATTAGAAATATATATGTAACTTTTTAACGTTATGATGATATATTTTGTTAATTTAGATATTATTATTTGGTTCACATATTTTTTGTTACATATATTCTCACATTTATCTTATATTTTTTCCACAATAATCATTTCAAAAACATATCAATTCCATCAAAAATAATCAACAATTGATAATTTTACATATATATAAGATTCATCAACATCGATTAAATTTATAATTATATTTACAACCATCATATTTATAATATAATACATTATGTACTAAAATAAATCATCACATAACTAAAAATGTATAATATATTACGATATTACCATTTTTATTATTATTACTATTATAAACTAACTATATCATATATATATATATATAGATATGCAAAAGGTTAAATTGATCATTAAACTTTCAACAACAAAAAAATTAAAAACAACAATTTCAATCTGTGTCTTCTCAAAGTCTAATAATGCATGTTTGGTTTATTAAAAAAAAAAGTATAACTGTTTTATAGAATTATTTGAATAGAAAGTATATATATAATACAAAAAAAATAACAAAATTCTTATATGATTAGTTATGGAATATAAAAAAAATTTATATATAAATATATATAGAAGAAGATTTGAGTTCGATGAGATGATTTTTTAACATAATCGAATACCAAAGCGGTGGTACACTACTGGAAAATTATATTATAAAAATATTTATGTTTGTTTTATTACATTATTTATATATTTTCTTTATTTCGATGACCTAATTTATATAAATTGTAATTTTGTTTTTGTTTTTTTTTTTTTTTTATTTAAATCCATTAATAATTTTTCATAAAATTATTATATATCGATATGTATATTTTATGAATATTTATTATTTTTTTTTTAATTTTATTCATTCTTAAAAGTCTTAAATATATATATGGTACATAAACGATGAAAAATTATTTGGCACGATTGAATCGCAGAGTATGTATATATAGAAAATATCAGTCAGTCATGTTTTTTTTTTTGGCTTGTATTCATTTTTGATTTTCAATCTGTTTATTTTCTATATAGCTTCTTATAATTTTTTTTTTCAAATATATACCTGTATATATAGACAATATAAATCATTAAGATGTATTGTTATTTTTTTTTTTATTGATTTCTCTTTCGCTAACTTTTTTTATTCTTTTATACGAGAAAAATATTAATAATGAATGAAGGAAGAAGGTGAAGGTATTTTTTTTTAAAAAATCGCATAAAGTTATTATTACATATATTCTTTAAAAGATCAATTTTTTTTATTTATAACAGTGATATTAACATTTTTTATTAATTAATTAATGTTATAAAAACTGTTCTTCTTAAAAATATGGTTTCTATTTTTGACGATAAAACATTTGTTGTTTTATAATTTTCACAGCTTATCTTTCACATATAGTTAATTAATTAATTCATTAATTTCTTTCACTTTATAATCTATTTCGCAAAATTTTTTTAATATGATATGCGGTTATAAATGAAATAAGATTATTTATACTTACGCGTGTGCGTATTGTACTATCTAACATTACAGTAAATTATGCGTCTTTTGCTATCCCATTTTTTGTAATGGTAAACGTTATAAATTATGGGATTAATAAATATGGTAATGGTAAATTTAATGGGAATTATATTTTTTTGTGAAAATTCATATATAAAACAAATTGTATCAACAGCATATGCTGGATAATATGTATTTATACGTGTAATTTAACAGAAAAACTGAATCATATCTTTCGTATATTGAATTTTAACTAATTCCAGCCGAAATGTTTGTTTTTCTTAAGTGTTAGGGTGTTAGGTAACAACTACGCAAAGGAATAATAATTCAAACCCTATACATAAAATGTTTAACAATTTTTATTTCACACTTCTAATATTTTAACTAATATAAAGTTTCTCAAATAAAATAATAAATGTTTTATATAACCTTTATCATAAGATTAATTGCAAATCTTTTTAATATTATTTTGAGTAATTCTATCGTATATTTTATATTTTATTTTTTATATAAATCTAACTAAATTGTGTATACATAGATAAAACTATATTTGCGTATATAAATATATAGAAAAGATTGTTATATTAATCCATCAACATTTAATATAGAATTAAAACCAATAAATTATATTTAAAATATTTTAAATACATGTGTTGAATTGCAATGCGATATGATGAATACAACACTAATAAAAAAAATTATCTTTCTATACGGCCTTGTATATATATATTGTTCATTTATTATCCGCAGATATATATATATATGGCAAATTCCATTTCTTATATCATATGTCCATTATATATATATACATTTCTTTTATATATATTTATTTTCTATTTGTTAAAATAATATATATATATATATATATATATATTGAAAAGATCACAATGCAAAATTTATATATAAATATATATTAAATAATTTTTAATCACATTTTCAAGGTAGACAAAGTGACTCGTATATATCAAAGCAGAGTATATTAACTTCTCACACATAAAACTAATATAAGAAAAAAAAAAAGACATTCTATGTGAGTTACCTTTCAAGCAGGTTTATGCGGTGTTGTTATTCTTGTTTATTATATTATGTTTGATATACTATTATATAAATAAATTGTTTAAATACATTTTACTATATAAAAAAAAAAATTTTTCAAATAAAATATGACAGATTTCATCATATAATATGCTTATTTTTTTTTACATACGTATATACATACTTATAT
Organism: Dilophus febrilis; assembly: GCA_958336335.1. NCBI lineage: Eukaryota > Metazoa > Arthropoda > Insecta > Diptera > Bibionidae > Dilophus > Dilophus febrilis. Next base: position 28,687,556 of record OY284471.1, on the reverse strand, counting down.
GTTATAATAATATCATTTAATATATATGTTGTCTGTATATAACTTTGTTATTTAAAAATACACATTATATATATATATGGTATACCATGTGTATTGCTAAAAGGCAATTTTCTGACATTTCATATAATAATATAATAATCCTTTTATAATATTCTAGATTGAGTAAAAATTTAGTAAATATGCATACAAACACAAACAAATTACTTTTTTTTTTATTTTAAAATAATAAATTTATTAATACATAATTTATTGCCTACATAAAAATACTTATTCGAGTATTTGTTATTTTGATTCTTATATATAATATAGCATAATATTCCAATATTATTATTAATTTGTTAATATCTATAAATAATAATAGTGAAACAAATCAAATTACTGTCGCACCTATCATACACATTTCAGAACAAAAATAAAATCAGATTAATTCTTTTTAAGAATGTATATTCTGTAGAAAATATATATATAGATAATAAACATAGGAGGAGCGATTAATATTAATATGAAAACAAAAAAAATTTAACACATTATTAAGATATAAAATTGTATTTGATCACCTCTCGTATTATAATAAATATATATACGATTTTCATATTCTAAACAAAATCCGTTTGGCGCTACACATTTTGTATTTGAAAAATAATTAAAAAGAAAACATAAAAAACGTCAATGGCAACAATTTAAAGACAGAATATATATTTCGAAAATGAAAAACCATTAAATCATTTAAATATAAATATAAACTTTTATTGGATTAAATTTTTTTTTCGTCTTTTCTTTTTTGTATCTTCTATTGCAGTTTTTTTTTCGGTTTAACGCCACTATTATATATAATAAATTTTATAATTATGTATTTATCAATTTTGTTTTTCATTTGTAAATATAAATTATAAAATTATCATTGTTGTTAATTTTTTTATATAAACAAAATCAACAAAGTTTAATATTTGTATATTTTATTACTTGGTTTTTTTGTTGATGAAACGATCTGTAATTGTATAATTTTTCTGGTTAATCGTAGTAGAAATTCTCTATAACATTTAAAAAATAAAAAAACGCTAAAAAATATCGGCAGTTAAAATTCCCTTTTAAGAATTTAATGGAGAATTTCTAAACGTTAATATGGTCGACGACTTAACACGATTAAAAATCAAATGGTTCTGATTTACAATGTAATTAAAAAATGAATATAATTATATAGAACATTACGGTTGAATTCCTCAATAACAAATCTTATAAAAATAATGATCTTTACAAAATTAATTTTTATGTAAAAACCATTATTATAAATAATTCAAAAATATGCATAAATCCTTCAGTTTATAATAAAATTGTGGTTTAAATAATATCAACGCGTTGTTGAAATATTCAATCTCTTATATACTGTGTAATTACATACCTACCTCTATGGTCTATATATATACATATAAATAGTATTTTTATATATACATTTCAACAATTATGTACAATTATTTATATATATTTAAATTATATGTGCATTAAAAAAAAGATATTATTTAAATTGCATTTTAAAAACATATGTTTTTCATCTAAATTTATTGAAAAACAAAACAACTATATAAACAAGTTAATAAAAAATATAATAGGTGCATTTTATTTTGAAATACATTAGAAATTGGTATTTGTATCGCGAAATGACACCTCTATTATAAAAAATATTTGTTAACACAGTAATATGGATATAGCAAAAAAAATGTATATACGTAATAATAAACATAATTTACAAAAAAAAAAAAATTAATTGGCATTTTGTTTTACATATAATGAATGTATTTATTATTTATTATTATTATTATTATTTATATAATTTTTTTTTCATTATTACCACACCTTTTATTAATATATACATATATAATAAATATATATTATGGAGTTTTTCTGTTTCTCTAAATTAAGTTATATTCATTCGAAACTTTATAGTTATTATACGCGCAAATTATACAATAAAATACCTTTATTTAAATCTCTCAATAAATAATTTGATATCATATAACATAACAAAATCATTAAATTGATATATAAACAAAATGTTTAAGTAAAAAAAAAAAATTTCACATATGAATATATAAAAAAAAATCAAAATAATTAATATAAATTGTCTACATATTATTGATATTATGTACTTAGAGTAATATGATATTTAAATATCATATTATTATTTTTTTGTCTTTTAATAAGAGTAGGTGTTAAAATACACATATATTTTATTTTTATATATATATTTATTAAAAATACATTAAATAATATAATAATAAATTTAATCATAAATAACAATCGTTTCAAACAAATATATTAATAATGTTATTTTTTATTTTTTCTCTTTTATTTTTATCATTGCATTTAGGTATCGGCAAGTGATCCAGATTGTGGTGTTAATGCCATTGTTAACTATACACTCGGTGAAGGTTCACGTAAATTTAATGAATTTGAAATACGTTCAAATACCGGTGAAATTTGTATATCCAGTGAATTGGATTATGAAACAAGAAATTCATATGAATTTCCAATAATTGCCACGGATAGAGGTAAGCATTTTATAATACATAATATGTTATTTAATTTATATAGATGATTGAAATTATTTTTTTAAATTATTATGTAACATGAATAAATTATAACATGAATAAAAATCACATTTTTTTTTAATTTGAATAAAACGAAATAATATTTTATAATACGCGCTTGCCGATTATAGAATTGGTGGATGTGTGTGCATCATCAAGAATATAGAAAAATTGAAACAGGTTAATTGCACTTCCATAATAATAACGGATTTTCTATGAAAAAATAAAAAAGAAGAGACTGTTTTCTTTTGTGATTTAATAAATTTGACCTTATAGAATAGATGATCGCGTATATATATGGATGCTTCATTTATTCATTCGATCCTATACATATATGTATAAATAGAGGAAAATAACATGAAATTAATTTGTTTTTTATTATATATATATAGTATATAAAGTATAAAAAATAATTATTATTATTTATAGTGAAATTTCTTATAATACTTAGTCGTATACCTTTTTTTTTTAGAAATATATGAACATAAATAATGCATACACATAAATTTGTTGTTCAATCTTTTATTTTTCTTTCTTTTATGTAATGTAAATTATGCGCATATGTCTATATAGAATTTTGAGGTCACTCTATATGTTGTTATTACTATTAAAACTATATATATTATATGTTTTTATTCAAAAAAATAATGTATAATATTTTAAGAAAATTAGAAAAATTTATATATATTTGAAAGAGATCATCGCCGTATATAAATGAATATAAATGAAAGTCAAGTTACTGCTACTTTTTTTTCACAATCTTATTTTATTTTTGAAATTTGAACTACCTGTGTAATCGAAAATATATATTCATATATATATAGATAGATATATAATGTAAGGTATTTGTTACATTACCGTGCATATTTATTTATAATATATTGTAAATGTTTCTTTACTCGTAAAAAAATGTTTTATTTAATATACATATTTGTATATCTAAATAATAATATAATGTAATGCATTTTTATTTATATATTTGCGCTTCTTATAATATATATGATCAGGGTCATGAAGAATGTAATTGAATTGGTGAAATCTTATAGTATTTGATTTCATATACACAATGCCAGATTTGCATATAAAGAATATGCAAAAGAAGTATAGCCTTTAAATTGATTTACTTTCTTCCATTTCAAGATTTTTTTTTCATACCAATAAAATACATCTAATTAGAATACAAATTGTTTTTTTTTTCTAATTTAATTCCATCTATAATTTCATGACCAAATTTTCAAAATATTTTCAATGGTTTATTGCTTTCAATTTGTGTTTTGTTCAATTTACCTCAGTTTTAAACGTCTCTGTATGATATAATCTGCACTTGCAAAATAATGCACTTATCGCAAATATAAATACATTCAATATTTATTTGCAAATTTCATATTCATACATATGGCAAATGAACCTAATAAAAAAAAAATAGAAAAATAAGTGTAGTGTACTAAATATGCAAACTTTAAAATTTATAACATAAATATGTATGTGATATATAACAAATGCAGAAGAGAAAAAAAAAATCCTAGAAAACATCTAAAAAAAAAAAATTATATAAAAAGTGCTACGATCTTCATATATACAACCAACCATACATGCATATATATATAACAGAATCACGGAAAATCGTGAATATTATTTCTGTGATAACACATGTATTTTATAGCGCGATATTTTTATACCTCTATATTACGTTTTTTTTTTTTCTTTTTTTTTGTTACAAAACAAATGTACAAAATAAAAAATGTACAAAATATACATTTTTCTAATAAAAAATAAAAAAATTATAATGTTTGCGACACAAAATAAATAGTATATTTAATTTAAAATACACAAAAATAAGATGTTTTGGTTTTAAATTTACAAAAAAAAAAATTAAAGAATTTTTTTAATATTTTTTTAGTAAAATCATAAATCGAATAGAAAAATACAACAGGTATAATAATATGTATATTTTTATTGTATTTCACTAGGTGGTTTAAGTACAACGGCAATGGTAAAAATACAAATAACCGATATAAATGATAATCGTCCGATATTCTATCCACGTGAATATAATGTTTCGTTACGAGAAAATGGTCAAATATCATCAACACCAATATTAGCCGTTGTTGCAACGGATCCCGATTCCGGACATTTCGGTGATGTATCATATCGTATTGTAGCCGGTAATGAAGCGGCTATATTTCGTATTGATCGTATAACCGGTGAATTATTTGTGGCGCGTTCAAATATGCTATCGAGTCGTACTCAACCATATTTAAAATTAAATATATCGGCAACGGATGGCGGTGGCCAACGTGCATTGGCCGATGCTGAAATTTATATAAGTGTTATTGATTCTAGTCAACGGCCACCAATTTTCGAAAAATCACGTTATAATTATTCGGTTAAAGAGGACATTGGTCGTGGCACTGTCGTCGGTGCCGTTTTAGCTACAAACAATAATTTAGGTAAGTTTATATCATTTATATGATATTGATTTAATTCAAATTTTAATAATTTTTCATTTATTTATTATAATTTTATATCTATATATATTTATTCATTTATTTTTTTTTTGTTTAAATCTAAATTACAAAATTATATTCTTACAATTTAAAATTGATTTTCACATACCTTTTGAAACAATATTTAATTTTGTGTTAATATAAATAATCAGGTTCTTGTTGTTCATTTTATATAGCTCTATATATATGGTTATATGTAATATGTATATCCAACTGATTGAGAATTCTATTATTAACCTTTATAGCTTATATATATACATATATCCCGGTATAGGTCAATATATAAATGGATATATTTTTATACAGGGTATAATTTTGATGCTGTTTATTTCAAAATAATTAATATATTTTGTAAATTGACTATATTATTGAAATTAAACTTATTTTATACCATATTTATATTATTATCCTACTATAAATGAAGTTGTTTTAAATTTAAATACAGAATTATGGAAAATTTATATTTGCATAAACCTCGCTCCACATTACATGTAATACACGTAATGAAATCTTTGATTACCTGTAAAAATTATTGTTATACTTAAAAAATTCTTTATGTCCATTATGTATATATATATAAAGAAAATAAAATTACTTTTTTATATATATAATGTTCTGAATATGTGCTAACATATTTAAAGACGGTAGCTATCTATCTATATATATATATATATAAATTAGTTTTTTTTTTATATTTATATAAAAATAAATATATAGTGTCTATCTTATTATTAATCTTATGTAAATTAGCATTAACTCTTTTGTATAAACATGAACTTTATTCGTTTTTATTTCTTTATATACACAAAATATATGTATAACAATATGTAATGTATATATAAACTATAAAAGAAGGAAGAAAAAAAAATGCATATATTGTTATTTATTATTAAGCCGCCAATAAGTCGTCGTTTTTTTTTTTGTATTTTTGAATTAATACAGCACCCATATGTATATAGTATACATATATAATTATGTTAATATTGTGATGGTGAACATAAAAAATATTTCTATATTTATATGTAGTTCGCATCAAAGTACAGATATAATATTTTATATACTGTTGTATACATAAATTAAAAAATTGCGAGAACAAAAAAAAATCTTAATTTAATTTTATATACCTTATTACGGAATTTATCTATTAAATTTCATTATTTAAATATATACTTAAATTATATATAAGGATATCTTTACCCATAGATCTATTCGAAAATTGATTCAACATATATATGTATATTATATACTCATTACAGCATTATATATATAGTACAAAGGCAAGTTTGTTTTATTGTTGATGTTCTAATTTGGTAATCCTTTTGCTGGAATGAAAACAAATTATGAATAGTTTAAAAAAAAAAAAACAGATAGCCATTTCGTTAATTTTTTTCTTTATTGTTATCGCGTACAGTTAAAATTTGGTTAATATAACAATTTCACTGTTGAAGAACGTCTCTCCAGTATAGTTTTGGCAAGGTATAGATCATTAAAACTTACATAAAATTACCAATATATAGAATTTGATAATATTTTTTAAATTAACAATTTTTTTTGAACAAAAAATAAAAAAAAACGAATTTACGAATAATAGAATATATATACTAATTAAAAAATGTTGAATCAATTTTGTTTAATCATATGTAAAAAAAACCTAAAAAAATTAAAAGACCACACAAATACCTATAAATTTAATCGTATATATATATTGAATGTTATACATTTATTGTTGTCCAATCCACTTATAAGGATAGTGCGATCACATTAATGTTGATTTGATGAAAAGCTATATTTACCAAAAACCCATCATCATCATCATCATTACAAAAAAATGATGATCATTAACCGCGTATATCGGAGACTATCGATCGAATTCATCGATATATTTTACCGCATATGATGATCTACTGATGATTATATTCTTGATATTTTATATGTATATCTTCTACTATGAATCTTAACATATTGATTTTTTTCATTTATTCATTTCTATTAAAAAAATCTATAAATTAAAGCTATAAAATACAAAAAATAAATATCCCACTTTGTATATTTAAATATATATCATCATCTATCTGTATAAATTCTGTCTGTTTATTATACATACTTATATATATACTACATAAAATTTTACATATACTGACTGACTGATATTTTATAAAATATTTATAAGGTTAACAAAAAAAAAAATCAGTCAGTCAGTATGTAAAATTGAAATAAATACAAAAAAAAAAAATAAAGCGAACTTATACTAAATACAGCACAAACAAAAAAAAATCGTTTAAATTGTATATTTATTTATACTTTTTTATCTTATCAAATGACAATATAAACTACTCGTTTGATTCATGTTTCTTTTAATTAACTGTGTGAAACAAAATTGAAAAAAGGAGTTAGTATATATATATATATATATAGAGAAATAAAAGATGAAAAAAAAAAAATAAATAATAAAAATATAAGAATAAAATGAAAAAAAAAAATAAGTAGTAATTTGCATGTGAGTTGATATTTAAAAAGAACACAGAATTCTTTTTCTTTTTTGCTTTTGCTTTATATATTATATATACATACAATCGCACATTTATATGTATACAAAAGTATTTTTTTATAATAAATATAAATAAATTGAAGATGAAATCGATGAGGACAGGATTTCGTTTGTTGACGACAGCAACAAATAAATAAAAAAAAAATAGCAATACGATGGTAATATAAATAAAATAAATAAAATTGAATAGTAACAACAAAAGTATAACGAAACAACGACAACGACGACGACGACGACGACGACAAAATTCACAATAAAAGAATCAGATCATGCCATCAAAAACAAAAAAAAATAAATATATATAAAATAAGAAAAATAAAAAAGAACTTTTCAAAGTCAATGCCTCAGATTGTTTGTTACATTTCAAATGTACATATAATAATAATAATAATAATAATAATGAAGAATATATATAAACTGCATTATAATATATAAATGGAGGTTATCATTATTATTATTATTATAAATGAAAACGAGATGTTTGTTGTAAAAAAAAAATTAAACGAAAAAAAAACTCACGTATACAAAACAACAGTCAAAAAATAATATACGCAGTCCTTTCGATTAATATTCAATTTTAAGATGATTTTGAAAAAAATTAGTTTAGTAATTTGGATGTTCTAGAAGTAATTAATGATTTTTAACTTGTAAAATCACGAAAAAGAGGTATCACTGTTTTAGAAATGAAATTGAAACATATTGTGTTTAAAAGAAAGATTATTGTTAGTATTTTTTTTTTTTCTAAAATCATATATTCCTAATATGGAATTGCTATAGAAAAGTGCATTTCCTTACTTTCAACTGTTGGGTTTTCGTTCATAAATATAGAAAACCTTAGGGTGATACTAAAAAAGAACTGTTTATATACGACTGTGCGAAAAGCAACGAAATTAGGTAATTTATTAATGGTTTTTTTTTCGGAACCATTAATTGAAAATTGATTGAGAAACAAAAAAAAAAGTGAGTAGAATCGATGCCGTCAAGTGATGGCGATACGCCACCAAAACAAAAGATTTAATCCCATAAAATATATTAATATAGAGTTCTTTTTTTGTTGCCCATGAAATTAATTAGATTTTTTCGATTCGATTTTTTGTCAATTAGACTCGATATTAATTTTATTAGATTTTCCTTTAAATATATTATTTTAAATATATGCATTTTAATGTAACTACAAAACTTTTATTTTAAATTTTAATGAGTTACAAAAGCTTTATTTTGATTACTGGAAATCTATGAAATATATAGGAGTGCTTGAAAATATTGATGATGCTGTAATTTTATTTCTTGCCGCTTTAAAAATTCAAAATTTGTTGCATGCATCAAAATGTATACTAAAGTAATGCTTTTCATGAAATGCCGACGGCAGACGACGGCAAATGTCAAATTGAAAATACATGCATTTCAATGGCTGTGCTTTTTATGAATATTGGACGGCGGACTGACGGCGGACATTGATATTTTTTCTTCTATTGCCGTCGGCTGACCGTCGTCCAAACTTCATTTTTCATTTTATTTACATTTTATTTAATTTTTATGATTTAATTTCATAATAATAAAATATCCAGTTAATTTACAAACTAATAAAAAATGGAATTATTTAACAGCAATTGGTATTTATTATTAAATTTCGGTTTTTTTATCCAGGCAAAATAAATTTCAGAAAAAGCACATTTTTTTTTATATCACAAATATCATATTTGTGATAAATAAAATATTTTCATAGAAATCGAGGCTTAAATGAACGTACATTTCAAAAAATAATAATATAATATAAAACTTATAAACTTTATCGAATTAAAAAATGTTTACTCGATTTTTTATATATAAAATTATTTTCGATAAAATAAATAATCATCATATATTATATATATATATTATATATACAGCTCTTTTCAGCAGAACAAATTTCAATATAAATAAATGATAAATTGATGGACATTATTTATTTTTTATATATTATATGTAAAATATATCAATACAATGCATATATCATTTTTTGTTTCCATGTAAGATTTGTTACCAAAATTTCTTTTATAAACTTTTTTTTCATGAATTGTGATATTATCAAAAAAAAATAAAAATTAATTTAAACAAAATTCATTTTCAATTCAATTTGATGATTTGGTTTATATGCAAATTTTGCTTCAATTCAATTGAATTCAACATTCTTTTATGCTTTTGGCAATACAATTGATTTTTATTTGTCATTTAAAATTGAATTTATGTGGTAAGAATTTTTAATTTCGTGAATCTTCACATTTTCATAATATATTTTTTCTATATATAAATATAGCATAAGAATAATATATATAATAATATAAAAAATAAACGTATTTAAAAAAAAATAAAAATCGGTTTCTCAACGACGATATTTTGTCAATTACCATATCAATATTATATATATATATATATGGTATCGTATATCGTAATATCATATATATATATATAGTATTTAACATGAGAACGTATAAATTTTACAAAATACCTAATTAATTGATTTAAATAGAAGTACAAAAAAGAAAATAAAAAACGAACAAACGTCGTTAAAATTTGGATTATACGAGTATATATATATATAATGGTTTTATCTAAATAATCTTTACTATATGTATATATACACTTTTTTTTTCATTATTTATACATATATATTAACCTACGTTAAATAATTTCATGTCGTTATTCAGAGCATTTTATATATATACGATATATATAGTTGGTATATGTATATCTTGAGATATAGCAAGATTTAAAATGAACACGAAATCTGAATGTATTTTATTTTTATTTAGATATATATAAAGGAATAATATATATATATATATATACATAATTTTACGTATATGATAAAAATTAAAGTAAAAAAAAATCTATATAAATACATCAAGTTCCCGCAAGAATTGGCTATATAATATATATATATAAATAAAGACTTGACAATTAAGTTTATTATCAATATGGATATATGTCGTCGAAATCTTGTCGCGTATATTATTTACATAGAACGTATATATGGATGTTATTCCAAAATTTTACATAAGTTTTTTAATATACAAAACAAAAAAAAACACAAATGGCAAAAAAAAAAAAAATTATTGACTCGACTCTTAAATCTTTTATTAAAACATAAATTTTGTTTTTGGTTTTATTTATGCTATTTTTTGATGTAGTCTGATCTATTTAATAAAGTAATACACATATTTTTATATTCAGATTCAACAATTTCATATATAATATTTATGGTAATAAGAAGTATAAAATATCATATTTCATTTCCGTTACCGCACAACTATTTATAAATATACATAAATTTATATATGTATATTTCGAGCTTATTTCACATTTAATTACAAAATTTTTTAATGAAGAAATATTTCTTTCATATCAATATATATATATAGCGAAAAAAAAATTGTATATATATATATATATATATATACCGACGTCCACTTGCTGAAGATTTGTGATGTTTTAAAAAGTATATTGCATCTAAATAATCTAACTATATAAACGAAAATCTATATATACATATATATAATAAACATTAAATAAAAAAAAAACCTGAGATCACAACAATAAAAGAATGCACCGAAAATCGTTTAATTTAATTAAAATTAAAAGGTTGATATCGCGTCTGTTTATTTTATGTATACATATACCATATATATATATATATATATATATATATATATATATATAAAGATGCACATAAATACTTTTTAACCATATATAAATATATATATTTCATTATATATATTATATAAAGTATTTTAACTCTTTCATATTGTGCTCACAGTAGATTGAATGGATGTGATTTTTTTTTTGGTTTGTTTTTATTGTTGTGTTTAATCATTTAATTTTTTTTTCTTTTATTTGTTGTTTTCTGTTATATACACTCGTATATAAAATGTTCTTTCAAAAAAAAAAAAAAAACACAACAACCAGAACAACAAATAAAAAAAAATACGAAAAAATTAAATAGAGGATGGAATTTTTCAATGTGCCAGTTCGAATTTAAGTTTATCAGGTTGAAAAATTTATTTATTGTGTTATTTGTTGTATTTATTTTTTTTTCTTATAATATACGGTGGTGTGGTGGTTTCTTTATAAGTATTTATTGTTGCAAATTTTTTTTTTTTTGTCAGTTTAACTTTTTTTTATCAAAAAAACATTTTTTTTTTGTAATACAAACTAATGCATGTGCATTTTTTGTGTTCCAATAGAAGGAACTTTCTGTTTCATCTCTAAAAATTCGACATAAATGAGACAGATGCAGTATATGATAAATAGTTTTTATGTATTTTATGTTTTAAAGATTTACAAAGAAAAATTGATTGTGTAACGCGATTAAATATGTAAAAATTCCAATTCTTCTATTATATTCAATAGAAGAATTTCTCAATATAAGTTTAATAGAATTCGAATATTGTTAAATATATAATTTTCTATTTTAATCAACACAATTTTTGTTTTTAAATAAACCAATTATTTGAAATGTAAAATTGTATATTGATTTTCAAACACATTTCTAATATATGTCTGAAGAAAAAAGAAAAGGGTTAAATTCCTCCTTTTTCCTCCTTTTTCCAATATTTGCACTTTAAAGTTTTCTCTTTTATTTCATATTTTAACTATATAGAATTTTTTTTAGAATTAAATATCTAAACGAAAACAAAAAAAAACATATAAAATAAGGTCAAACATATATTTTTGAAAAATAAATTGAATACCTACCAAAAGTAATATTTAAAAAAAAAAAAAATAACAAAAACCCACAAGAAATAAATCTCAAATTTCAAGTAATATGCGGTAAAAATGTTTTATAAAATAATTTTACAAATAAACAAAAAAAAAAAAAATAAATAATAATAAAACATACGCAGTATAATAAATTATGTATTATATAATATATTTAAAGCCAAAACTCATCAACTCTTTGACATTTTACAACATATTATATATTTATTATATTTTATATACTATATATATATATTTATATATATTTATTGTCTTGAATATATAGTATATATTCAAGACAATAAATATATTGATTATGCATCAAATTTAAAAAAAAAAAATAAATGTATAAAAATAGTTAAAAGACAACGACGTGAGTTTTGTTTGTTTTTAATTTTTTTTGTCATTATATATAGTTTAAAATTTCATATATGAAAGATGATAATTAAAAATATATATATCATATCTCATATTATTTTAAAAAGATTTAAAAAAAAAACATGAAGTCTTTTTGACTTAATCAAAAAATTTACTAAACTGATGAATGTTTATGAATCATTCATGTTTTACTATAGTAAATTAGACTGATCATCCTCATCGACTGGTATATAAATCGTTTACACAAATTAGAATATTTCAATATATAACGAATTAAATTTCGTTGAATGTTTATCCAAAACTGAAATTCCATTTTTTTTTTGTATTAATTTACAAAATAATAAGATTTAAAAAAAAAACCATATAAACTCGTATATGAGATATAGGAGAGATTAAAATGTGATATTTTTATATACAAAACGTATATTTTAACATAAAAATATAATAATATATGTATTAACAATATAAATTGTACCCTAAAAAATATAATCATTGTTTTCGTTAACCAAAAAAAAAAAAAAAAAAAATGTTTTACTTGTTTTCATCTTTTCAAAAGCGACTCTTGATTGTCGTTTTATTCTTATTTTATTTTTAGTTTTCTTTTACTAAAATATATGAAAAAAATACAATAATTTATATATATACATATATTGATAGACAGGGCAGGGCATTCAGTGAATTTAATTCAGTTAAGAAAGTGTATATACGGATTTTTTTATGGAAATTTTGTCTGTATACTTCTTATCATAATTCAATTATACAATAGAAACATCTATATATTAAAATCTGTTTTGTAATTTCCTCAATTGAAAACACAAACGTTACCAAATTCAAATATCTACAATCAAGATGAATGGAATTTTTAAAAAAGTTCACATAAAAAATCGTTTATAAATGTTGATCTCCCCAACCTCTATTATCAGTTATAGAAGAGTTTTTATAATATTAATTCGGATATAATTTTAACCCTGTTATGTACCACCATTTTTTGTTTTATTATATATTGCATAAATACATAAATATAATTTTGTGACTGCCATACAATTGAATTGAATTGAATTGATTTTTATTTTTTTTTGGAATATTTTATAATGGCAATATAAAAATATATATATGCCATTAATTGAGTGAATGCAACTGAAATTATATATATAAATTTAAAAGACAAACCGCAAATGTTAAAACTTCCCAATTTTTTTTTTATTTTTTTTTCATGAACTTCGCATATACATTTATTATAATATTTATATACAATTGCGAATGTTATATTCTGCGTTATATAAATTCACGTATACATTTTTCGATATAATAACTTTTATAAAATATATATGTATATATATAATATTGTTTATTTTTTGAATTTGATAAATTGGTATAAAAAGTTAATGCGTTTTTATGTCAATGTTCTTTATTTGGTAATTTTTAGTTGGTAAAATATTAATAAAAAAAAATATTTGTATATGCAATGGTGGTGTGTCGTTTTCGTTGTCATTGTCATATTGTCATTAAATTCACAAAAATAAAAACAAATCGCAATGGTTTTTTTTAGAATGTATGACCGTAAATAAAAGTATAATTTAAAATTTGTTTTTTTTTATTTTTTGTATAAATAAAACAAATTGATATTGTTGAAACAAACCAAAAGCGAAAAAAAAAATTGTTAAATAATATGCAAAACATCAACATTTATGTTTTATTTTTTTTTTTTCGTTTCCCTATATAAAAAGTATATATATATTAAATTGAGACATTTAAATAAACCAAAAAAAAAAAAAAATTACTATACGGTTTGGAAATATTGAAAAAATAAAAAGAATATTCAAAGAATTCAACAATTTTCATTATTTATTTTTTTTAAATTTATAAAACGTTTTTGTTAAAATAATCACATAAAATTTAAATATATTTATTTTAATATAAATCGTTTCTTTTTTTTTTTCATTTTAAAAAAAATAACTCTTTTCATTTCCACAATAATTTAAATTTAAAAAGGAATTTTTTTTTTGTTATTCGTATATTATATTGAATGAAAGACACATTTCTCATTTCACATGTTCAACTAACTCATTTAATTTAAATATTATGGGTATTTTGGTGTATTAATAAATATTCGCAGATAAGAATATATTTATTTTTTAAAAATTCGACATTTTAATTTTGCTATATAAATCCACACTAAACTGTATTTTATATGGTAAATTTTAAGCTCAAAAAAACACTGCAGATATATTTATTTAAATAAAATTCTTAATTTAATTAATTCTTTAGATATACATATAATAAATGCGTGAACGTATAAAAAAAAAATATTAAATTGTATTTTTTTAATAAAAATAAATATCATTTTGAAAATAACCGCAATGAAATAAAATACATTTTCTTTTTAAATTCGTAAAAAAATAATTATAAATAATCGATAATTTCTTATTTTTTACAAATTTAAACATTGGTATATTATTTTTTTGTACTATATGCCGTGTGAGATAAATGTAAATATACCTTTATTTTACATTTTTATTTATTCCTTATGTTTTTTTTTTAAATATATTTAAATTCAAAACGATTAAATTTTTTTTTTTTTTGGCAAACCAAAAATAATCATTTTGGTGTCTTAAAAATTAATTTTTTTTTTTTTTTTAAATTAATTTTATTATTAAAAATAATCAACAAAAAAAAATAAAATACATATGTTTACAATTTCAATTAATTTGCCCATGACAAGATTAACGACGATATATATATATATATATATATGTGTTATCTTTTTAAAAGTAGATATATAAATATTAGGGTTTGTAAATAATGGATTTGCCATTTTTTTTTTAAAATTACCAAAATATTTTCTGTTTTAAATATTTAACATTTATTATATAAAAAATATTCTTAATATAAATAAAGTTTATTAGTTTTTATATAATTAATTTTGCATATATATATATATATATAAGAGGATAAATTAATATATTTTTTTTCTAATTGATGAGGTGATTAATTTTTATATAAATATATATAGATAATATATTTTACATTAATGATAATTGATATCTTTATTATATTTTATACGCTTTTTTATAAAATTATATAATAATATTTAATCTTCATATGAGAATTTGTTTTATGTTTTTAATCGCAAATACTAAAATACTATATTAATTCAGATGACATGTCCAATAATAAATTTAAGTTCAAAATAAAAGGAAAATTATCACAAAAAAAAGAAGAAATTCCTTGAGATCTTTTTCTAACTATTTTATAAATATATAAATAGAAATTACATATAGAAAACAATATTTTGTTTATATATAGTCTTATAGAAATATTATCCATATTAATTTTAATTGATGATTGCTCCAATCCAATATAATTTATTAAATATCCCCCCATATATAGAAAATTGTTCGTAAATGTTCGTAATTAATATTATTAAATTACCATTGGGGATATTTCAATGTCAAAAACATATATTTTTAAATAAACATGAAATTACATACAAAACAAAAATAAATAAATAAATATTTAAAGTACAAAGAAAATTGTTTTGCATAAATCGATCGATATATATAAATTAATTAATTAATGTCATCATGTTTTTTTTTTTATTTTTATATTTATCCAATAATGTTAAATATATGTTAAAGTTTATATATTTTTGCATAACTATTTAAGATAATAAAAAAAAACAGCAGAAATAAATAAAGATTCTTGTTTGTTAATTATTTATTGTTAAATACAAAAATTACAATTGCCATTTATTTTTCATCATCCATTTTCTTATTGTTATATTTGTACTTTTGTACTGCAGAATATGCAATTTTATATACAAATAAAAATAGTATCCATTTGTTACACTATTGTTTTTGAACTTAAATAAATTAACAAAATACCATGTAAAAATAAATAGTTTAAGAATTAAATAAATAAATAAAAGTCTGTTTATATATATATATATATATATATATATACATTTTATACGAGTATTTATGCAATTATAATATATATATCCATACCAAAAATACCAATTATATAAATATATATATATGTTGTTTGTATATTCATTTCAACAATATTTAGCTATATCCATATACTAATTTGTGCTGTTTTTTTATACTCATTTATTTATATTTATATATTCATTTTGTTGTTAATTTACTTATACATATTTCATATATTATTTTATTTTTATATAAATTTTTATATTTTTAAAAAAAAAAATTAATTCTTTAAATACAATAATTTTTTTTTTTACAAAAATTCACAATTGCAGGAAATCGCGGCGCTGTACGATATTCAATTTATTCTGGCGATCCAGATGGCTATTTTAGTATAGATGCAATAAATGGAAATATAAGAATTGCAAATACATTAGATCATGAAACAAAACCTCAAGTTCTATTGAATATACAGGCAACAAGCGGCGATCCACCGGCCTATGGACATACCCAGGTAATTATATATCCTTTTCTTAATGTGCACTCATCTGTCTTTTCTTTATATTTATATTTTATGTATATATATATATATATATATATATAAATTCATACATTTTTTTTATTCTTGCTTTATATACCTAAAAGATTGTTTAAAATATTGTTTTGAAATAATAATAATAATAAATAAATAAATGCAATAAAAAAATCATTTTTAAATATTCCTTTTCGCAACAACAAATCGCAAATTGTGAAAACAAATATTATATACACACACAAACCAAATGCATATATGCAAGAAAACAATTTTTTTTTTGTTCATATAAAAAAAAACATATATAGTATATTTTCAAAGATGAAAACTTCTTAAAGTATGTACGATGTATGTAATATATACATAAAAGAATCGTTGGTTCGTATAGAGCAACCATAATATATAATATATAAAGAGAAAAATAAATATTATGAAGATGAATAAGAACAAAAAAAAAACAAATGATTTATAAAAAAAAACGATGGAATACAAAATATAAAAAAAAAATTAAAATGTGCATTCAATGCACATGGGTAAAATCGCTTTGTTTTTTTATTTTTTCTTACTTTCTGCATATACCTTCAAAGACAAAACAAACTTCTTATAACAAGATGAATATAAAATGTATATAAGAAAAACTTTTTATATATACATACAATATATAAATTTTATAATAAAAAAAATGAGAAGCAACAAACATAGATATTTGTTGAAAAAAAAAGTAAATATACAACAACGTATAGAAAAAAATAAAAGGAGTTGAATAACAATTTCAATGTGACGTTTTCACAAATATGTATTTGTATACATATAAATAAAAATACAAAAGGGTTAACAAAAGCATAGCTATTTTATTTTTTACATATACCAATTTACATGCGAAAATAAGAAGAATTATTTATTTATTTTTTTTACTAATAAAAATATGCGCTTCTTCGTTTTACCATTCTCCTTATTGTACATATATTTATATATATATGCAATTTTTCGCGAGTTATTTTTTACAATAGAATTTTTTGTTTGTATTAAAATATGTATTTCAAAAAAAAAAAACAACCAACAAACAAAGCAATAATGTCTTTTAACAATTCCGTTTTTATGTATCCCATTCCATTATTTTTATTGTTTTTTTCTTCTTATATATAATTAAAAGATCCTTAAAATATTTGTACATAATACGTAAATAATAAAAAAAACACAAAGTATTTATTAGAATTTTCAGAGAGTATGTTAATTAAATAAAAATAAAATAAATAATATCAATATCAAATTTACACGCAAGTATTTATATTGTTTAATAATTGTATTTTATAGGTCAACATTGATATAGAAGATGTAAATGATAATCCACCGGAATTTGAATCAAATACCGTACGTATATCAGTACCGGAAAATGTTGATTTAGGTGTTCCATTGTATGCGGCCAATGCAATTGATAAAGATTCGGGTAAAAATGGTATTGTAACATATCGTTTAGTTAATTTTCGTTCGTCACCATCAACAATACAACAGCAACAATCCATAATATCATCGGCATCACCATCATTATCACCGTCGTCTCCGTCATCATCAAATTTATTTTCAATTGATTCAAGAACCGGTCATTTAACATTATTACATAATTTAGATTATGAACAATCAAATCGTCATACATTAATTATAACCGCAACGGATTCCGGTGATCCACCATTATCAGCCAATTTAACAATATTAGTTGAAGTACAAGATGTTAACGATAATATACCAATATTTCAAAATACAAATTATTCAGTAAGAGTTATTGAATCAACACCAATTAATTCACAGGTATGTTTACATTTTACATATAGAGTTTTTTTTTTGATGTCTTTGTTTTTTTCTCTTATTGAATATCGTTTAAATTATTATGAAATTAACTTTATAATCATTTTTTTTATACAGCGTGTTAATTAACCAAACATAGTTCGTTTTAAAGTGAAAAAAAAAAATAAAATAATAATATCCAAATGTCATTCACATGTAATTTTAAATATACTTTTTTTCATACCTTATATATATATGATATGCGTTTAGCAAAATGATGATTCTATATCTTCTGTGATTGTATACAAACAACATATATTAAAAGAAAAATATGTATTTTAGTTGTGTATAGATGAAAAACACATCAAACCTCTCACAAACACACAATATAGTTACATTATATCATGACCAAACCATAGACCAACTATTTTTATATACAAATAGTTTTCGTTTATTATTGAATCTTCATTTATAATATATTTGAATGCATATACTATAGTATAATTGTAAATATATACATTTTGAAAGAAAAATGCAATTCCCTGTCGATTTTTGAGATTGATTAATTGAGATAAGGTCATGGTGCTTGAATGTTGAATATTTCTTTGTAATATAAATATTTTCTTTTATCCATATGTATTATCTATCAATTTTGTATTTATATAATTTTACGCAGTAACAAAAAAAAAAAAACAAAACCAATATCGAATAGATAGGTAGAAAAATTTGGTATTATAAATGAGTAAGAAATTAAATAATAGTATATAGGGATTGTTAATGAAATGCATGATTTGCTATAAATATATATTTTTTTTATATTGCATTTATAATAATAATACGATAATAAACTTTTCATATCTATAACTTTCAAGATTTAGTAATAATATTTTTTATGATAAAATTTAGGATTTTCTTATATTCTGTATATGAACATTTTTAAAAATTCCCATATCCATAAATTTTTACACTTAAAATTTATCATTCAAGTATAATGTTGGTAAGAAATGTCATAGGAATATATTTAATCCAAAACTATATTGATTTCGAAAGGTTACTTTACGCAAATGGGAAATCAATAACTATAAATATATAATTAATGTGTTTATGTGTGTACGCAGAGACGAGGAATAATAACCTTATTTATATATATGATGTGAACGAATAAGTTAATCAATTCTATATATAAAGATTTATTTATATATGGTAAATTTTATATAACATAACTCAATGTTCTCTATATATATGCGTATGTGTATATTCATCATTATATATTTATTTGATGTGGCATGTATATAATCTATAATAACCAGTGAAACATACAAATACATCACACTCAATATCCATATATATATATATATATATTAGGTTGTCGAAAAAGTATTGATAATTTTTATAAATAGATGTCATTATAATTGAATATTTCAAGTAGTACTAATCTGATCAGGTAACACTAACATATGTTCGAAACATGACATTTCGTAGATAAAAAAAAAAAATTAAATTTGTTTAGTCATTTAAAAGTTGTAGTGCATTAAAGATGAGCGAAATTAGTGAAAAAATTCGATACATTTTACAATTTTATTATGAAAATGTTGAAAATGCAACGCAGGCACATGAACAAATTTGTGCAGTTTACGGTGAAGGAACTTTATCAAAATTAACAGCCTATAGATGGTTTGCTCGATTTCGTTCCGGTAATTTTGATGTCAAAGATGCACCTCGTTCTGGTCGACCAATCATTGAAAAAGTCGATGAAATCATATCAAAAATTGAAGAAAATCGACACGTAAGCATTCATGATATCGCTTAAGAACTAAACATCCATCACCAAAC
Organism: Dilophus febrilis; assembly: GCA_958336335.1. Lineage (NCBI taxonomy): Eukaryota > Metazoa > Arthropoda > Insecta > Diptera > Bibionidae > Dilophus > Dilophus febrilis. Next base: position 28,666,725 of record OY284471.1, on the reverse strand, counting down.
AGTTTTAAACCATTTGACAAAGGCTGGATACAATAAAAAGCTCGATGTTTGGGTACCACATGAATTAACACAAAACAATTTAATGAACCGAATTTCCATTTGCGAAACGCTGTTTAAAAGGAACGAAATCGAGTCATTTTTAAAGCGAATGATTACAGGTGATGAAAAATGGATCACATACGATAATAATGTACGAAAAAGATCGTGTTCCAAGAAGGGTGAAGCTCCTAAAACAGTAGCAAAACCTGGATTAACACCAAGAAAGGTAATGCTGTCTGTTTGGTGGAATTGGAAAGGAATCGTTCATTATGAATTACTAGCACCCGGTCAAACCATTGATTCCGATCTCTATTGTCAACAATTAACAAGATTAACAATTAACGAGATTAAAAAAAACGTCCAGAAATAATCAATCGAAAGGGTGTTGTGTTCCATCATGACAACGCCAGACCACACACATCTTTGATGACTCGACAGAAACTGAGAGAGTTTGGCTGGGAAGTTTTAATGCATCCACCATATAGGCCGGACCTTGCACCTTCAGATTATCATTTGTTCCGGTCTCTGCAGAACTCCCTTAATGGTTTAAAATTAAATTCCGCAGAGGACTGCAAAATGCACTTGGATCAGTTTTTTGCCCAGAAAACACAGAAGTTCTACAGTGATGGGATAATGTCTTTACCAGAAAAATGGCAAAGGGTCATCGATCAAAACGGCGCATATTTGGTTTAATAAAGTTCATTTGAAATATATAAAAAAATCGTTTGAATTTTGAAAAAAAAATATCAATACTTTTTAGACAACCTAATATATAAATTTTTAAAGTAACAACAAAAAAACATATATATTATTATTATTATTCATTGATTTTTCATTTTCCTTTAATGTTGCATTTTTTTTTTATATATGATTGAATTGCAACTTTATTTTTTTTTCTTTCTTTTTCTTTGCAGAATATTATAGTATGATAGAATATTATATTGAATAAAATAAGTATATTTATTACGATCATGTAATAATTGAATTAATGATAGATGAATTAATGATAGAATGATAGAAATATTTTTTCAAACCATATAGTTATAGTTATATATATGATGATGACGATAATCGTTTTTGGTTTTTCTTTTTTTCTTGCTGTTTTAATTGTTAACACTTAAATAAAACGCGTACCGAACTTCACTCGTTTCTGAATGTTATATTATTATTATTATTATTCATTCAGGGAGATGGATGGAATAATAATAATAATAATAAGCCGTATTATTGATTAGATTTTTATAGTTTTACTATATTTTTCTGTTGCTGTTAAAATTTCATTTTTATGATTTATTTCAATTTGAAATATTTTACATTTATACTCATATCATATATATATAAAGTTTTAAATCTTTTTTATATGAATTTCTTATTCAATATTTAATTATATGAGTACACAAACAAATAAATGTAATGATATATATTATTAATGACTCGTATCGTATCATTCAAGTATAATATTCGTAACAGGTGCTGTATACGTTTTTCGTTTAGATTTTCCACACAAAATTTCTAACACAAACAAACCGAAAAATTCATACATGAATGAAGAATTTTTGTGCCATTTTAAAACTTTCCGTATATAGAAATTTTCTTTTCAAATATTTAAAAAGTATATGATTCTTCTTATATTGTTTGTACATTAGAAAAATCGTTTCATGTAATTTAATGTATTACTAGACTCACCCCGTAAATAAAATAAGTTTAATACAAAAAAATGAATTTCTATTAATTATAATATTAAAATTAATATATTATTATAGTAAATAATCACAGTAGTGAAATTTTCAATCCGTATATATAAATTTTCCAATTCATTTCTTATACTATATTATTATACTCATTATATAGTATAATGGTTGGTATATTATATGACTATACAGTCGTAATATGCTAATATGTTAATGATATAAAGTTGAAACAGTAAACATATATAGAGAAGCCACTAAATTTTATTGATATATCCGTCCATTCCACCAATATAAATACATTATACCATATATTATTATACCCACATATAAAAAAATAATAAATTCTTTAAAATATTTCATAAAGTGATTGCACGCAGAATGCAACAAATAAATATAAAACTATACTGCGACCTTATAAAAAAAAATATGTATATATTGAATTTTGTATTCAATTATTGAGTGAGGTATATATAAATAAAATAAATACAATAAATAAATATATTGGAAAAAAAAATGTATAATTTAAAAGTATAAATATATATATTAAGCATTTAATTAATAAATTCAATTAGTAATATTAATTATCTATATATATATGTATAAATATGCCTACCTTTTATTATACAATATAAATATATATACATATATATATATTTATTAATTTATACTAAACTGATTCTGCGAATGGAAATATTGTACTTTGATCATCATCATTTATTAGAGTATTATTATTTTAAAAATTAAATAAAATTAATGTAATATAATTTTTATAATATCTCTGACTGTATGCGTATATATTAAAATAAAAAAACAGATATCTCTTTCTCTGTATATATATATATACAGTGTATTTTATATACATATATTATAATATTATAAGAAATAATATATGAAATGAATTAATTAATAAATTTTTAATATATTAATTCAATAAAATTATGCCGACAATATATTATTATAAAAAAAAACAAATATAGAAAAAAATAAAATAAAACTCCTATTGATTATTATTATATTCATATAGAAATTTAGCAAAAAAAAATATAAGTTTTTTTTTTAGATAATAACTAAAGATTACAAAATTAATTAATATGAAAAATGAAGAAAAAAAAAATAGCTTAATATTTAATATACGTTGGTGGACTATCTCTTTGCTATATATCATTGCTGCGGTTATATTTTATTAATATATATAAATTCATTAAAATCATTCAATTTTTTAACAATAATTTATATGTTTTCACACAGAAAAGTTTTACAACAATATATATAATAATAATAATAATCGCATATATAAAAAATAATTTAACACTATAATGTTAATATAATTATTAATTTCATAAAAGAAAAATATTTATTATACCTTATTTTTTATTATATTATATTCACAGATATTACAAGTAACAGCCATCGATGATGATGTTGGAAATAATGCAAGACTTACGTATCGTATTGTTTCAACGGGTTTGGATTCTAATCAATATCATCAACATGTTCATGAATTGCGAAAATATTTTAATGAAAAAAGTTTGGCAACACCGACCAATAATAAATCACTATTGTTATTCCATGAAGAAGAAAATCATTTAAATGATATAACACAACCATTTGGTATATTTCCAAATAGTGGTGTATTGTATTTACGTAGTGCATTAGATCGTGAAACATATGATCATTATAATATTACGGTAACGGCAAGTGATAATGGTACACCATCGGCAACCGCAACCGCACAAGTACTCGTTTACGTATTGGATGCTAACGATAATGATCCACAATTTGTTCAATCCAATTATGAATTTATGATTGAAGAAAATTTAAGACGTGGTGCCGTTGTTGGTAAATTGTATGCAACCGATGCTGACTTAGATGGTAATGCATCGATACGATACAGTTTAATACCGAGTAATACAAGTTTTCATATAAATCCAGTTACTGGTAAGTTAAAGTTTCATTGTTTTCTTTATAGATTTAAGAAGAAAAAAAAACATGTAAATTTTACAACGATAAATTTTTTCTTTAATCATAATTAATCGTTTCCTCTTTTTTTTTTTAATTTAATATTATAAATTCTTAAAATAAATATTTTATTTATAAGAAATGCAATGCGAATTGAATGCGAATTAATTAATGCGAATATATTCGATAATAAAACATGCAGAAAAATAAGATGTGTTTTTTTTTGTTTAACATTTATTTGTATTTAATTTTTTACTAAATCATGTATGGGATAATAATCAGGTGTGATATTTAATATCACATTTATAAATATATGTACATGTGATCTTCTTCGTTATACTATCAATATATTATTTCTTTATCGTATATAATTTATTTTTGTTGCATTATGTGATAATATAATAATCATGCAAAAAAAAAAAATTATAATTGCTTTTGATGATTTATAAAATTTTTTATTATATTTTATATTGCTTTTAAAAATAATTTAAGATTAATAATAATAATAATAATAATAATAATAATATTCGCTTTAGTCATACAATGATGAATTTACTTACTCAAGCACTCAAAAGTTTATTATTTTTTGTCAATTATCGTTCGCAAATTTTATTCATTCAAAATTATATACACTTATAAAAGTAATCATCATTTTTTAACATTTTAAAATACATTATTCAATTGTTGTTTTGTTTTTTTTTATTTTAGATACAATAATAATAATAATATAAGTAAAATACTATATTTAAATTGACGTGAGATAAAAAATAGATCTGTGAATGTGTATCAATAATCAATTTCGTATTTTGCCATTTTTTTTTTGTGAATTTTTAACTGGATACAAATTTTCCATATAATACCATGAATTTCGAAAAAAAAAATCTGAAATTTCATTTTTAATACGTTTAGTTAGTCATAACCAATTTTTAATCTATTGCAATAATGCAGAATTTTCAAATAATTTTCAATACGAAAGATTATATTTTAATTAAGTATTTTTATTATTACTATACGGTGATACGAGCAATAATTGTAAAATTGTTATATATATATATATATATGAAATATCTATATCAATATATATATATACTTAGTTTTACCAGATACGGCACAAAATATCCATATATAAGTATATACATAAAATAATAATATATTAATTCCTTATCTCTATATACCATATATATATGAATCAGGGGATGTGATATTCCGAAAGGTATACGTATAATTAGCTAGTTTATGGAAAAAAAATTAAACCAACTACAAAAATTTTCTGGAAAATCAATTTTTCCGAATTTTAAATTTTCCCAATTATTGTTATAGATTTTCTTGTTCAATTTCAATTTTATTTAAATTATTTGAAATTGCAATCAATTTAGTGGGTTGAATCTGTTAATTTTTTACATAAATTAGCAGGTGACTTACTACTGCATTATAACCTCGTTTTGACAAAATATTGTGAAATTTTTTGCACCGGTCGTCCATGAATGAATACTATATATTATAATTGTAAAAAATAAAGGTATATTATTATTATTATTATTATAAATAAATAAATAAAATAATAAATTGCTTAATGATGTGAAACACCAATCTAATCACCTTATACTCTCTATCATATCTATATCTATATCTATAAAGAAATGTTATGTTTTCGTCATTCTATATTTGTGTGTATGTATGTTGTATATCCATTCAAATTTCATTGAATATATAAAATTCTAATAAATATATTTTATATAGAAGTTTATTATATAATAGAAATTCTTGATTTTAATGATGTAACTGTTGATTGAATCTTCTTTCTTTTCTTTTTATTACATTCATCAACCAACCTAATAACGATAATAATAATAATATATAAATTTATATATTGAATATAAAGTTAATAGTTATATATATTTGTTTCCGTCATGTTTTTGTTGGTATATATTTATTTGTATATATAAATGCAATTTATTTGAAGTGAGATTTAATATAGTTATAGATTACATGCTAACCATCGCATATCGTAAAATCCTCCTCACATTTTACAAAAAAAAAAAAAAGTTGTGGTCATTTTTTGTTTTGCATGCCTTTTAATATATTTATTTAAATTGTAATTAATTTATTATAATATTCTCATTTCATCTATATGCAAAAAATTTAGATGATTTAATCTTTCGTAATGCTCAACTATCATTAAACTTATAGTTATATCATTAACAGCAATACAATTTTGTGATGATGATGATGATGATATAAATGGCATTTAAAAATATATACGCTCATTCATAAGAATATAATATAGATAAAATAAAAGGAATTTCTCTAGTTATGCATTTTTTAAGGAAGCGCATACATTTTTTTTAATATCATAAACATTTTATATGATTGGATAATAAAAAAAAAAGAAAAGAAACAGATTAAAATATATAAAAAGTAATTAGTTGTTATACATTTTCTAATTAATAAAATATTCATTCTTTAATATTGTATTGACTTGATTCGCGCATATTTTTTATATTAAGTATACCTATCTATACATATATTTTATAAATGATCAATTATCTCGCGATAAATGATATATTTAAAAATATAATATATTATTATATAGTAACGCCTTTAAAACTAACAATAAGTATCATTATACGCATTTATTATAAAATTTATTTATTATTATTTATTAAATTTATAATTAAAAATTATTATAAATTCCATTCGGCTTTTATACATATATACAAAATCAATTTTTCACTATAACCGCGCGGTGCGATAATATAAGAACCGCTTTAATGCAATTGATTTTTTATAGGCCATAAATCTTAATGATTCTGGTGCCCGTGGTTTAATTTTATATCGAGTAAATTTTTCGAGACAATTTCACATTACCACAATTTAAGGATAGAGACTTTTTAAAGAAAATTCTGTATAGTTTTCTCAAGGAAATTCGATATCATTTACAAAAGGAAATTCTGTATAATTTCGACAAGAAAATTCGATATAATTTCATAAAGAAAATTCTGTATAATTTTCTCAAGGAAATTCGACACCATTTTCAGAAGAAAATTCTCTATGATATCCTTCAGGAAATTCGATATAATTCGTTAATTCAAAAATTCTATATAAGTATCTGTTGCTTTAACCATATCTATCCACTTCAATTGCACATTTTCGTTATTTCAACCGTCATTTGGACCTCTATTACCATTTATATTGACTCTTTAAATATGCAGTATATTATAATATATTTACAATATCGGTTTATTTTTTAAATTGTTTAATTTTAGTTTTTTTCTATAAATTAAACAATTACAAAAATTTCATCACTTCATTTAAATCTATTTATATTTACATAAAATTTTAAGTACCTACTATTAAAATTGATACATATATTATTATAAAGATTTTTCAATTGTTTATTGATGAGAATATTCGCTACCGAAATTATTACAATCTTCTATGGTCAAATTTAAATCTTTTGATTCAAGTGCTTATTTTGTTTATTTTTTTTTATGAATAAGTATACATTTTATAAGATCATTTCTGAATAATAAAAAAAAATTGTAAAATAAACACTCAAAAATCATATATAAAATATTTTTATATATATTATATATATATTAATTGAATTTTATGATCGATTCGATGGTTATATGTATAAGTATTTATTTATTTAATGTCAAATAAATAAATTCTATAATAGGAATAGAAAAAAAAATCTATTATTTCTTTTTTTTTTTGTATATTTCAATAGGTGAAATTATAACACGTGAACCATTAGATCGTGAACAACGTGAAAATTATGATTTGGTGGCAGAGGCACGTGATCAAGGTAGTCCATATCGTAGTTCACGTGTAACCGTACGTGTAACGGTGACGGACGTAAATGATAATGCACCGGATATTGTTGATCCACAGGAAGATGTTGTAAGTGTACGTGAAGAACAACCACCGGGTACAGACGTTGTCCGTGTACGAGCAATTGATCGTGATAACGGTTATAATGCATCAATATTGTATTCGATATTAAAGGGGCGTGATTCAGATGGTTATGATTTATTTACCATTGATACGCAAACGGGTTTAATAAAAACACGTGTCACTCTCGATCATGAAGAGCGGACAATTTATAGTTTGGCAGTGGCCGCCACCGATAATGGTAAACCACAAAAACAAACTGTACGTTTGTTACGCGTTGAAGTATTGGATTTAAATGATAATCGACCAACATTTACAAGTTCAAGTCTTGTATTTAAGGTAATTTAATATTATTTTTTTATTTGTTTAACATTTATATAAATTAAATATTGTTTTTTTTTTACATTGACACATTTCATATATATTTCTGACAAGTACAATACTTACATACATATGAAAATGATCTTCTCAAAAACAAAAAACAAACAACTCTTTTATTGTATATTAAAAATTTTATATATGTTTATTTAAATTATATAAAATATAATCCTTTCGAATGAATTGGAATGATTGTTTTTATTATAATATTTGATGTATAAAACGTCGATAATAATAATATTCAAAAAACAAAAAAAAAAAACTTTAAAAATCGTGTACGAGAAGGAAGGTATATAATACTTTGTATTTTATTCTGATAAAATAAACAGAAAATTTTGTATATATAGAAATCAATATATGTTATATATATATATATATAAGAAATCACAAAAAAAAATTAAATTAAATAAGAAAAATATTTATCTTGTAACTTTGATTGTTGATTAAAAACTTAACTTTATAAATGTGCGTATATATAAAAGATTCACATTTATAATAATGAAAAAAATTATATATATAAATATATATATATGGTGGTATGCAGTTGGCCCGGTTTTTGACATTTTACGAATTACGAACAAGTTTTTTGTTTCAACAAATATATAAGAAATATTCTTATTTTTATATATACCATAATATATATAAATAAAAAAATATATATAAATATATTTAATACAAAATTGCTTTCGTCGGCTTGGGTGGCGGCATGCGTTAGTTGGTGTGAAAGTGTTATGAGCACCTGAATAATTCGCGTATATATATATATATATATATATATATATATATATATATATATAATGTTAATATATGTCATATATTATTATTATATACGTTACATCGTATATTGACATTACCTTATTATAAATGCATAATTGGATTGTATATTACAATTATATATAAAATAATTTTTAATTTATTTAATTTTGATATATTATTGTTTGCGTTTGTTTCAATACACGCAATATATATATATATATATATACAACAAATATTATGAACAATTTTTGATGACTGTTCGGAATATAATCAATTAACTCATTGGAATTTCATTTAATTTGGTAATCGAACCACAACAACAAATAATTCAAATGATGTTATCTATCGCAAAAACAAAAATAAATATATTCAATTTCAAATATTGCGGTCATTAATTTAAATTCAAGCGATAAAAAACTAATTTGTCGATTATAATGAATGAATTAAATGTTATTTTTTTTTTTTTTTTATCATTAAATTATATAATGAATGAGCTTCGTTTTTATTTTATTTGCGTAAAAACCATTCTTGAAATGGTCGGTCGGTATCTATATTTTTTATCGTATATTTATAATAAAAACAAAAAATTATCTGCTGATATCATTTATATATATCTTTTTATGATTAATTTTTAAATAAATTAATGACGTAATATATATTTAAAATCGATAAACATTTAAAAAAAAAAGTAAAAAAAGATATAAAAATTCAATTTTTGTATTTTTTCTTTTTTTGCTCCTCTGCATTCTATATATAAACATCGCGATCTTTTTTTATTCACATATAAATACCGAACAAAATATTAATAAATTAATAAATTATAGTTAATAAATGATCATCCATATGTAAGTATATTATAATAATAATAATATAAATCCTCTTATATGTATATTTAAAAACATAAAAAAAAACCAACATCCTCGTATTAAATATTGTTATATTAACAAAATATGCGAAACCATTGAAAAATATAAAAAAAATAAATATATAAAGATTGTTATTTTATTGTCTTCATACTTTTTATTATTATTATTATTGTTTGTTTTATATATATACATACATGTTAATATATATAATTCAAAATCAAATTTATTACAAAAAATTAAAAAAAAAATCTATATATAATCTTAGGTTATACAAGCAATACAAAAACATATACACGATTTACTTAATTTGCATATGTCAACAAGTTCATATATCACGCATCTATATACACATTCCTATATATATATATATATATAATATATACATATATATATATATATATATATATATATACCTATTGCGGTATTGAAAATATTAAAAACATAATAATATAATAACTTGTGTGTGTATCATCGCATCGCGTCCACCAAGTTTTATTTTATGTTTACAATAAAAAATATAATATTGATAAATTGGAATTTAACCATAGAATATATAATACAGAAATATAATAACAATAAAAAAACTACTTTTATTCGCTTCTGTACATGATTTTATATATAATTTTATTATTATTTTTTTAATACCTATTTATAATTTATAATTTTTTTCGTATAGATACGTGAAGATGTTCCTATTGGATATATCATTGGTTCAATAAATGGTGGTATTCAAACAACAACAACAAGCACTGATTTTATTGAACAATATGAATATAATAATTATTTAACAATAAATACAAATTCAATTGGTGGCAGTAATGGTGGTAATGGTCGTTCTTTCCACTCTGGTCAAACGAATAATCTATTTGGAAATAATTACAATGATAATTTACATATAACATATACATTAAATTCATTAACGGTTGATGTACTAGACGGTTCATTTGATATGGATCGTAATATGGGTGCATTAATTGTTGCCCGACGATTGGATCGTGAACAACAAAATGAATATCGTTTAGAGATTCGTGCTCTGGATACAACATCAACGAATAATCCCCAGAGTTCAGCGGTAACGGTAAAAATTGAAATTGATGATGTTAATGATAATGCACCCGTATGGCCAGTGGATCCAATTGTTGTGAATGTCCTAGAGAATACCGTAGTGGGTACAATTATTTATAACTTTACAGCAACCGATGATGATGCGGGTGTCAATGGTATGGTACAATATCGCTTACAAAAGCAAATGCCAAATGAAAAACAAATATTTACCGTTGATCCGTTAACGGGTGCATTAAGTGTTTTAGATCAAATTGATTATGAAGAGTTAACCGAATATTTATTGGTAGTTGAGGCTATTGATCAATCGCATAACATTAGCGAACGTTTAAGTACGGGCGTTACCGTACGCATACAAATAATTGATGTTAATGATAATGTACCGATGTTTATCACACCGAGTATCCAAGATTCATTGTTGGTGTTAAGTGATACAATAACGGTTGGTCAAATTGTTACACATATTGTGGCAATTGATAAGGATGCCGGTGATAATGGTCGTATATCATATAGTATATTATCGGGTAATGAAGATGGACGTTTTATTATTGCAAGTGATACGGGTTATATTGAATTGGCAAAACCATTAATTGGTTTCGATACAGATATTCATAGTAATTATGTTAATGGTGGTGGTGGTGGTGGTTTATCACAAACCGGACATAATTTACTAAATAATGGTAAATATACATTGATGATAAGTGCCAGTGATCATGGAATTCCTGTACCAAAAGTTTCACGTATTTCAATGCATATCATAATACAAGGATCAACAAATAATCCACCAAGATTTTTAGAATCCGTATATCATGTTAATATTTCGGAAAATATATCAATTGGTAGTTTTGTTATACGTGTCGGTGCTAAATCATTTCAATCGGATAATGGTAAGAATTTTTTTCATATGTATATTAATAAGATATTTTAACCATGATTTATTTGTGTGTTTGTATTACTGATACTATATACATACCTATATCGAATAAATTAATTATTATATTAACAAAATTCTTTCGGATAACTTTTGAAGAACTTGATTTAATAAAAAAACACATTTATTATAATAAATATTTTTCTATATAGTGGTATTTATATCCTATATTAAATAGGTATTTAAGATTATAAAACAAAACTATATATATGATAATGCAAACATGATGATGAAGAACAAAAAAAAATTATAGATATTTATATATGCATAATTACTTATGTACATATTTGATTTAACTTCTGCATTGTTTATATTTTATTTATAAATATAGATAGGAGAAAAATCTTATTTCTTTTTTCTATACATATGAATATTTATTGATTAATTTACTTATTTTTTTTTTTGTTCTGTGTTCTTGTTTAATTTTTCTTTTTTGTATAATGAATAAGGAATTTAATATTATATGTATATATTTATGTACTGTAATTAATTTAGGAAGGGTGTTGATGTTGTTAAACAAGTATGTATTTTCATCTTCTTATATACATACCGATTGATATAAGAACTAAATGACAATATGTTTATTTAAACAATATACAGTTTTGTACAAAATTATTTGTATATTATAATTTCAACATATATATATATATATATATATATCTGGCCGGAAAATTTTTTCTGTGCTTTTTATGATTTGAATTCATGAACTAAGTCACCATTTATTCATTGGGATCAAATTAATGAATATCTTTGGTATATTGTGTCGGACGCAGCCAAAGATTTACAAAGTCTACTACACACACATATTCGCAATTATATATGAAAGTATATAACAAATACTCATCATCATTATTAAAATTACATTAATAATTATAATATTAATGATTTCTAATTCCGGTAAAAGCCAAAGGCCCTAGCAGCCATAGTGCTTATTAAAAACTAATGTTGGCATTTTACATACATCATTAGTTGTTAAATAATAATAATAATAATAATAAAAATCAGTTTTTTGTGATTTCAATTAAGTGAAAAATGATAGAATACTATATTTTTGAATGACATTCACTATATAGCTCTAGAAAACTGTTGTTTTATGTTTCATTTGAAATCGAAATCACTATCAACTCCCGCATATGTCATGAACGTGATTAGTGAATGAAATTTTCTCTGTGTATAAAAGAGTTTAATATTATACAAAACTCAACGGTCGCAATGTATAAAAAACTGTTTTTTCACCTGTAAAGTTGTTGTGTGCTTTTGTATATTCTTTTGTTGCTTTTGCACTGCAAATACCAAAAAAAAAGTATATATGAAAAATAATAAAAAAAAAAGAAGAATTCTTTACGTTGAAAACAAAACCAACAAACTATATCTTTTTTTTTAATATCAATAATATTATATTTGTATATTTAGTTATATTTTATATATATGATGAATTCCATCATACCATTTATGGTAATGTCAAGTTCATATATATAGAGAGAGAGATCTAACTTTTATATATATATATATATATAAGAAGTTTTTCCTTTTTTTTTTTACTATTTTATTATTATTATTATTTATATATGGTTGGAATATTTTTTTTCATTTCATTTAAAAAAATATATCATCATCACTATATATTGTATATAAATAAATAAATTTATCGAAAATCGTCAATTTTTCTATCATGTATATATGAGAATCTTTATATTATATATGATTATTCGCTTGGATTCACGCGGGTATCTTTAAAAGTTTAAAACATTTATATTCTATACATATGAGTTTTGCTATATCCATCCCGTGAGATGTTTTTTTTTTACATAAACATATCAATTTATTCATAAACTTTTAATAATCCTATAGGATATGTGACAATAAATACGTTTTATAATATATATATATATAAGAAAAAATATGATATGGTTGGAAGAAAGAAACAAAAAAAAAATAAATATGGCAAGTTTAATAATGGTCACCAATTTGTATGATGTAAACTCACATGTTATAAAATGACGGCGCGGTGTTGTGATAAATGTACGCTTATATAGATATATTTCATATATATAGTAAAGTCACATAATTGAAATAACTTGTATATATAGCATTTAAAAACTCATATATTTCTCTATATATATATCTATATCTGTATCTTACTAAATATTATTTATTTATGTGCGATGTACAGTAACTTAAATAAAATTGGTATCACATCATAGATTTTATTGTTTTTCGATATTGTATTTGTCTGCCCGATTAAAAATAATGTTAACTTTATTAATCCGAATACTATGTATAAAGAAATGCATTTATATACAGATATATAATGATGATGATGATGATGATGATGATGAACACACAATCAGAATCACAATTCATATGTGTATAAAAAAATAATATAATTATGATTTTCTGCATTTTTTATACAATATAAATAATAATAATAAATAGATAGATGTATAACTCACTGCATATAATAAATATCTATATATATATATAGTGTATATATTTGAAATTGGAATTTTAAATTATAGGAAAATAAGTTTACAAACTATCTGTTAGTTGCTTATATATAAAGTTAATTTAATTAAAAGCATTCTTTGTTGTCAGTCACGCATTTTTACTTTTTTTTTTCTTCTTCTCATTCTATATACTGTATATATAAATAAATGTATATATTTATACTTGCAATACGATTTTCTTTCAGCTATATATACATATACAGATTTAAAAAAAAATATCGATTCAGATTCATATTAATATATATATAGATGCAATTTAATTATATGTATACCATATATGCGTATACTATATGTGATGCATATATATATATATCTATCATTGCTCGAATACTGAATATTGTGTATATATGAAAAATACCATTTTCATTTTCAACATCTCTCACATATATTGTATATATAAATGATAATACCATCGTAAACATTATATTATCGCATATCGTTGTCGCGTCTTCGTCTTCGTCGTGTGTGTAAAATTTAATTAATTAATTCATTAATATTTTATTATATATATTATGAGTTTTATCTGCGCTGTTATATATAAATGAGTTTTGCAGTAATTTAGAGGAGAAAAAAACACAAAAAATTAAATATTTATTAATAAATAAATGGTGCGCGTACTTCTGCCTGTATCCATCTGATATATATATATACATTGTATGTGTACGCAACAGAATGTATATAATATTATTTAGAAATTAATTTCTTAAGTGTTTTGTACGATTTATTAATTCATATTATTATATTATTGATTTGCGCCATTTATTTAAAGATTTGTTTATTTGATTTTATTACTTAATTATATATGGAATGTAATCAATTATATTTTAAATGAATTTCGGCGTATATCCTCGCTGTTTCCTTTCAAAATAAATTCATTGCTATATAATTACATATAATAATAAAAATAAGTTTTTTTTGGTGAACAAAAAAATCAATCAGAAAAAATTTCAAACATAAGCACACAAACATTTCATTTTATTATAAATTATATTTAAAAATAAATAATCATTTTGAAAATTGTCAAGGTGGTGGAAATTTAACATTTGAAATACCATTGGGAGTTGCCGATGATCATTTTATTGTTGATCCTGTACGTGGTATTGTAACGACAAAAGGACAATTTGATCGTGAATTAAAAGATTTTTATACGGTACCAGTTTATGTATTAGAATCACCATTAGTTTATCAACATAATCAAGGATTTACACAATCCAGTCAAATATCTGGACAACATCGTCAATCGTTAATGCCGGCAGCGGTGATATTAAATAAAAATATTAATAATGATCATCATCCGTATCAGAGTAATAACATAAATAATAACAATAACAATAATAATAATCAAAATCGAAATGTACAATTTGATGTTACAACAATTGTTGTACGTGTAACGGATGTAAATGATCATGCACCAGAATTTCGTCCCGGTTCATGTTATCCATTGGCCGTACCGGAAAATAGTGATTTATCAATAATACATACGGTAGTGGCTACCGATTTAGATGAAGATGCAAATGGTGATATTATTTATAGTATTACAGGTAATAAAGGATTTTTTAATTTTTTTCTATAAATTTATTTTACCCCCAATTATTTATAAATATATTTTTATTTTTTTTCAAATAGGCGGTAATGTTGGAAATAAATTTAGTATTGATATGCATACGGGTGAATTAACGGCACGCCCATTAGATCGTGAATCACATTCACGTTATATATTACAAATAACAGCACAAGATCGTGGTACACCGATTAGTCATCAAGGAACATGTAATATATCGGTGATTGTTGAAGATCAAAATGATAATGATCCACGTTTTGAATTATCAAAATATATAGCGACAATTGCAGAAGATGTACCGATCGGTACGTCTGTATTGACAGTTAAAGCAATTGATGCCGATTTAGGTATAAATGCAAGAATTATTTATTCATTGGCAAATGAAACACAGTGGTTATTCAATATTGATAATCAAAGTGGACTTGTAACGACAGCAGGGTAAGTTATATTTTTTTTTTCATTTAATATACCAAAAGTATTGTTTAGTTAGAGATAAATTAAAATTATATATATATATATATATATTATTGACATATTTCGTTGTGTTTCACATAAATATATACCATATAATATACAAATAATATACATTTCAATAATATGCGGTTGATGTTATTCGATTTTTTTTCATTTTCTTACATACATTTTTCATCGCTCGTATATAATTTATTTATATATTTTTCATCTTTGTTTTATTTATTATTGCGTATTTAACTTTTTTTTTTGAAAATAAATGGCAATCGCGCGCGCGGAGAACGAAATAGAATGAAAATTTAAATGAAAATAAAAATAAAAATATGTCTGTATTTTAAATTGTCCATTGAAAGATATAAATTTTATTTATACCTTATTTTTTTATTTTTGCATTCAATTTAATATTTGTTTGTTTATTATATGCAAATTACCATTATATTTTTTTTACATATTTTATTATCATTATCATCATCGTTATTATTATTATTAGTATATTATGGGTGAATTGTTAACGATAATAATGCGGTATTTTTTTTTTTTTTTTGGCAATTGTAGTGATTGTTACTGAATTTTTCTTTTTGGCTTGAAATTTTTGTATATATAAAATATTACATTTCCATATTATTGAATAACATTTACAAAATCTTTATTTTATAATAAAATAAAATTTACAACAAGAATTCAAATATATATAATAATAATATTGACTGTTATACATTTTTTCTCTTTTTGGAATACTTTTTAATATATATTTCAGTCTAAAAAAGACAAAATAATTGAATTATATGTCTATATATATAATAATAATAATAATAAACAGGTATCTATATAAAATTATAAGTAATCTTTTATACATTTATATGCAAATTAGCCGACAGATCTTCCTTTATGTTTTGTTATTCAATAATTGTTATACTTGATCCGAAAAATTTACAGAAATTAAAATTTTTTTTTATTTCTTTGATCGCAATTTCTCTGTGGATAGATGAAATCGATTTTTCCAATTGATAGTTAAATCAATTCATAATCTATTAAATTTAGACTTTCCATTTACTTATTGCGATCATTTATCCACTTGTTCTTCTACGATATATCTATATTAATTGTATATATACCTATGTATATATAAAAAAATGTTTATATAATTTATTTTATTTTATATCAAATAATTTGTTTATATCGTTTTTTTTTTCTTTTTTTTTTGATTTGTAAAAGAATAAAATAATAAAATAATATAAAGAAAAATGAAAGAAAAAAAAATTATAATATGTGCAAATTTACATGCGATTGTGGTTTTTGTCTGTTGTTTATTCACACAGCACCGATATATTTTATATTTTAAATAAAAGGTCATATTATTCACTTGTCATCACATATATAATAATGAATTGACACACACTGGTATTTAAGAAAATAAAATATTTATTGTGTTGTATACCTAAATACAACACACAGATTTATTTCTTTTACATATTATTATATATGCACTTTTAAATATTCATATATAACTATCTATATATATATATATAAGAAAGAATATATATCTCTATCTATATATCTATATATATATATATATATATTGGACATTTATTTATTTGTTCATTGAAATTATTTATATATACATTTTTTTTTGTATATGCGGTTTATTTGCACTGCAATTGCACATTTTATATATATATATATATAGAGGTTTTGCATTTTATTTTATTCACAAATGTCCTCACAATATAATGTCATTTATATTGAAATGGTTTTTTTCTATATATATATATATATAGAGATATAATCACATTATAAATACATTACGAATAATGTGTGTGCTGTTTTAGTTTTTTTTTGTTACTTCAAGTCTTATCAAAGAATTTTTATAGACTCTTTTGTTAAGTGATTGTTTGTGGTGATTATATATATATTTGATTGTTGAAATGCTGAAATATATTTAAATATATACATTATACATATATATTTTCATATACGTTAATTTATATCACATGCGGAGATCAGAAATTGTTAACCCGATTGCCAAAAGGAAAGGATATTCTGATGGCACATGTCTATAATTAGCGGATTTATAAAAAAAAATTTGGTCGTGTAACGAACTAAATTTTCCGGAATTTATCGATTTTTCTAAATTTTAAATTTTTTTAATTTTTAACAACCAGGTTTTTTCTTTAATTTTCGTGTTTCTTCTCATTATTTTAAAATTCAATCAATTCTTAATATTTCATAGAAGATAATTTGAAAATCGCCCCATTGGTTGAAAAGATATAGTCGAAAATTGGGGTTTTCCAAACACTTTTTATATTGGATTATTTCTTTTCAACCATTAGGGCGAGTTTCCAAATATATTCTATGAAATATCTGGAAATTGATTGAATTTCCCAAACTATTCAATGAAAATTTCCAACTCCGCCTATATGATATATAGATATATAAAAATGTTGAATGCAATTTATGTTTTTAATCGTTGGTATATTTCATCTTTTCTTAATTTAATTTTTTCTTGTTTTCATTTCAACGGGTGTTTTTATTAATCAATCATAAATACCATCGGTTCCTTTCTTTCCATTTATCTTAATTGAATTGTTAATTTTGCATTGTTGATTTTTCGGTTTCGGTTTCATCTAAAGGGTTTCACCGGTTTCATCTAAAGGATTTTATTTTTCATATTTATTCCTTTTTATATTTTTGTTTATTAATTTCTGCTCGTCTCTGCTGAAGAATATCGTTTAGAACATAAGGAGTTTTCCTATATAAATATTCAAAATCACAATATAAATTAAATAGTTATTTATTAAACATATAATAAATTTCTAAAAATCATCCCATTTTATATATTTACGCAAAATATCAATTTTTCTGTCTGTAAAAAAACGGTCCTGTTTATTTATTGTTTATAAACAACATTAAAAAAAATTATATTTATTTTTGTCTTATAATGCGAATAAATAAAATTAAAATATATTTTTTTGTATTGTAAAGTTTAACGATATGGAAATATTACAATATATAATATATAAAATGTCAAATTACATTTATATATTTAAATGTTAAATAGTTTTTTTTTTGCTTTTTGTTATATTTTATTTAATAATTGTCGCATTGTGATCTGCGGCGGCGACACAAGTAATAATAATTACCAGGTTTTATTTTAACATGGTAAATATAACTTCAATTGAATGAATGATTTATTACATTGTTGATATTCGTTTTTTATTGATAAGTTAAGTATAAAAAGAAATAAAATGTTTTATTTGGAATTTTTTTAAAATTATATCAATCCTATTTAATTATTGAGATTGAGAATTCAACAACTTTTTTTGGTTGATAAATTATTAAATTAATTTCCAAATGAATTTATTATAAAAATTTTTTTAAAGTGGTTGATCGGAAATTCTTAATGGAATTTCTGAATTATAATTTGTGAACCTTAATCGAATTAAGTATTCTTTTATATTTTTGTATATTATTCCATAATTTTCATTAAAACTGAACGTAACAGAAAAACGATGCATGTCTTCAATTTAGAATTCTGACCTAAACATTTTATTTGAATTATTAATATAAAATTATGTACTATTTATTCAGAGATTACTCATAATTTTTATATAATTTCACCGTATTCCGTATTCTTCTATTATTCTTATACAAATCATGAGACAGAAGTTTAAGTTTACAAATAAATTCTAACAGATCCTATACTTGAAATAAAACAAAGATTTCTCCTTTGGTTTTCCACGATGTTCGCAATGTGTTCGCACAGATATAATTGTGTTTCATATAATAAATATCATTATGATTATGATTACCTTTTTAAATGCTTCTCTATAAACTCTTTTCTATTCAATTCTTTTAAACAGACTATATCTAAATTTAATATATTCTCACACAGATTATAAACATATATATATTAAATTTCACAATGGTATAAATATTTAACAAGTTATTATATATATATGTGTAATTAAGTTCTAAAATGTATATACTTACCCGATGTTCTACCAAAAAGAGATTAAATTTCGGCCTTTTTAAATTCTATAGAAAATTTAAAATATATTATCTCCTAATAAGAAATGCCATCATATAATAATAGATATAAGAATATAACAATTTATGCAATATAATATTTATAGGTTGTACATTCATTTCATTATGAATTGAAAAACAAAATATCCATTGCATTTAATATACAATTTATAGATAAAGTATATTCATTTTTAAATATTTAATATATGTATATAAGCATCATATATGATCATATACATTTCAAGTTCACAATCATATTTTCTCTATTATTTTCTCTATAAAACCTCATATTATTTTGTATCTTTTAATAATGAATTATAATAAAATTATATTAATATAAAATATTATATAACATGAAGTGAATTAAAAATAACGATTAATTTTTGCGGAATATAACAATTGATATCACATCCATTTTGCATCATTTATATATTTGATAATATCTATATATATTTATATCTTAAATTTCATAAAATTTACATTTAAAATATTGTAATCGTATAACAATAACAAAATACAAATTATATGTTACCGCTCCTCCAGTTTCACCATTCATTTTTTGTAAATATTATGCAAATATCTATAATAAACACTTCTCGTATATTATCTTTCTTTTCTCTGTATACGTACGTATATATATTTTTTTTATAATATGAATCTTAATCTATATAATAATAGAATATAGTAGTAATAATAATAATAAAATAGCTTTTATATTCAATGTATCATTTTCAAATATATTTGTTGTTCTTTCTTAAAATTGTTGCTATATATCTGTTATATTGTTAAAGTACTATTTTTTTTTTTGTAATTGTTAACATTTGTTATTTACATATAGTTGGTAATTTTATTGTTACTTTTACTATTTGAAAATTTCATTCCTATATTTATTTTTAAAATATTACCATATCATATATATTACTGTTTTAATACTGTATGTATAATATATAAATAAGATTTATTTACATTACACTTTTACCTTATAATAATTTATTTTCTCTAATATATTATTATTATTATTATTATTATAAAGTGTGTATTTATAAAATTGTAACTAGTAAAAGAAAACTCCTTTTTGTTAATTTTATGTAAATTATATAAGAATACTGATTTTTTTTTATATCATTTTTGTATATCGAATTTATAAATGAAAATGAACGCAGTATAGAACAGTAACAGTAGATCTATAATAAAAAAAAAGCACAAAGTCAAGAAAGAATATTAAAGACACGATTTTCTAACTTCTTTCATATATATTTACTATATGCAATAATATATTAGAATATATAATAGTATAAACAAATAGCTTCTCAAGTAACGTAAAAAAAGAGACACACCGATCGAATCTCACGATTATATATAAAAAAAAAAATAATACAATATTAATAAAAATTGCACCATCACCACCACTGTGTATGTCCATAAGGCGAATTAAGAAGGTAATATATATCTATTAATATGAATAGAATAATGTATTCGAATAGATTCTTATTATTATTGAGGTATGTTGAGGTATAGAGGTTTGTGGAGTCGGTTCAATTTTACATCGAGTCCAACTTTAGCCAAAACACGGACTCCGATCGGAGTTTCGGAGAAGTTTCGATTTAAAGATATAATTTTATAATATTCATTTTTGGGTATTCAATTAAAAATAAATAAATGTTAACTGTCGGGTTCGTAATGGAATCTTAGAAATAGATAAAAGTAGAAAATATGAAAAGATAAGTATATGAAATTTATTGAATTTACGTTCGAAATAGAAAAAAAAAAGGAAATTTTATTATAAGGAAAATCAAGGATTTTAATGATTCTATGCGTCGAACTGCCCTATTTTTCGCAAGAAATTTGACTAATTTGAGACATTTTAATAAGTTAATATTGCGCGTGTTCCACAATACAAAGATTTTTTATCTGTCCGTGGTAAAGACAAATTTTGCGATTAAAAGACTGTAGAAGCAGGCATTTTACATTATTATTCTAATAATAAGAAAAAAACGGTTTAAGCTTTAAAATAACCAAAAAAAGAATGAATGAAATTTTTCAAACAAATCAAAAAATGAAATTGACATTATTATATCTGGGAGTTGAAGGGAATCCATTCAAATATTTCGACATCACTCAAATATCATCGACCGCTTCTGCTCGAATCCACAATCCGGATGATATATTATAGAATAAATAGATATATATTTAGATGATCTAAAAATTAGCAACAAATTCATTTTTGTCTTTATTGACAAACATATCTTTCAAATGAATTGAACATTAACATTAAATTGAAAATTTTCTAAAATATTATGTATATATATGAATGAATATACATTTCTATAAAATTATTCCATCATATTTTTGAAAGAAATTAATAAATAAATAAATAGAAAAATCAATATTTTATACAAATAAATTCAGCAGTCGTCGTCTTCGATCTTAAATATACTATATACACACCGCAATTGTATTATAATATAATGTATATAACCGAACGGCAATTAATCTTAAATGAAGCTGTGATAGTATTAATCCAGAATACAAAAATCCAGAATCCGCAGAAAGTTCTCATATATAAAATCACATTATGGTATATATATTTTGCATGCATGCATATAATTTATGAATAAATAAATAGTTATACAAAAAAGAATTGTCATAGACAAATAAGTACATGACTATATTTTTTTCTATTTGCTTCTTTATATTATGATTTAAACAAAATAATTTGTCATTTACATATATTATATATATAAATATGCATAATAAAAAAATAAATAAATAAATACTCTATTTATACTTTTGTATATAGGAGAAAATATACCTTTTTTATTATTTCTTTTTATGAATATAATTTAAAATATTACCGCAGATACATTATATTTATTTATTTTTTTTAATCGTTTAATACAAATTTTTTATTCATAAATTTAATTCTTTTAATTTTTTTTTTGTGTTCAAATATATAATATGACATCCCCACACAAACAATCTTTATTTATATATATATATATCTAAAATGAATAAATAAATACTTGTGTATATTTGCGGCATTTATTTTATGGATGCTGCGGATGGATATGCACAATTGTATAAAAATGCGATTATATCTATATATATATATATATATATATATATATATAAGATAAGATCGCACGCCGCCGTTTATTTTTGTTATACTGTTCATTTCCATTTCTATATATAGTTATGTATTGTAAACCTATGCATTACACTATGTAGTAATATTTTACTATTTTAGAATGATTGTTTAGAAATCTTATTTATATTTTTTCTATTTTGTTGTATATATAAAAAAAATTGGACATTTTTGAAGTTTATATAAATTAAAATATAAAAAACTGCTTGCTGTTTGATGATTCTAAATGAATCCTATTCTAATAAATAAAACCTTTTCCTTTTTAATCAATAATTAGCCAAATTATTCTTCTTCTTTTTTTTTAAAGTACGTTAACTAAAGACTTTTTGTCGTACATTAAAACCAATTGTTGGTGTAGTTAAGTTTTTGATTATTTATAATAATTTCATTTTGGGTTTCTTATATAAAAATTGGGCAATACATTGTACTGTAACGAGAGTGATTTCATAGATCATAAATGTTATTATGAATTAATAAATTAATCCTTTATATTGAATCAGAAAATATCTTTGAGCTTTGAGGGTTAATATTGAATTCAGGATTTTCTAATATTGAATTGAATATTAGAAAACCATAAATAAAGGTAAAAAATATAATTAAAAACCTCAATCAATACAATAATATAATATGTTTTTTTTTTCGGAATATAGAATAGTGAAATAAGGAATACATTAGTAAAATGTTTTTGGAAAAATCATGGTAAAGAAAGAATTGAAAAAAAGGATAATTTTTATATTGACTCTGGATTCCCTAAAAACTTTATAAATTTGATTGCCTGGTTAAATGAACCCTTTGCCATATACCAAACAATACATACGAAACGAAACGTTTTCCAAACCAAATGAAATCATTTTGAATAAATGAACTGAAGAAATGAACAAAAATATTTCGTTCGTTTGGTATGGAATGGAAAATGTGGTATGGAAAAGATTTCGTTTGGTATGGAAAAGGTTTCATTTAACCGGGAAATCCTAAATAATTAAATGATCTGGAAATAAATAGAATGATTAGATTAGATGATGAATGACTCGTATTGAAATATACATTTTTTTTTCATTTTAATAAAATAACCATGCATTTAAGTTAATTTTATATTTACAATTTTTTCGTTTTTCTTAGAGTTTATATATATACGCATGTTGATTTATGTTTTAATGCCATACTTGCGTATGTGCTTTTAAAATTGTTTATTCGATTATTTAGTCTTCTCATTTCTGAATTATATCCCAAAATACTTTAAAAGTAAAATGTCGAATCGAATTATACATTTCATTTGTGTAATGCTATATCGGTGTAAAAATGGTAATAATTAATAATACAAAATTTGCAATCACAGAGGTTAAAGAGAAAAAATCTTGTTTTTCATTTTGGATTTTTGTAAAAATCTTTTTGTAAAAAGTGTCTCGGTTTGAAGAAAAACTCAATATGAAGAAAACGCACTAATATATGTTTACTGTTCTTTAAATCGAAGAGTACCTGCTTATAATTAGAAAAATATAATTTTATCAATGCACAAATTACAAAAACCATTTGATTCGCAAATTATGTATATATCGAACAAAAGATATAGTTTAGTACAATAGTAAATACAAAATTCAGTGAAAAATATGCAATAGGATATATTTATATAAAGAAAAAAAAATTAAAATAAATTAATATCTATATTTTGTACTAATATCTATATTACGATTTATATCTTTTTTTAAGTGCAATAACATTGCATTTATATTGCTATTTATAATTTTGATACTTTGCCTCATAAATCGTTGTTTTTCCTTTTTGTTGTTTTGTTGTTTTATACATTTGCATTGCATTTTAAAAATGTATACAAAAAAAATTTATTCAACCAAAAAACATATACAGAATTCTCATTCTGTATATATAAATATATATATTTATGTGTATTATTATTATAATATCATTTAACAACACAGAAATACACAGAAATATATCGATTTTATTTTATTTTTTTTTTCAAAAAATTGTAATTTAATTTATTGTCGATATATATTGTTTTTTGCTGGCATGTGTAGCTTAAAGCTACGCACAAAATAAAATATATATACACGTATTTATTTATATAAGATGCAGATGCAATGCAAAACAAAACAAAAAAAAAAATAATGTGTAAAAAGAAAAATAAAATATATATATATAGTGAATGTATATAGAACAGAATAAAATATATTTCATATTTTTCATTTTAAAATTAACTACTATATAATCACTTCATCGTCTCAATTTTGTGTATTATCTTATATACATATTTATATTGTATATATAGTTTTTTTTTGTATTTCATATGTGCGTATATACAATGCAAATGTTAAAAAATAAATAAATAAATACCTCTTTACTCCATATATAAAAAAATACATACATCATTTATTAAAATGTATTTTATATCCATTTTAAAATTATGATAAATAATAATTATCGATTTTATATGAGATTAATTATATATATATATATATATATACATATATAAATATATGAATGTACAATTGAAAGAATGTATATTTATTAAAATTTATTGCAAAAGCTATATAGGATTTATTAAGAATTGTTTGTATAACATATTTGAGTATCTCTATAATACTATATATAAATAGCCTGCAATATATTTTCTATATACAGTTAACTCTTTATTCAACGATTTTTCAAGGGACTGATAAAACTGGATGAATACATAAAATCGTTGAATAGATGATTTTTTATATTTGATTTTCATAGCTTATTTCTTATTCATTGTTGACCAAGGAACCAACAAATAAACAAAAAACTCGTTCAATGAAGAGTTATCTGTATATATAAATAACATAACTATGTTATAGATAAATTACAAGAAATTGAAAATAAATATGAAAAAAAAAAATATAACACACATACACGCACAGTCTCATATTTAATAATTTCAAGAGATGCAAAAAATACAATTCCGCGTAGGATAAAATGTGGTGTGGTATTTTTTTTTTGATTTATTTTACATCAATAAAATTAAAAAAAAACTATTAAATAACAGATTTATAGAATAAAATGCGCCTCTTGTGTGTATATTCACTGTTCAATGTCGTGTTTTTTTTTTACTGCAAATATATAATACACAATTATTTATTATTTAAAACAATTTGCAAATATCATAAATAAATAATATCATAAATAAAAATACCATACATACGCAAAATATTATAAAATAAGTACTATGTAAATGGGTGAAAAAAATTTTGTTTTCAAACATAATTTTCCAAATAAAAATTCAATTTTCCAAATTTTCAAATTACAACCATAGTTTTTCTCCAATTTTCCTATTCAATTTTCCACGATTATACTTTGAAAACTCAATCAATTTCTGATATTTCATTGAAGAAAATTTGAAAGTCGCCCCATTAGTTAAAAATTAGCCGAAAATATATTCGATTTTCCATTTTTTTTTGAATGTTGGTGTTTGATGCAAATTTGTTTGATTTTTCACTGAACTTGAATGAAAAATCGGCTATATATAAGGCGTTGAACCGATAAGGCGATTTTTTTAATTTTTTTTCTATATGAATAAATATTAAGAATTGATTGAATTTTTTAATTTTTGTCATGATAAACCAAAATTTAAGAAAAATCGGCCGGTTATAATTAAAGAAAATTTAGAATATTCGATTTATTCCGGAAAATCGATACACTACCATTTTTTTTTATAAATCATCTAATTAGACATATATACCTATCGGAATATATCATATCCTTTTGGAACATTGGCAAACCATTTACCAACTCAGCCTATATGATATATATTAGGCAGGTTGTTATCGTAAACATTTAATTGAAATATTATTGCTCCATTTAACAACTCTAAAATGATTAACTTTTTTATACAAAATATATTCCTGAAGAAATTTTTGTTATATACTTTTTTGATTTCTGATGAAAAATAGCTAAATAGTTTCTTTTTTTTTATATTTGTTTTGTGCACCAAAGAATTAACTCTCATTTCTTAATAATTTTCTATATTATATAGTATGTATAATTTTGAATCTCATCGATCCGCATATGGTTTAAGAATATGTTAAGATATAAATTACTAATATCGCTAAGAAAGATATGAAGGAAATCACAAAGCAAATCGGAATCGAAAACTTTTAAACGGAACATAAAGTACAAATTTAAAATTGACTTCCAGTATTTTTAATCTGCTACAGATAATTCTTGATGTTCTTTTTTTACTCAAACAATAGAAATAATGTTTTAAACATTCAATGGATTCTTATCGGTTGCATATCGTTTGAATCCGTTTAGTGTACATATTCACGTTGAATAGAGCTTTTTTTTAAATATATTTCTGTTTCTGTTCAGTGTTCTGGTATTTATATACAATTCCAAAACTTAAAACGAATCTCACTTGGGTAAAAAAAAACTCTTTATAATTGATTTACAAAATTCTGCAGATGAAAAATTAAGTTTATTATTTATACATTCACAAATTTTTATATATACACTATAAAATAAAAAAAAAAATTTCTCCAGATATGATTTCAAACCAATTGATTTAAACCCGAGATTTGTTCACAAATACAAGCTTCATCACTATATCAATAATACAAGAATTAAAAGCAAATCCATTTTTTAAAAAACTAAAAAAAAAATGTATATATACAAATACATTTTTATATATATACTTTATATGAAGATTGACTTAACTTAATAATGAAGATATTTAATATATAATCAATTTATATGGCAATAAAATAGATATTATGTAAAAGATATAAAAAATAAATAAATTATTAAAATTATGATAAGTATAAGTTTAGCGTAAATGAATGTATAACTATAAATAAATATAAAATCAGATTATTTATATATTTATTCAAAATAAAATAGATTTTATATAAATATATATGTATATATGATTTCATCTGCAAGGTATATTTGCAGTTTTTCATTTACACAATTCATATTTTTATTTTATATATTAGGTTGTCTAAAAAGTATTGATAATTTTTTTTACAAAATTTAAACGATTTTTTTATATATTTCAAATGAAATTTATTAAACCACACATGCGCCGTTTTGATCGATGACCCTTTGCCATTTTTCAGGTAAAGACATTATCCCATCACTGTAGAACTTCTGTGTTTTCTGGGCAAAAATCTGATCCAAGTGCATTTTGCAGCCCTCTGCGGAATTTAATTTTAAACCATTAAAGGAGTTCTGCAGAGACCGGAACAAATGATAATCTGAAGGTGCAAGGTCCGGGCTATATGGTGGATGCATTAAAACTTCCCAGTCAAACTCTCTCAGTTTCTGCCGAGTTGTCAAAGATGTGTGTGGTCTGGCGTTGTCATGATGGAACACAACACCCTTTCGATTGATTAATTCTGGACGTTTTTTTTTAATCTCGTGCTTCAATCTTGTTAATTGTTGACAATAGAGATCGGAATCAATGGTTTGATCGGGTGCTAGTAATTCATAATGAACGATTCCTTTCCAATCCCACCAAACAGACAGCATTACCTTTCTTGGTGTTAATCCAGGTTTTGCTACTGTTTTAGGAGCTTCATCGTTCTTGGACCACGATCTTTTTCGTGCATTATTATCGTATGTGATCCATTTTTCATCACCTGTAATCATTCGCTTTAAAAATGACTCGATTTCGTTCCTTTTAAACAGCGTTTCGCAAATGGAAATTCGGTTCATTAAATTGTTTTGTGTTAATTCATGTGGTACCCAAACATCGAGATTTTTATTGTATCCAGCCTTTGTCAAATGGTTTAAAACTGTTTGGTGATGGATGTATAGTTCTTTAGCGATATCATGACTGCTTACGTGTCGATTTTCTTCAATTTTTGATATGATTTCATCGACTTTTTCAGTGATTGGTCGAGGTGCATCTTTGACATCAAAATTACCGGAACGAAATCGAGCAAACCATCTTCGTCATAGGCTGTTAATTTTGATAAAGTTCCTTCACCGTAAACTGTACAAATTTGTTCATGTGCCTGCGTTGCATTTTCACCCTTTTCATAATACAATTGTAAAATATATCGAATTTTTTCACTAATTTCGCTCATCTTTAATGCACTACAACTTTTAAATGACTAAACAAATTTAATCTTTTTTTTTTTTATCTACGAAATGTCATCTTTCGAACATATGTTAGTGTTAACTGATCAGATTAGTACTACTTGAAATATTCAATTATAATGACATCTATTTACAAAAATTATCAATACTTTTTCGACACCCTAATATTTGGTATAGAGTAAAAGTACCTGTTATAATATGTCTATAAAATATATCTGTACGGTATATACCTGTATTTTTTTTTTTTAAATTCAACTTATTCTTTCACATTTAAACCTGCTACATATTCTATTATAAATATATATATAATTTTTCCGTATATAATTTATACAAAAAAAAAGGAAAAATATCACACACACACACAAAAAAAAGTAAACTAAACTAAACTAACAAAAACTGTATAATAAAAAAAAATAATAAGAAAAAGGATACCGCGCGCGCTTTAACTATTTTATTATAATTTTTATTATTATTATTATATATACAATATAAAAAAAATGCATTCTTTTTTTTCTTCTGCGATAATAGAACAAAAAAAAAATTATACATTTATATTTTCCAACATTTTAAACTGTGGATCTATACACAGTAGCACATTCACGATGGGGGGTTTCTGTTATATATATATATATATATATATATTTTAGAAATGCAATATATAATAATTTTATATATTTTATATATACAGAATAATTCACATCATCCACATTTTTTTTATTTTATTTATATACAATATACATATATAAAATATATAATAAAATCAATACAATTTTTAAAGTGAATTCATTAGATTTAATTTCTTTTTTTTTTCTAAAAGTTTTATTTGAAAAATGAATGTGTGTGTGAATAGTAGTTCTTATTTTTTTAATTTAATCATTGAAAATATAAAAATGAAAAGAATACTGTTTCGACACATTTGTTTTACAATTAAATATATAGCACTTATTTTATTATATATATAGATTAAACACAATAAATTAATAAATTTTCTTCCATTTTTTCTATTTTATTTTAATGACACAGAATTCTTGATCGTGAACAACAACATATTTATGAATTTATGGTGGTGGCAACGGACGGTGGACGTTATGATGCACGTTCTCAACGTGTTCCAATTCAAATAAATATCGATGATGTCAACGATAATAAACCAATATTTGATAAATATCCATTTAAGGCTAAAGTGCCGTCATTGATACAACCGGGACAAATTTTATTACAAATTCAAGCAATGGATGCGGATCAAGGTACAAATGGTGAAATTGTATACAGTTTAATAAATGACACAACAAATGGAAAATTTCGTTTAAATCCGAATACGGGAACATTAAGTGCAACCCAAAGTTTAGCATCGGAAAATGGACGTTTATTACATTTAGAGATAATGGCCAGTGATAAGGGTAATCCACCGCAAAATTCTGTGGGTCTCATTGAATTACGTATCGGTGATGTACCAATTGGTACACCAACATTATATTTTCAAAATGATACATATCGCGTACAGATAATGGAAAATACATTGGCCGGCGCATCGGTTATACAATTGAATGCGGTACGTAGTGATGGACGACGACAAAAAATTTTATATACAATTGGTAGCGGTAATGATGGTGATGCATTTACAATTGATTCACAAACCGGTGAAATTAAAGTTAAACATTCGGATAAATTAGATTATGAACAATATAATAATGATCGGAATAATAAAAATGAAATAAAATTAATTGCTGTTGCACGTACTGATGGTGGTGGTGGTGGTGGTGGTATGCCAATATTATATGGTTATTGTGAATTGTATATAAAATTACAAGATGAAAATGATAATGCACCGAGATTTACACAACAACAATATTCGGCTGCCGTTTGGGAAGGTAATAATAAGGGTACATTTGTTATGCAAGTAAAGGCGTATGACATTGATCAGGGTGCAAATGCACGTGTTTTGTATCATATTGTTGATGGTAATCATGATAATGCATTTATCATTGAACCGGCATTCAGTGGTGTTGTTAAAACGAATATTGTTTTGGATCGTGAAATACGGGATACGTATCGTTTGAAGGTGATCGCCACCGATGAAGGTGTACCACAAATGACTGGTACATCGGTGATACGCGTTCATATTGTCGATATAAATGATAATCAACCGACATTTCCACCGCATAGCGTTATCAGTGTCAGTGAAGGTTAGTATATCTATATCCTATATGCATTTATTTATTTATAAATAATTTTCCGGAAAATTTGTGGCTTGTAGTTTGTGACCCTAGATTTTTTCTATAAATTGGCTAATAAGACATGAACTAAATATCACCTCGTTTAGACAATGTTTTCACGCACCGCTAAAACTTAGTTATACATATACCATTTAAAATGGTCCTTTTCATATAATTCACATCTTTTGAAATTCGGTTCAAATTTAAAAATATCATAAAATGATTCATTGCCTATATATAAATTTTTTAACTTAATTTTAATTTATTATCGCATAAAAGAAATGTTAATTTACAAATATAGTTCTTTTTCTTTATTTATACAATTTCAAAAAATATTCTCATAAAAATCCGTATATTTAAATATTAAAAAAAAATGAAAGAAAAGAAACCTCACATAATTTTAATTTTATAATAATTTTGCGGCATTGCTGCTTCTTAATTTTTCCTTCTTTTTTTTTTTTTTTTTTTTGGTAAGTGAAAATATTTACATATAAATATATAAGGAAATCTTCATGGTCACAAAGTTCACAAATATTATTTAAGTTTTACCATTATATATGGATTGAGAATCAATTGATATTATCATATGTAGAATATATAATATATATTTAGTTAATTTCTTCTTTTAAAGTTCCTTTTGATATGTAGTTACTTATTTATATAATATATATAGAAATTGCAATTCGCACACTTAATTCTGTTTTGTAAACATGAATATTTTAATTTATATAATGAATTGATTTTCTTTCTTTTTATCTGCAGTTTCCTATTGTTTAGATTTCCACAGAATTATTATAGAATTCCTAATATAATTACAATTATTCGGATGTTAATCGTTTGAATTTCCCTTTGATCAAATCAGTAACAATAATAATAATGACGTTATGATAGAAAATAAATGTCATTTTTTAGATATGGAATTATTCTGAAACAAAAATATAATATTTCATTTATTTTCCAATATTTTTAACTTTAAATTCGTGGACATTTTCCAATGCGATGGTTTTTTTTATGAATTCTTAATTCTTATTCTTATAGAAGATCTTAAAATGTCTTTGTCTTTAAAATCCCACACCGCCGATCGTTTTTTTTAATTGCAAAAATATCAGACGACAGAATTTTGTGTATATTTAAATTTTTTTTATTATTATTATTATTATTTTTCATTTACAAACATTTTATATTTTTTTTTTTTATTTACCATCAATAATAATAAAAAAAATTTTACTCATAAATCTTAATGATTTATATTTACCAAATTATCTTTCACATTAACGTATATACAACATATTTAAAAATAACAATTTTTATAGTTATTTATATGAATATGTAAAATACATGAAATCGACCACTTATATTACGAGAAAAGGGACATATATAAATATAAGTAACTAACCAACCAACCGCATTATATATATACAAATACATATATGACGATATGATATTTATTAATTTTTTTTTTTGCGATATTTTTATAATCTTAAAGGAATGCGTACATTTACTCCTTACAAATACGCGGTGCGGTGTTTTATGGAATAATTTATATAATGAAAATATTGTTTTTTTCAATTTTTTTCATTTTTTTTTATTTAATTCTGATATTAAATATTTTTATTAATGGCATATATAAAGTAAAGAATTGCATTATTATTAAAAAATAAAAAAAAAATTAATTGTTTGTTTTGTCGGAGCACGACCCACATTTTTGTACAAATCAGATAATTAGATATATGCGAGTCGTTCAGAATATCCTATATCCTCTTGGAAATCAATGGCTAACAATTTCCCACAGCTCCCAGCTATGCGTGCAAAATACATTTTAATAATAATGATAATTTATTTTTTCTTTTTTTTATTAAATATATAGGAATTGAAATTGGTACAGTTTTAACAACGATTTCCGCAAATGATGTTGATACAAATCCAGCATTAACATATACATTTTCCGATGAAAATTTAGATGATGATATTGAAAAAATATTTGCAATTGATCGTTTCAGTGGTAAAATTATATTGAAAAAACATTTAGACTATGAAATGCGTCAAGAATATCAATTGCATATAATTGCATCGGATGCCGCTCATAAAGCGCATACCACATTAACGATACGCGTTACTGATATAAATGATAATGCACCTGTATTTCAACAGCCCGCATATCATGCAGCATTACCAGGTAATAAATAAGATAATTATTATTAAAGAAATAAACTAAAAAATATTTTTTTGTAAATATAATTACAAATTGAATTTGAATTTGTTTGTTTGCTTAAATATAGATAAAGTAACAAATACCGATTTAGAATTGATGACGGTAAATGCAACGGATGCCGACAGTGGAATGAATGCCGATATACATTATTCAATTGTAACACCGGTAAATGGTTTTAGTGTTGGTGAAACAAATGGTATTTTATATGTGAATACAAGTCGTATTGTAATAAAACCATCAAAAGATGATATTCAATTGACGATTGCCGCAACCGATTCGGGTGTACCGCCATTAAGCTCAGTGACTACCGTTCGCATTCACGTAAATACAAACGCACAATTAAAACCACAATTTTTACAAAATCAATATCGGTAAGTTAAAAAAAAATAAAAAATAGACTATAAGTAAATTAATTATTTCGATTATTAATCATTTTTTTTAATTTAATTCTAATAATTTTCCACAGAGCAACAATTAATGAAGATGCTCCGCGCGGTACAATCATATTGAAATTATTCAATGATATTTTAGATGTTGATTTAATGCAAAATATTCTATTTGAAATTGTGGCCGGTAATGATGGTGATGTATTTGAAATAACCCAACCGAATAGTTATGTTGCATTGGTGAAATCATTAGATCGTGAAAAAATCGATAGTTATAATTTACGTTTGGTGACCACCGAGCGTGGTGTTCCCGCACGTAAAGATGATAATACAACGGCAATTAATATTTATGTAACCGTTGACGATGCAAATGATAATGCACCGATATTTCAATTACAGCCATCGTCTACAGCCAGCGGTGCGACAGCCTATGAACAAACAATTAGTGAATCAATTGGTGTCCGTCAACAAATTCATCAATTTTTGGCAATCGATGATGATCTTCAGAGTTCGGTGAATTCCGAAGTGACCTATGACATAACATCTGGTAATGATTTACGTATGTTTTCAATTGATTTGATTACCGGTATATTATCGGTAAACAATGAATTGGATTGTGATTTAGGTCCATCCGAATATCATCTGATAATTAAGGCGTGTGACAGTGGTGTTATACCAAAATGTACTTTATGTCCGTATCATTTACGGATAACCGATGAAAATGATAATGAACCACGGTTTCCGATTAGCGAATATTTAGAGTATGTCGGTGAAAATGAACCAATTGGTACAAGTATATTTACCGTACATGCAACGGATTTGGATAAGGGAGAATTTGGTAAATTAAATTATTCAATTATATCATCGTCTCAACATATGACAATGATGATGATGAACAATAATAATAATAATAATAATAATAATGGAGGAATAATTTATAATAGTAATAAATCAACAAATGATTTATTATTGTCGGACGAAGATGGTTGGGAAAAATTTAAAGTTGATCCACAAACGGGATTGATAACATCAAATGCAATTTTTGACTATGAACAACGTAATCGATATGTATTTCAATTGCGTGCCATGGATATT
This sequence comes from Dilophus febrilis, assembly GCA_958336335.1. Lineage (NCBI taxonomy): Eukaryota > Metazoa > Arthropoda > Insecta > Diptera > Bibionidae > Dilophus > Dilophus febrilis. The sequence continues at coordinate 28,631,452 of OY284471.1, read as the reverse complement.
GGAGGTAAACAGGCTACCGTTAAAGTACGTATTATGATTGAAAGTCGTGATGAATATAGTCCACAATTTACCGAACGTACGTATCGTTTTGTATTGGGCGGCGCCACATTTGCATCGTCCGGTACATTACCCATTGGTTATGTTATTGGTCGGGTGACGGCAACCGATCGTGATAAAGGACCCGATGGTCGTGTTGTCTATCAGCTAACAAATGCTCATCCATATTTTAAGGTGAATCGGACAACGGGTGCTGTCATGATAAAACGTAAATTAGATAATTCATTTGATGCCACCTTAGATGCTGGTCGTGATATTAGTCTGGTGATTACGGCCAGTTCAGGTCGACAGGGTTCATTAACAAATATGACAGTTGTTGAAATATCACTGGATCCATTAGCCGATTTGGGTACAAATCAAGCAAGTAGTATTGCAGGAGGTGATGGAAATGCAAATAATAATATCCTCAATAATAATAATAATAATAATAATACAAATGCTGATTCAACGGGATTAGCCGATTGGGCACTTGGTCTTATGATTACATTAATTTTAATTGTACTTGCCTGTGCGGCTGTATTTTTATTTTTACATATGAAAAATCGTCGTCATAAACATATTACAAAACCAAGTTTAAGTAATGAATCAATTGGTGGTGGTGGTGGTGGTGGTGCAAATACAAATTCAAATAGTTATGTTGATCCAAGTGCATTTGATACTATACCAATACGTGGTAATGGTAATTTATTAAGTGGGGTTGGTATTGGTGGTAGTTCAACCGGTGGTGGTCGAACAAATGCCGGTAATAGTGGTGCAAATAGTGGTATGGGAAATTCAAATAATAATGGACAATTTGCACCGCCGAAATATGATGAAATACCACAATATGGTGGACATCCCGCAAGTTCATCGGGTGCCGCAACAACATCTGAATTATCTGGTTCCGAACAGAGTGGCTCAAGTGGACGGGGTTCCGCTGAAGACGGTGAAGATGGTGAAGATGAAGAAATTCGTATGATTAACGAGGGACCAATGCAACGTGATGGTGTTTTACATCGTAATGGTGGAGCGGGAGGAGGTGGTGGTGGTGGTGGAGCTGGTGGTTCCGATGATGGACGCCTATCCGATGTATCTGTACATAATACACAAGAATATTTAGCTCGTTTAGGTATTGTTGATAATCCAAATACAATTGGTGCTACATCAACATCATCCCGACACTGTTCGGAAAGCATGGGCGTTGGTAGTCAAAAAGATGTTTCAATGTTACATCATCATACAATGCCATTAGTTGATTCGTTACACAATATGTTTGATGAAGAATCAGCTGAAAATGATATAACAAATTTAATTTATGCAAAATTAAATGATGTAAATGTTGTTAGTGGAGTGGGAAGTGGTGGAAGTTCAATTAATAATAATAATAACAATATGGATCGTATGGTTGGAGGTGTTAATGGGGGTGGTGGTAATAATAATGGTAGTGTTACTGGTGGAATGTCAGGTATTAATAATAGTAATAATAATAATAATATTAACAATAACAATGGTAGTGTCGTTGGTGGTAATGTTATTGGCAGTGGTAGTAGTGAACGTGGCAGTAGTACAGATGAGGCGGCCACAACAACGGGTAGTATTAGTGCGGCCGTTGATCATGTTATGGTAATGGGTGGTTTTGGTGATCATCCGGTGGTAGGCGGCGGTAATACAGGACCATCAATGAACGGTTCATTAAGTTCAATTGTACATAGTGAAGAAGAATTAACGGGCAGTTATAATTGGGATTATCTATTGGATTGGGGACCACAATATCAACCATTGGCTCATGTATTTTCCGAAATAGCCCGACTTAAAGATGATACTCTATCTGTACATAGTGGTAATAGTGGTACATCTAGTGCAAAAAGTAAAGCCGGTTCGTTACCAATACATTCTGTAAAACATATACCACCGCCATTATTAACAAATATTGCACCACGAACGATACCAATATTATCGGCACGCGGTAATTTACAACATCATCAACAACAATCCGGTAATCATCAATATCTTTTACCACGTTCACCAATTAGTCATGATACAAATGGTGGTTTTAATACCTCATCGGCAATGTCACCGAGTTTTTCACCTTCATTATCACCATTAGCCACAAGATCACCATCAATATCACCGCATGTTGCATCACATGGAAGTGGTGGTGGTGGTGGTGGCGGTGGTCCTGGTAGTGTTTCAAGCGGTCATCATATGGTAAGTTTACCAAGGCATCAACAGCAACAACAACAACACCATCAACAATTACAACATCAACAGCAACAACATCATCAACAACAACAGCAACAGCAACAGCAACCGCAACCCTTACAACGTAAAACATTGGATACTGATATACGAATTAGAATGTAATAATTTTAATTAATTAATTGTAGATTAATAAATATGAGTATTTTATTTTTTAACATTATACATATAAAATTGTGAGTGATTTAAAAACTGTGAGATTTAAATATAGTGAAAATGCTTTTATTTTATTTTTAAGTTGTCTCTATATTAATTTAATATTCCATTTATTTATATATATTTATAATAAATAAAATACATTTATGATGATTTAAAGACAAAAACAGAGAGCGATCAAATTTAAAAACAAAAAATATTTCAATAAAATATTAATTTATTAAAATCCATTATAAATATCGCAAAAAAAAAAGAAATTCACTATTTTTTTTATAATATTGTTTGATATTTTAAATGCGAATTTAAATTTAATATAATAATAAATATAAAAACAGACACCATATTTTTTTAAATATAATTTTTGTAAATAATTTATATTTTGTATATTATATTTTACAATTTAAAATATATTTTAGATATTTATTTTAAGTATATTTTTATATATAATTTATATAAGAAAATGTGCCTATTTGTTTTTTTTTTATTTTGTAAATATTAATAAATAAGTTTATTTATAGTTATAAAATTAAATATAATAAACAATTTATTAAATATTAAGAAAATCAAAAAATCGCCTCACCCCTGCTGTATAATTCGTATTTTTTAGTTGTAAAGATTAAAAAAAACCACAATATAATTAATTTATAATACATAAGCAACAAAAAAAAATCTATAAGACTGTGTATAGCGTTTTTTTACGCCATATAATTAATATTTAAATGAAAAATTTATTATTATATATATTAAGAATAGTTAAAAAAAAATTGTATAATTGCAAAATTTTATAATATTTTCTATATAAAAAAAAAATCCATCATAATTCGCCATATTTTCAATTTTTTCCAATTATAAAAATGAATTTATTACAAATAATTAAAAACCATAATGCAATTTGGCAAATAATCAATATTATTATATAAATAGCAAAAAATAAAATAAAGTAATATAAAAAATCTATATACAATTGATATTATAAATTATATAAATATACATATTGTAAATTAATTAATTTTTATTGTTTTGTAAATTATATAAATTAATTATAATTATTATTACACAATTTTTATATAAAAAATAATATTAGTTTTAAATATAATTCTAAATATATTAATTATAAAAAAAAAACCGTGTACAAAACAAATAACTACTTTATTTTTAATTTTATAATTATTTTAATTTTTATTTTTATATAAAAAATGTGTAAAGAAATAAAAATTTTATAATAAAGAAAATTTGCAATTCATTATAAAATTGTGTGAATTGAAATTAATAAAACATATATGGAAATGAAAAAATAAATAATAAATAAAAATGTTTAATGTCAAAAGTTTTAATTTAAATTTTAAATAATTCGAAATTGAAAAGAAAATCTGTTAATTTTGATAATTCTAAAAATGTCTCATTTTGGTTGACTTTTTCATGATTTTTTGAAGGTTTTTCCATAACATTTGATGGTTTTTTCATCCCATTTGATGATTTTCGATTAGGATCGCAGAATTCATAAGACAAAATAATTGAAAATTTTATTATATACAAACTTTTTGTTGATTTTTTTTATTAAAAGAAATATTTAAAAAATCTATTTATTCAGATTATGGGCGCCTGGTAACAAAATCTCATATTGAATTGACTTTTTCATGATTTTTTGACGGTTTTTTCATGAATTTTGATGGTTTTTTCATCCCATTTGATATTTATCGATTAGGATCGCAGAATTCATATGACAGAATAATTGAAAATTTTATTATATACAAACTTTTTGTTGATTTTTATTATTAAGATAAATATTTAAAAAAATGTATTTATTCATGTTATGGGCGCCTGGTAACAAAATCTCATATTGGTTGTATTTTTGATGGTTTTTCGAAGGTTTTTCCATAACATTTGATGGTTTTTCATTTATTGTTCCGAATATTAGTTAATCAATAAACCTTTTGTGTTGTAGAGTTTTTGTTGCATAAACATTTTTAATTCTTTTTTTTCATTCATTCATTTAATTCATTCAAAAATCCTCTAAATGTTTTGTTTTCATTTCATCTATTATTAAATGGATGAACCAAAACCTAAAAATAATAGATAATAAAAAGGTTTAAAATTTAAATAGATAAAAACGAAAATCCTTCAAAATGTTAAATTCTATTTATGCGTTATTAGTATATTTTATTTTTTAATTATAAAAAAGATTATATAATCAATTTCAATTGATTATATTCAATAAAATTCGGTTTTTTTTCTAAAAAATAAATTGTCCAAATGTTTTTTCAACAATATAAAAAAAAAAGAATATATTAAGAAAAGATAAATCAATGATAAGATAAATAAATTGGTTCTTTTTATTGCTTAAATATATCGATAAGTTTGCAAAACCCCTACAACCGACAACAAAAAAAAAACATCGAAATGTTTTTAAGAGAAATTTTTCTATCATATTTTATTTATTTGTTTTTTTTTCATTCTGTTGACGTTTCATGTGAAAAAAAAACAACATTTCATTTATTATTTATTTTTTGTTTTATTTATTTAATATTTTGATTTTTCATTTTCACATCAATCACATAACTAATTATAAAAATATTTTTAAATTAATTAAATAAAATATAAGGTAATAAATAAATTATATTAAATAAAAATAAAGAAAAACAATTTGTTATATTTTTAAAAAGTTAAATAAGAAATGAAAATCACAAATTTTTAAACTGTTGTTTTGTTTTGTAATTTTTTGTGTGGGTTGTTTTTGTTTTTTTTTTTGTTGTCCTTAATTTTGATTTCTTTTATTTCGGAAATGTTTTGTAATTGTTTTGTTTTCTAAATAAAAAAAAAACAAGAAGACATTATCAGTAACCATTCTTTTAAAACAATCAAAAAAAAATGTATTCCGATTGGGTGAGTTTATCGCCTAATATTGCGGCAAACAGTAATGGAGGTCAATCCGAAAGTGTATTGAATAAATTTGCAAATTTTGCTGGTCGTGATGTTGCCGTGGCCGTTGTTAAACAATTATCATTAAATTTAGGAATAACTCAATCAGCTGAACCATCTCTATTAACGAAAGATGAAGAAGTAAATTCAATATCTTATGAATAATATTTAATTTGATATTCTTTTATAATGATTTGTTTTATTCCATGTTTTTAAATAGGTACTTTGGTGTATGGATGTCATTTGTCATGGTCTATCGTTACCGTTAACCGAACATGAAACCATTAAGGATTGTGTTAATGTGTACTGTGAATGGTTAACGGCATTAAATACAAATCAATTGACAATCAAATGTAGTGTACCAAAACCGATATGTGATGAACCAAATTTATATGCCCGAAAAATGATAAATCATTTTCACAATTTATTTGTACCGCGACACGGAGAAGGTATAATTAATAAAAAATGTTTTAATAAAATTTTGTAATATTTTTTCGTTACGTGTTTCACAAATCAAAAAATCATTTGCTTTATAATAGCACAGAGGATATTATTGTTTTGTTAACTTTTATTATTTTAAGTGTTTTTTTTTATTCTTTTTATTTTGCTAAATTTTAATAATTTTATTGTTTTATTTTTTTTTCTAAAACTAATCTATCACAAACAAAAAAAAATGATTTATATATATTTTTTTTAAAGTCTGGCCATTTTTGTACCAGGATGAATTGGGTAAGATGATATTATTCATGAAAAAATTTTCTAATTAATAACGCGGGCTTCTTTTCTTTTTTTTTTTTATAATAATTAGAAACATTTTTCATTTTTATTTAAATAAAAATTTGCTAAAAATGTAATAATTTTGATCTAATTTTGCTTTTTATTTATTATTTTGAGTTTTTTTTTTGTCTTTTGTTGCCTAAAAATTAATTTTACATAAATTATTTTTGTTCACCTACGAAAATTGAATGTAATTTATATGTTTTTTTTTTTTAATTATGAAATAATATAAAATATTAATTGAAATTTCTTTTTATAATTTTTCTTTTATTGCCGGGGTGACTTCATTCATTTATTGATCGTGTAGGAATGGATTTAATAAATCGTCAGGCTGTTTTGTGTCATCGTGTTTTACGTACGTTACAACAAATTGCCCAAACATCACAAATATTAACGAATGAAACATGGGAAACACTACTGTTATTTCTATTGGCAATAAATGAAATTTTATTGGCACCACCAATTATAAAAGATGATGTTGGTGATCAATTGGGTGAACGTGTTTTAAGTGTGCTGTTCGAGGTATGGCTATTGGCATGCCAAAAAAGTTTTCCATCACCATCAATGTGGAAAACATTACAGGAATCATGTCAATTGTTAAGACATCGTATTGCTCTAATTGAACAATGGAATCGTGTTAATTTAGCGTTAACCGCACGTCTATTAGAATTTACCTATGGACAAAATTTTCCTGAATTAAAAATTGGTAAGATTATAAATTTAATTAGTTGTTTTGTTTACTTGTCAGTTTTTAACAAGTCAGTAATTAGTATAATTAATTTGCCTTTAGGCAAATATCCTATCCATTTGATAATATGACAAAAACATTTTCAAGCTCTGCCACTGAGTCTTAGATTTCTGAGTGCCTATAATTCATCATTCAAATAATATTTATATAAGTTCTAAGTTCTATTTCAATATATCTATTTTTTTTTTGTTATTTACAGGTGATGAAGATGCCCAATTAATACCGAAAACAATGTCAAATGATTGTATTGCCCAAACATGGTATCGTTTTCTTCGAACCATTGGATCACCAATTGCATTATGTTCACCGCAATTGATCAGTAAAACACCACAATTTATGCAATGGGCAATACAACGTGCCGATGGCATTGAACCATTTCAACATCCATGTCTTTTGCAATTACCACAAATATTTTTGAAATCAATTAAAGGAATTTCCAGTCAAGTTAATGCATTTTTGGGTAAATATTTATTTTTGTACCACTACAAAAAATGGGGATTTTTGTATATAAAAAAAAAAAAAAACAAAACACAAACAAAAAACTTTTTCACACACACAAAAATTCTATTAGTTTATTGTAACGAAATTGCTTTTATATATTTTTTATTTTATTTTATGTTTTATTCTATTTTATTTATTTTTATGGTATATGTAAAAAAAGCACACAAACAAAAAAAAACAAAACAAAAAAAAAAATTATCAACAAAATACAAAATCGAAAAAAAAAACTATTTTTAAATTAATAAATAGAAAATTGTAGATATTTTTATTATATAGGAATTCATAAAATTATTATTATTATTATTAAATATATATTTTTGTGTGTTAGGAATTTATCAACGTAGTCCATCTGATGAACAAATTATTGATTCTTTATTATTATTAAATCAAAATCAAATTTTACGACATTCTGCAGGCGATTTTAAACGTTTGGATGCATTTGGTTCTAGCATTAGTAATAATAATATTACATCTATATCGGGTAGTAGTCATAATAATATTAATAGTAGTAATACAACAAGTGGAATGAATATTGGTAGTGGTAATAATACGGGAAATATTAGTAATGCTGGTGGTGGTGGTGGTGGTTTTGGTGGAGGGATTAGTGGCATTGGTGGTAGTAATATTAATATTGGAAACCAATCAACAACATCAAATAATAATAACAATAATAATACATCAATTGATCATACAAATAATATAATACCACATTCCCCAACACCTCCATTACAGAGACGGTTAGCAAAAAGTTTTAGTGTGGCTCCGTCTAGTTCACAGCATAAGGGTGTGATTCTTTTTTTTTTTTTGTAATATAAATTAGATAAATTAAAGAAAAGAAACAATTTTTAATGAATTTTTTTACCTTTGAACGGGCCCTTTTTATTTCGTTTTTAATTCTTTGGATAATTTTTTATGGTTTACTTTTTGGTTTTTTTTTAACGGGATTAATTTAAAATATAAATAATTAAATATTTTTTGATAATTTTTTGTATTATTTTGTATTTTTAAGTTATTTTGCATGTTTTTTTTTTTGTTACCGTTTTTTTTGTTTTTTTTTATTGTGTTTTGTTTTTTATTTTTAAATTGCTTTTATATCACTTTTATTTATTATTATTTTATTTTGTCTATAAAAAAAAACACTATTTTTCTTTATAATTTTTATTATTATTTTTTTAGAATAAGATCCTTATGTTTTATTTTTGTATTTTGAAAGAGGAAAAATATTTCTTTAATTGACTATGACAATTATTGAATAATTTTATTTACTTTTATTAACTTTATAATGCAATATTTTTTAAATAACTAAATTCATTAGTTTTTTTTTGTAAATTTATACTATAAAAATTATTAGATAAAATTTTAAATGATAAAAAAATCCGCCCCTTTTTAACGTGATAGAAATTGAATTAGTAAAATAAAAAAAAAATATTGCATTATAAAAATTGTTATAGTGACTGCAATAACATTTTTAATAATAAATTTTACTCGATTTTTTTCTTTGTTCATTGTTTTTTGATTAGGAATAAGCAAAGGATCATTAATTGGTTTAACGAGTAGCCGATCAACTGTTCATGCACCATTAACACCAAATTCATCGGGGCCGGCATCAGCTTCAAGTTTACCATGTAAGAATCAATTTAAATATATATGTTCTTTTAATTTATATAATATTTTTAAACATTAGCATTACCATCATTACCGCAAGAACATCGTCCGCCGTTAGCCGCAACACGTCCAAAATGTAATAGTATTTTACATTTATTTGGTGAATGGTTATTTGAAGCGGCTCACATTGGTGGTGACACTTGGTTACAAATAACCAAAAGTAATTGAATATGTTTTATTTTAAATGTTAATTAAATATTTATATATAGAAATTTTTTTTTTTTTAAGAACAAGCAACAGAAGCTAGCCGTCGTCCATCATCAATGATAATGGATAATCGTAAGGGTTCATTGTCCTTATCACAACCATCATCGTTAACCGAATCGGCCGATATGATGCCATCCGGTTTAACCATTGATAAATTTGAATCGGGACGTGCCGAAGCAATCGGTGCTCTATGTCGTATATTTTGTGCTAAAAAAACTGGTGAAGAAATTTTACCCGTATATTTGGCACGTTTTTATATTGCCGTCCATCAAGGATTAAAATGTCATAATGAAAGTAGTCGTGGTAGTGCTGCTGCTGCTGCGGCTGGTGCTGGTTCGAGTGGTACTGCCAGTACTGGTGGTGGTGGAGAATATGATGAAATTATTGCAAGTATATTATATAATTCAGCGGATTTATTTCGATTGGATTTGGATGGTGTACAAATTTTATTACCAGCATTTATTGCCGCCCTTGAATTAGTACTATCCGATAAAATGAAAACCCAAATAACAATGATCAATAAAATTGATTTGAGACGTGCATCAATACATATTTTGTTATCAATATTAGCATTACCATTACATTTTCAAGCGTTACCGATACGTGATATAAATAATGGTGATAAGTAGGTTTTTTGTCTTGACACTTTTTTTCTGTATATTTATATATTTTTCTATTTCTATTCAATAGACTGATAACATTTGCTCAATTAAAACCGAAATTAATGAATATTTTAATATATGCATTACAAGCGGAAACCGATGCACAAAATACTCATATGCTGTTGGGTGGCCTATTGATGTGCGTTCAAGATTCAACAATTTATGAAGATTTAAATGATACAATTGGAATGAATTCCAGTCAAGGTGGTCATATAAATGAAAATGTAATGCCACAAACAACATCGGCCCATCATAATGATACAAATCTTTTAAGTTCAGGTTTGAATGGTTTTTTTTTGTCAATTTCCTTTTTTTAATTTAAATAATTCATAACTTTATTTATTTTTTTGTCGTTCTTGCTTTTTTGTTATGACACGCGCCAAATGAATATAATAAATTTTTCACATTTTATTATGGGTTCTAGCAATAAAAGACAGCGCAGACATTATATAATTGAACAAATTTCGGTAGACTTTACAAAATTAATGAAATGTTTGGGGAACGTTTTCAATATTAAATTAATGCCAATCCGTCAGTAAAAATTAGATCCAATAGGAAAATACTTTAAATATATACTAAAATGGACTAAAATGAATTGTGTTTCATAACCAACAATCAGGGATGAATACAAACTTGTAGAAAAAGGGATTTTATCCATACGATTAAAATCTTATTTGGTTAGATGATCCAAGTCACAACGAAAATTACCATAAATTAGGCTAAAAAAACCTTAACTTTCCAACAATATAACAAATCTGGAAGTTCAGTAACTTGTTTGAACAATTTTTTATTGTAAAAATACCATAAAATATAAATATTGGTAAAAAATCGTCGATACTCAGATGGAATTTTCCAATACGCCCAATTGATCAATTTGATTGAACTTTGAATACCAAAATTGATGACATTTTCCAATGACTAATCCTTGATAGGCAACTTTTTTAATGCTCTTTACTGAACTTTCCTTCAAACTTAATTTTAGAATGACATTCAGAAAAAAAAAATCACCCGAACCGCGGAGACTGACCAAAACAAAACGACATGAAAATAATTTTTTTTAAAGCTTAAATTTAATTTAAATAGTTTTTTTTATATATATATTTTTTTTTTATGTTTTGTCTTAATTTTTATTTTATTTTATTTTTATAATTATATATTATATAAAAAAAAAACCAAAATTAAATTACAAAAAAAAAAAATATACACACGTCCAGCTTGTTCGGAAAAAAGTGCTTCTTGTTCGATAGCTAGCAATTCAAGTTTGGGGGGAAATAGTTTAACAACGGCAACGATAAGTAATGATTTTCCTAGTTTAACAATATCCGATGATGTGTCAGCTGATTTTTTTCAAGATTTTGAATGTTCACCAATTGATGGTAAATAATTGATAATAAATTTGTTTAAATTTTTTTTAAATTGGTCTCTATATATATATATATATAAATAATTAATATAATAATTAACTGAATAACAAACAAACAACAACAACAACAAAAAAAAACCGTTTTTAAATAAATAATTTAAATGAAATTCCATTAAAAAATATTACGGTTTGTATTTTTAAAGAATGCCAATTATTTTTTAAATGCTGCTGCGCTTATCAATTTTTATTATATTTGCTTTTTTGTGGCAAATTAATTTTTATCTTTATTTCAACATAAAAAATTAAATTACACCAACAAAAAAAAGTATCTTTGAAATTATATAGAAGGAATTAATTATTATTTTTATTTATTTCTCTAATTTTTAGATAGTGCTCATGCACTTTTTGTTCGTGCCACATATTTGGTATGTCATCGTTTAATAATCGCCTGGAAACTTGATTTAAATGTATCATTGGCCGCATTAGAATTGCTCTCCGGATTGGCTCGTATGCAAATTAAAGAATCTGGTTAGTAAGATTTAATGAAGAAACAAAATTATTTCAATAAAAAAAAAATTAATTTAAATCGATTTTCCGTCATTGTGCGCTCAGATGCCCTAGAATGTAAACGCGCTGTTAAATGGATATGCGATTATATATGTCATCAGTGTTCACGTCCACCGCCCGCTCACAGTAAAGATTTACACAGTACAATTGTAGCCGCTTTTCAATGTACATCCGCATGGTTAATGCAACATCCATATTTATTACAAGATAAAGATTGTCTGCAAATTGTATTGGAAGTCGTTGAATTGGGTATTTCGGGATCGAAAAGTGTCGGAAAACCAGGCGAAACAATTAAATTAAAAGATGACAAAGAATTAAAACCGGCATCGATGCGTGTACGTGATGCTGCCGAAACATTATTAACCATTATATTGGAACAAGTTGGTTATTTTCCCAGTGAATGTGGTCCACAATCAACGTCATCGCTATTAGATGAAATTGCATTGTACAAACATTGTAATTCAAATCCAATGAATGCCGGTTCGCTGAATTCGGTAACACAACAGGAACAGGCCATACAAAAATTTCGTTATTTTGTAACGGAAAATTCAACAATATTGGGATTACTTGAAGAACCGCTGGGCAACGATCAAGATCCACAACCAACGGTTACATGTAATGCATTTTTTTTTAATTATTGTACTTTAATGAGTTTTTTTGTTAATTTGATCCTTTTGTTTTTTTTTTTTTTGCTAGTATTAATTCGTGGACCATTTGGACGGCATGCATGGACAATGCAATTAAGACATTTGCCACGTAGTAAATCGGGTAGCACAAAGTATCATGCAACGAATCCTGGTCGACCGGTACCAATGAACGATATGCCAATGCGACAGGAAGTTGAACAGAAATGTTTTCCGGATGGTGTAGACCGTGTACATCCGTGTATTGTGGATTATTCAATACCGACACTCGAGGCAATCGTTCAAAAGAGTGGTTGCGGAGATACGATAAAAGATCTCTATGAAATGTTGGAAAAACAAACGATATACGAGAAAATGGCATGGGCCGAAACGGATTGTTCGACAGATAGTTTATCGCATGCTCAAGAGGCAGTGCCACCAATTGTTTGTCATGAATTTCAAGCAGCTCGTTTATTTCTATCACATTTTGGATTTTTAACAATGATGGATGACGGTAGTCTCGGTTTGAGTGGGAATACGAGTGCTGGTGGTGCAGGCGGTGCTGGTGGTGGTGGTGGATCTGGAAATAATTCAAAAGAAAAAAATGAAAATAATTTTACACAAGCGGCAGCTCCATTATTAACAGTATTGGATACAAAACGTGCAGGTTTCACTGCCGATTTATATCAATTGGATAAATTAAGTTCACGTACTCATGATACCCTACATATATTTTATGTAAAAATTGGACAATCACAAGCTGCGCAAATCATTGATAATATGTCTGATGAAAATATTCCATTAATTAATACACATTTTTGGAATGTATTAATGTCATTGGGGTGGCCGGTTAACATTGATGAACATTCCGGTTGGACCGGATCCCATTCGAATAGTTGGCGTATTAAAACAAATAATAATCCCATGACGGTTATTCCCGGATCACCGCTTACGGATAAAACAAATAACGTGAATACAAATACGACAAATAATAACAGTAGTAGTATGGCTGATCGTAATAAATTTAATGGTGAAAAACAAATATTATATTGGGCGGATGTTGGTACTGAAATTGCATTTGTTGTACCAACAAAATGGAATAAATCGGATATTGATGTTGATGCTTCTACTACTCCTGCTGCTGCTGTTAATTTATCAACAGCATCACAATCCTCGGTGAATATTGATCAAACCGATAATAATAAATCACATCATCCGGGTTGGTATGAACGTAGTGTAAGCGTAATGCCACAAACCGGTCCAAATAAAACACCAATTGGACAAAAACCAAGAACATTATCATTGGAATTGGATAAATTAAAAAATAATAATCAATCATCGATGAACAGTAATAGTAGCAATAACAGTAGTAGTAGTAGTAGCAGTAGCAGTGGTGGCAGTACAATTGGAATTAGTAACAGCGGTTCTGGAGTTACGGCTAGTGCAGATCCATTGCCACCGACGAGACGTAAAACAACAAGCTCACGTCCATCACATTTTTCACAAAGTGGTGTTAAATTCTTTTTAGTATGGTTGGAAAGTTTTGAAGATCATCTTACATTTCCAATAGGTATTATTATTCTATTAATTTTATATTAAAAAATCTATTATGTTGTATTTTAATTTTGTTTTTTTTTTTTGCAGATGATTTATTGGCATACACAAAAACCGGTGAAGAAAGTGTAACAACAACAGCAACAGCAACCAGTGGTCAAAATGCATCTTCAAGGACCACTGATTGTCATATCATATTTTTACATGCATTAAATTCCGGTTTGTTACGTGTAAAATTACAGGGACCAACGGGACGTATGAATTTTGCAACTCCATTAGTTGATGGAATGGTAATTAGTCGACGAGTTGTTGGTAGTTTAGTACGACAAACTGTTTATAATATGGCTAAACGGAGACGATTAGATAATGAATCGTAAGTTTAATAAATTTTTTTGTTTCGATTAATTTCTTTCTATTAATATAACATTTCCAATCTAATCTAATCTACAGATATCAACCACCGCATGTACGACGCCGTTTAAAAGTGTTGGATATTGTGCAAAAATATAAATTAAATTTAAGTGAACCAGAACTTTTAGCACATTTATTTAAAAGTTCATTTTAATTATTATAAAAATGTATTTATTTCCTTTTTTTTTATATATTTTGTTATTATTTTGTTAATTTTGTGTTTATTTTAATTGTTTATTTAATTTTGTCTATTAGTTAGTAAATAATTTAATTTAACAAACAAAAAAACAGATTTGTTACTATTTGTTACTAATAACTTAAAAGAAAAAAAGTATTATAATATTAAAAAAAAAGAATCTAACATTTTTATAACAAAAAAAAAATAATAATATTTCATTTAATAAATATTTTATTTATTTACGTAAATTTATATTTAACATTTTATTTATTATTAAAATATGTATATTAATAAAACAAAATAAATAACATACATTTATTCGTTTATAAAAAAAAACAAACATTTATTTTATTTTAATTTAAATCCAAAAAAAACAAATAGTCTAAATAAAGGCGAAAACAAAATGTTGTAGGGAATTTAAAGAGCATATATAAAATAAAAAATACCCCTTTAAAAATGTATTACTCCATTGATAATATCATCACGAAATTATTCAATTTTTGTATATATAATTTGAGTACGGTTCACCACATACACGGATTCCACAAACTTAACGAAATGTTCCACACTTTTATATGATAAACGCCGAAATTTATACTATAATTCAAAAAAATTCATTGCTTTTTTTCGTTTTCACGCTTAAAATATTGAATTAATTAATTTTTTTAATATGTTTATTAAAAGGATTATACTTCCATTCCATTATCCATCAAGAAAAAACGTTCCCCAGTCTTTTATTAAGAAATTAGCATTTATCACGTACAAAAAGCAAAGCCTTGTGGAATCCGTGGATGTGGTGACCCGTGGATGTAATGAACCGTCTCGTATAATTTTGGTATATTGCTATGCATGCCAATCATCCATCGAAGTAAAGGTCGTCCGCGGTTCGCATCCGATGTGATGCCATTAAGTTTTATCAGTACAAAAATATATAATATCAGAAAATAAAAAATCACAAAATAATAATAAAAAAAAAATTAAATTTTTGCTTTTTTTTTTGCTAAATTTCAGTATAAAAATACAAGAGTTAACTCTTGTATTTTTTTTTGTCACCCCATCCAATGGCCACCAAAATTTTACCAATTGTAGAGCTTCAATTGTTATCTACCATACATAAGTATGAACCTCGGTGATGGTCCAGGAACGCTATGATCAGCCTTTGAAAATCCATTTTTTGCCATTTTCCAACGTCAATATCTTTGATTTTTCTTCGGCCATTTCCATAGCTGAACATATGATTTGATAGGGAATTTTATTATCTTTCATTTGATACTGGTCCCATTTTTATACATCCCATGGTTTGGCCAGGAGGCATGATTGAAATTTGGGTAATCCCATGTAGACTACATTTCATCCGCTGATTTGAATAAGAAATAGTTGCTTCATTTTCAAATACATACCATCGCTGGAAAGAAGAAGGATTTAAATTTATTTTAAAATTGGTCCGATAATTTTCCCATGAAAATTGTAGATTTCCTTTAAACATAGAAAATTATTGATTTTCGGTGTATTTCAAAGGTTGGTTCCTAAGTGATTCCAAATGGTAATCAATTCCAAATGATTGGTTAATTAAACTAGACTATACCCGATGACTTTTCGTTCAAGCAGCCGTCGAATATCTATCAGGGTTTCCATACAGTAGTGGCCCAAAGTTGACCCTGCATCAAAAATTGGAAAAAATTCAATTCAATGTATTGATGGGTTATCCTGGCGGTACGGTAAAGTTGTAGAACAAAAGTTTTATGTTTTTAAGATCTTTATCGCATATTGGCGGCTCAAAGTTGTATCTTTAAAAAATCGAAATTTTCCCATTTTTCACATTTTTATGAGAAAAACGGAAAAAATCTAACTTTGTTGTTTGTCAACCGATTTGAATGGGGTTGATGGCAACCGAAAGATCTTGTTGTTGGGAGTATTTTGTTTTTATAATGTTTTATTCTAGCTCCTATAGGTTTAGCAGAATTTTCCGGGGAACATTTTTTTCCAAGCGATCCTCTTGATTTTTTGGCGAAGGTACGTTTGAAGGATGTGGGAGCATTTTTTAACTCCAGAAATAGTCAAATTTTCGTCTTTTTGCTATGCTATTCAGGATTTTCCATAGGAAAATTTTCCATTTTCCTGAGAAATTTTTTTTTAATATAGAAAATGAATTACATTAACTATAGTTTTTTATTATATTATTTTTTTTTGAATTTAAAAAAATGATAATTTTAAAAATGATATTCGAAACGTTTTTTTATTGATATTTTCCAGTAGAACTATAAAGATTCATACATCTACTTATTTTTCATATAATGAAAATAAAAGCAATAAAAGCAATTTCTTTTTTTATTTTGGGTATTTGTAATTAATTGTCTATGGTTTTTTTTGTTTTATAAAAATATCAATCAACATTCTTTATAAAAAAAGGAGAAAAATTAATCTAAAAATGTTAATAATTAGTAAAAATAATTAGTAAAAATAAATAAATAATTATATAGTAAAAATCAAACACTAACCTCGTTATAATAAATTCAACCATAATAAATCCAAATCATATGTACGTCAAATTTATATTTATTATATGACAGTAATAAGTCGCATAAGAAGCAGGTCATCAATAATTTTTAAAAGGTCATGCAAACATAAATAAATGACTTTTATATATTGATAGGAAAATCCGGAATAATCTTACAACTTTTTTTTTATTATATGCGTATTTTTAAAAGAATTTCCCAAGAAATTATTTTTCTTTTATTTTTAATAAAAAAAAATCATAAATATTTTTGAAATATCCACTATCGCTCTGCTGCTTTTATAGTTATATATTTTAAAAAATCATTTCTATAATTGAATTACATCAATCTATAATATAAAATATATAAGAAATGAATGAAATAAAAAAAAAGGAAAATTAATGAATTATTATTACTTTAATCATATATATAAAAAATATTCAGTTAATATTTTATAATATTTTTTTTTTATTAATAATGATATGAATTGAGTACACACAAAACAAAGTATTATGCATTCAAAAAATTTCCTGTTGTGGTGGTATAGTAAAAATAAAAAAAGTATGGAATATAGCATTTATTGTATATATTGTATGTGGATTTTTTTTTTGGCCACCTGTAGATTATAAATTAAAGGTATATTATTTTTTGTTTTATTTTTTCTTTCTTTTTTAAAACGTGCAGTTGCAATTTATTATAATAATAATTTAAAAAATTATCTATAAACAAATATTTGTTAGTCTTTTTTTTATACCATATATAATATATGTTTGTAATCATATATTAATAAAATATATATGAATGTATATATTTCTAATTGTACACGAATTAATAATATAAATAATAATATGGATTTTTTTTATTATTATCTCAATATAAACATTTCTTCTACAATAACTTCACAACAATAATATATATATATATATATATATATATGATATGGATTTTCTTTTATTAAATATCGTTTTCTTCCCTAATTTTTTCAATTATATTTAATGATATTATTTTCTATATATATATATATATATATATATATATATATATATATATATATATATTAGATATATATATATATGTTTGTATAACCTGAGTTGTAAAACAAATTTGATTCACACAGAATGAATTCTGATTGTGTATATATATACTTTATTTGTTTGTTTAGATCGATGCAATTTTACGATTATGAAATATAATGATGTATTTGAATAAAAATGATCTTAAAATTCAAATAAAATTTTAGTTAGTATATGATTCAAAGGCCAGCAAACTGTGTATGATTACATCATGCTCAAATTTGAATTAACTACACGACAAACATTCATAATATATTCCCTTTTGTTGGTAGTTTAACTGGAAGCCGGAATTTATTTGTTCAAATAAATAAATCAATCAAATAAATTGCTAAAATTAAAGTCCACTTATATAACATAACATTTGAATTGCAAAGTTATTATATATAATTATTTTATATTGATTATTTATCTATATTACAAAATAATATTTTAGATGAAACAATAAAAATTTGATTTATTTCGAAAAAATGTTTGCTGTTTGCTCACTCTTTATTTTAATTATTTATTAAGGTACAATCCAAATTGCAAATTTTGTATATTTTGAATTAAATTTACAGGGCAAATCAATTTACTAAAATTATCAATTTTTTTTAGAAATAAGTAAAACCTAGTACGCATAATAAAACCCAGCAGCGATATCCCTATATTTGTAACAAACTCTATATGTAAAGTTTAAAAGTTAATTTATAACATCCAAATAAACATCCAAATTAAGGGTTTTTTCCAAAGTATTTAAAAGGTTACCGTTTAAACGATAGGAATAAAATAAGTATGCCCGATTACATTGCATAGCCATTCACTTGTCAATGTTTAAAAACATATAATTACGAAAACACCAATCATACAAATAAAGCACAAATATCATACTTAAGTGCGTGAGCGCATCGTCCAGAGGGATTTATAGATTTTCACATCATCATCCGCTTCTCTACATTGAGATATTGTATACATTGAGATAAAACAGTTGTAAAGTCATTAATGAAAAGTACAAATAAAATAGGTCCGTTATAAAGCATACCTCACCGCAGCTTATTCAAATACGAACGAATCCATTTAATGAACACATCACCGAACCTATTTTTTTAGTTTTAACATTTTCTTTAATCATTTTCTTTAGTTTGAAAATTAAAACAAAAATTCTGAATAATCGCATTGAGAGAAAGAAAAGTTATTCATATTTCTAAATGGTTTTTAAAGCAATTAGATTTTCTAATTCCTGTCAATTATCCAAATACCAAATGTCCATATATCAAATTATCTTTTCATATCTTACCTTACAACATAATTATATTATTAATATTATTATAGTATATATTCTCTAAATAGTATATAATCCATTATTGCTATATAATATATTTAAAAAAAAATATCAAACACCTTAAACCAAAAATGCAAATATCCCTTTTATATTTATACGTACAAATGCCCATAGAAATACGCATTCATTTCACATATATAATCCCATATTTATCACACTATAATAAATTCAATATTTTTATTATATTTGCCTTATAATTTAAAAAATAATATAAAAAAATAAACACAAAATTTGTTAACACATGATTTAAATAAAATTAAAAAAGAACGACCAAAACGACGAAAAAAGGATAATCTTTATTACATATTGTACTATATCGTTCTATATATCGTTCTATATAAATATTATAATGAATATATAATATGCATAGAAAAAAAAATTTAAAGTATATAGACTTTTGAACAATGGAAAGGAACCAAAAAAAAAAAATAATATGAACTTAACCACATCATTTATTTATTTATTTTTTTTTTTGTATTCTTCTTCATCTCCTCATATATATAGTTCTTTAATAAATTTTGAAGAAACATCTTAATATATGTATAGTTAAATCTCATGACATATAATATTTATATTTAAGAAGAATATATTTATGGTAAAGATTCTATTCGCTGAAATGATTCAGGAAAACTTAAACTATCCTTCACGATAAATATATAAATGTATATCCTAAATATTTAGATTATCAAATGAATCAAAATTTAATCATTCTATAAATAAATGTATACGCACATGGACATCAATCAGCTTTCAAGAAATCAAATACATACATATATAACTATTCAACAATCATGAAAAAAATAAAAATGAAACTTTATGCGTTTGTTTTCAAAATATTCGAATTGTGAAAGGTGTATTATTTTATACTATATACATAATAATCTAAAAAAACTAAACTATATTTAAACAAATTCATGCATATGTGTGTAAATTTTATGCATATAAATATATATAGATACGAACAACAATATAATATCACATAAAATTATCCAAAACTATCCAAAACATAAAAAATATATCTACAGTTTTTTTTTTGTTTAATAATTCTTCATAATTTAATGGTTATAAAATTAAAAACAAAAAAAAAACAAAACAAAAATTCTATAATATTTAATAATGCGATATTATTCAAACTAATTTTTCTACCTGTCTGACATTTGAAATGAAATACATCAGTCAATTTTGTTCGTATATATGCATAGCATAGTATATATAGTTTATGCAGGGTCGTATCAATAACTAATTATAGTGGCTCAACTTTAACGTACCGTGGCAGCAATAAATCTATATATTAAAAATATTATTTTTTTGTTCGTTACTACGGTAGAATCGGTTTAGCGCCCTTAAAACCTCGGAATTCTATTGCCGTGAGCCGGTAACGAAATCACTTAATCAACAGATGAACCTTAGATGCATTGAATACACTTAAGTGATTTTGGGTGGTAAATCTATTATAATATGTGGATTAATTTATGAAATTTTGAAAATAAAGCAAACATATGAGATAAAAAAAAACTTACACTAAAACGAAGTAAGAAAAAATCACTCATATGTTTTCAAACAATTGTCCAAGTTGCACTTCAGGTGGATTAGTTTTTAGATAAGAAGAAATGTTTAATTTAAATAACTGATAATTAAAAGTAGGCGGAAATACTAGTTCAGGGAGACTATATTCCATAATCTTGCTGTTTTTGGGAAAAATTAATTTCCAAATCTGTTTGTTCGCAAAAAACTAATTATAGATACAGAATATGAATGACCCTTTTGTGATTTTCTCGAATTATAAGAGAAGTTAATAGGTTCAGGAATTAGCTTTAAAATTTCATTAGAGCATTCATGGTAATAATACCGATAAAAGGTGCACAATGAAGCTACTGATCGTCTATGATCCAATATTTCAATGGAATTTGTTATTGTTTCATTTCTGATCAGCGAAATAGCATGTTTTTGGATCCTGTCACTAAACTGCAGTGTAGTAATTGGTACACCAGCCCATATGTAGGAATTATATTCTAGAAGTGGTCTTGTAAAAGACCTATAAACTAATGCTAAATTTTCAGAATTGAGAAATTCTTTCGATCTTCTTAAAAATCCAATGCGACTAGCTGCCTTTTTAGCTGCAATTATTATATTATTATTTGATGAAACGTTGTTTGACAAAGACATTCCCAAATTTAATAGGTCATTAGATTGTGGAATTATTGTATTATGCATAAGTATTGGGTCAACATTTATGGATCGTTTGTTTGAGAACAAACATGCCTTTGTTTTAGATGGATTAAATTCTACTAAGTGTATACTTCCCCAATTAGATATTGAATCTAAAACTTTGTTAATTAAAGAAATCATCTTCTGGCGTGACTCATGCATTTGATTCTTCGCATTATAATTAGGATGTAGTTCATACGAAGAATGTAATGTACTAATTATAGACTATTTTTGGGTGCCTTTTTAATTTATAAATAAATTAAATTGTTATCTGGAAAAAAATATTGAATCGAATGACGTTTCCTTTTGTAGTGACTTTTGTAGACTTTTGAGAAATTTTCAAGATTTTCATCAAATTCATAACAATTTTTCTAACTTTAAAGCATGACAATAAAATACCTTGGTACGGACTTGAAAAGTTACATACATAATGAACCAAACTAACTCGATTTATATATACATAACGTTGTTGTATGTACATTCAAATATATACTTATAGACAACATAAAAAAAAATAAATATACATTTTTTTCTCTTGTTATATTATTAAAAAATATATATATATATAAATAAATTGTATAGTCAAACGATACACTAAATGTTTTTGTTGTTGATAGTATAGCATATATATATATACTACAAAAAAAAGGTAAAAGTATGTACAAATTTAAATAAATCTATTTAACTAAATGAGTTTGTTCACATATATACATATATATATATATATATTTTAATTTTTCTTAGTTTTGTTATATGAATTTTTTTTTTTTTTAGTTATATCTTAACTTGTTTAATAAATATATAAATAAATAAATAAAAATGTATGATTTTTGTGATGTTCTTATTATACGTTGTTTTTAGATTGCATATAATTGTATGTACATATAATTTATGCATAAATAAGGGATGTTGGTTAACATATGGAATTTTGTATGATTTGTAAATATAAAAAAAAAAAAAACTATATACAAGAGTTATCTTTAATGTTTATTCATATAATATAATAATATTGTATATAGTAGAGAAGAAACAGAAAAAAAAGTCACAAAAACATATATAAATAAATAAATAAATGAACGTTTGTTTTTTTTATTTATTATATGTTTCGTTTTGGTTTGGTTTGGTTTCGTTTGACTTGAACAAAATGAACCTGTTCAAAAAAATTATCTGAATAAATTATCAAAAAATCAAGTTATTCATTTATAGATGCGATGTACCGAATGTCATATGCTCGTTTTTTATTTTTTATTATATGTACATTTTTATATTGTATATATTTTATATATATATATGGATATACACACAGGAGATGACAGAACATTTATGGCTTTAAACATAAAAATATTAACTAATTCTATTCTATTATATTTTTTATAAATAAATATTACTTTAAATGTTTATATTTGAAATTCGTTGATATAATATTTTGCAGATATATTCAGGGGTCAAGCTTTACAGGTAACGTTTACAATAGAAAATTGGGTAATTTATATTTAAATATAAAGAGAAAAATCAAAAACATTGGAAATTAAAATAATCGAAATGTTTTAATAGGAAACCCTTCATTATTACATATTTATTATGATATTTTTATTTAATTTTTAGCCTATATTAAAATAATTAATCCTTATTTGATGTCGAAAACTAGAAAATTCTAACGTGTTGTATAAAACTTTTTATATTAAAAAAATTATATAAAAATAAAAAACATTTTTTAGGTTCGTCGCTTAAATCTTTTGGTAAAGTTAAATACATTTTTTTTCTATTGTCTTCGCTAATATGAAAAAAAACAACTTTTTTAAATAATTTTTTTTTAATAATAATTATTTCATTGATTTATAAAATTCCATTTAAACTTCAACCGCAACCTGATAGACGGATAAACTAAAATAAGGATTTTATAAAACAAAATAGAAAACTTAAACTTCTTTTTAGTTTTTTTTAGTTTTTTTTTACTTCTAATATTATATCAAATGAAATGCATCAACAATTTTGTCGTTCGATGTCAAAATTGTCTTACAAATAAATAATATAATAATAAATCTTTAAACCAATATATTAAAAAATAAATATTCATATATTTCTTTTTAGTTACATACATAAATTATATACAATATATGCGTGTGTGTTTTATATGTTATATTCACTATATATACGTACTATCCCAGCATACATTTGGAAGATAAATCATCTGCACGATAAATAAAGGATAACTTCTATTTATTGCCTTAGCAATATTTGAGCAACACAAATCATTGAAAATTTCTCTTTTGTTGCCGTGAGGATAAAATTGCAATAATAGATATTTATTTTTTCTTCTGTATGAAAAAATCGCAATAAATTAACGATATGTATTGCGTATTTGTCTTCCAGACGATAAAAAGAAAACAACTAAAATATGAATCTATCTTCTTTTTTTCGCCAAGAAGTAATATTAATGATACGCGTAGAAGATAAATAAATGATAGCGTCACTTTGAATATTGAAACGTGTTTATTCTTGTTAAAAATTCAGCGAGAAATCAGATCAAATTAAATGAATAGTCATTCGATCCTGTATTGTTGAAGTGTGTTAAAGTTTTTATTAATATTAATTTTTTTTAAAATATTTTAAAGTGCAATTAATTTAAAGTGAATTAAAAAGTGCAATTTTCATCTTCCACGCAATTCGCGGATGATGCTTTAAGAGGATATTTAAGCGATATATCTTCTATTCATCTTCTTGGTGTTTTTTGTATTCCATACGTAATACGAAAGCAATACACCAAGACGTATTGCATTCGGGACACAATCCTTCCCGAATGAGGTACGAATTCGATAAGAAGATGATGTCTTCCGCGATAAACTTTATTTTCCTCGTAATACGATGGGCGAATCTTCCAGGAATCATCTTGCGTGCTGGGATAGCTGCTATAAAAAGACGAAAATATATTTATCATAAAGTTTTCGTTTTTCAAATATAACAAAAAAGTCAACAATTTAAAAAAAAAATTACGCTTTTATAATATTATTTATACATATATATATATATTTTATAAGGAATTTATTTTCCATTAGCATTTTATCAAACAAAATTTATTCTTCTCTTTATATCCTTTTTATACATTCGTTTTTTTTATTCTTCTTTTTTATTTTCTAATATACAACAAAAAATGTATATTCATTATATGTTTTTTTTTTTGTTGTTGTTCATTTTATAAATGTTATATCTTTATATATGAAAGTTTTATTTTGTATCGTTTTATATTTCTTTCTATATATTTAAATATATGCGTATATATATCTATGAAAATATACATTAATTTGAGTGACAAAGGGCATAAGATTATTTTTGTAAGATTACATTTTTATAATGCTGATGTTTTGATGCTATATACATAATAATATATATAAAAAATGGTTATCGATTATGTACACCTTCTTCAATAAATATATACATATATATCTAGAAATAGTTATTTTGTTATAAAGTTCCTCTTTTTTTCTATATACACTTTCCCATCTTAAAAATATAACATTTACTTTTTTACAAGAATACGCATATTAAAAGGGATATAAAAATTTATATTTATGTATATCAACTTTAATAAAATAAAAAAAAAATAAAAAAAAATTATTGAATGAATCATACGTAAAGGTATGTTATAACATACATATAGTTAATAGTTATATATATATATTTAGATGGGTATTTGAAAACGGTGGAATCGTAAATTCAATTATACAAAAAACATTAATTAAAAATGTTTTGGGTTAAAATAAAATACAATAAAATGTTTTTTTTTTCGAATTTACAAATAATCAATCATTTGAATTACTCACTGTTTTTTTTTCATTTACAAAATGATAGATTTTAAGCTTCGATTAGTTTATTTTCTTTAAATGCTATATATACTATATATACGAGAATAATAAAGAAAGTTATTAAACTTTTGAATTTACAATATTTTTTTATTATTTCTTAGAAAAATTTCAAAGATATTTGATACAAAAATTATGTTATTATATAAACTATATTTCTCTGTATTATTTAAAAAATACTGGTCTGTTATTATTTAAAATTATTTAAAAAAAAATGTATAATAAATTCTCACATTACCTCTATATAGTTGTATATATAATAATACCATTATTGATTTTAAAAGGAAATCATCATATTTCTAAAATTATATTACATTTCTATATATGTATATAATTTGACAGACACATGAATTAGTTATAATCTTTTAAATATATAATAAATGTTTCTGTATGTTGTTACACAAAATAATTTAACAGAAATATTATAAATTTAATATATTTATTTATATATAATAATATTTCATTATATATATATATAAAAAAAAAAATATTACGAGATTAAAAAATTGAATAATATAACAATATAATTTTTAAAAAAATCCATTTTTTTGTTAATAATCAATTTATATACGAATATGTCAATTATTTGACATAATAATAATAAAAATAAATACATAATTATTAATAACATACAATAAATTTTAATAATTTTATCAAATCGAAAATGCAAAAAAAAAAAATGTTTACCACGACGTACATTTTAAATTGTTTTTTAAAAGACAAAAAGAAAAAAATGTTATTTAAATCATTCGATTTTATTAGGTGTATAGATACGTTTTTTTTTGTTATTAATAAAAATTATTACTTTTGTCGCATCATTTGTGTTAATTATTCAATTTATTATCATAATTAATATTTAAATGATTGGATTTTTTTTTTCCATCCACTTATTTATATTTTGTTTATTTTAAATTATACTTTTTTTTGGTAATGTGTTTTATTTTTCCAATATATAATTTAAATATTAATAAAATTAAAAATTTAATTAATGCATTTTAAGTGGATTTTTTTTTGTATATAAGGAATTATATTACGTAATTTATCAAGCGTTTATTTATTTATTAATTATTTCATATATCGTACTTTTATGTCTATAATTTGGGGTGAGTTTAAAAGTTTTATAGGATATTTTGTCACAGAATTAGATATACTTAAGTTGTTAGCAACAAAAATGATATATAGTTAAATAATTTTGATGGGATAAAAAATAAATAGAATAGATAAAAAGAATTATAAAATATCTTTCTTTAGAATTTGTAATTTTGTTTCATTGTGATCTTTAAAAGATTCTGTCCTTATTATAATAAAGTATATATATATATATATAGATATATAAGTATATATATATATATAGATTATAATCTTCCATAAACGAATCCCTCAACTATATATAGGGATTACAAAAGAAAGGTTAAAAATTTAATATTTCTTCTAATCAGCTGTATATCGTTATAAATTCTGCATATACAAAATCAATTGGAAAACTCTGTTTTTAATTAATTATCTTGAATTATCTAAAATTAAAACTTTATTGTTATTAAAATTCGTTGCAAAATTTTACAATTAAATCTATTTGTTTAAAAATATTTATGCGATGAATAATTTAGTATCCGTAATTTATTTAAAAAAAAACATTCTTTTCATCATTTCATAACAGAAATAAAAAAAAATAATATAGATAAATTCACCCCTTGAAAAATTAATTTCAACCATGGATCATTCAAAAAATCTATTTGAATTAGAATAAATAATCGAATTGAAGGCTATTAATGAAATTGAATTTTGAACGGAAATTATGATAAAAATATATACAAAAAATAAAACACACACACAGTACAAAATTTCCGATGAATTTTTCTGCAGGAGGTCTACTGCAAATGGATTAAATATTAAAATCAATATAATAAAATATGAATCACCTATGCTCTATGTATATATTTTCTAAATCCTTAAAAATTTATTGATTTTAATATAAGTATGCATATAATATCTTTAAAGGGGTTTCCAATACGGATGATACAATTAAAAATCACATAAATTATTCAGAGAGACGCAGAATTTGGATTGATGAAAATTCACACGAAACTGTTTAGACATCATTACAATCAAATAAAGTGACTGTGTGTGCAATTCATGTTGGTGGAGTGATTGGGGTCAATATTTCTTTGAAGAAAATTGGGTTGACCGTCCATATAAAAGAAAGCGCAAAAACAATGTTAACTGAATTTTTATCCTGTAATAGTTGTTGTTGAGGATAATATTAGAATAAGAAATTATAAATCTATGAAATTATCTCAAGAAATTGTTCAGTTAATTATCCGCCCATGTCGTGTAATTTCTTTATTTACCGGGATATGTTAAGTCACAGGTTTATGTTGGTAATCTAACATCAATTCATTTATCAAAACTCAACATTGAACCGGCTAGTGATGAAATACATCCAAATTTAAGTGAAAAATTGGATTAACAGAATGCGTTATGTTCGAAGAAGTCGTGCGTGCGGTGGTCACTTGAATGATGTTGCTTTCCATATACAGAATACCTTAATGTAACAAATACAAATAAAATTTTGAATCATTTATGTGCGGTTTTATTAGTTTTTAAATTGTATCATCCCTATATTGGAAACCCCTTTATATATATAAATATTCCACTATTATGTTCCAGTCAGATATATATATATATAAATATAAATTATAAGTCAAAAAATTTATGAACAACAAAATATAATGAAGAAAAAGAACACATACCTTCACCATATATCGATCGATCGATGTGTATATATAAATAAATATGATAATAGAATATAGAATGAAGTAAATTTTAGAAGAATACATTTTTAATATATTTATAAGTATATTGAGATAAACATAAATATTTAGAATTGTTGTAGAAAGATATTCAGTTAAAGAAACTCTCATTCAAATAAATATAACTAAAAAAAAACACAGTACTTACTCATGGTATAAAGACCATAGGTATGCTCGATATTTGTTGATGTTCGCCATTTTTCCCTTTTCTGACGTCACTTTGAGTTTTTGTTTTATTGTGCTTATGTTTATTATGGTTTATTATTCATTGAAAAAATAAACAAAAAATAGCTGTGTTGTTTTGATTATATGTTTGTTATTAATAATAAATTAATGAATCGTTTAATAATTATTAAAATAATTTTATTAAGACAATTTGATCTAAACACAATTAAGAGCAAGAATGTATTTTAGAATTAAGTATTTAAGTAAAATGTTACAAGAAGAAAAAATCAAAAACAGAAAAATAATAAAAACAATTACATAGTAACATATAAATTTCCCATTTGCAGATTATTAATCATTTATAAAATATTGATTAAAATATTTAATTCGAATTTATACGAAATATAAAAGATAAAATTCATATTTGCATATTAAAATTTTTTCACTCAGAGTGACGTCATACAAAATTGTATATCAGCTGTCAAGCATACCTATAGTCTTTATACCATGGTACTTACTTAAAAAAAACTTATATATTATTATTATTATAATAAATGTTTATCATATAAATTATTCATTTATTTATTTTTTTTTCTTTTCTATAGTTAAAAAAATTGTTTTGTTTTATCCGTATATAAGACCATATATTTATTTTATCTATTTTTTTTTTAAGGTAAATAAAATATTATAGATGTACATATGTACAAAAACTAACGAAACAAAAAATTGATATATTGTTTTTGAATTACTATATATGTTATAAACGACTGCGTATATAACAGTATCTCTATATATCTATCTATCTATATATAGATAGAGTATAGAATGTATAGGAACGCGCTTATATAGGATACATCAAAAAAAAAAATTAAAAAACAAACAAAAAATATGGTATGTAAATAATAAAGCCTCGATTTCTATGAAAATATTTTATTTATCACAAATATGATATTTGTGATATAAAAAAAAATGTGCTTTTTCTGAAATTTATTTTGCCTGGATAAAAAAACCGAAATTTAATAATTGCTGTTAAATAATTCCATTTTTTATTAGTTTGTAAATTAACTGGATATTTTATTATTATGAAATTAAATCATAAAAATTAAATAAAATGTAAATAAAATGAAAAATCAAGTTTGGACGACGGTCAGCCGTCGGCAATAGAAGAAAAAATATCAAAGTCCGCCGTCAGTCCGCCGTCCAATATTCATAAATAGCACCGCCATTGAAATGCATGTATTTTCAATTTGACATTTGCCGTCGTCTGCCGTCGGCATGTCATGAAAAGCATTACTTAAGAAAAAAAAAACGAATATAGCAAAACATTTTTTTCCCAACAATTAACAGCATGATTTCAAATATATATTTTTATTTATTTATTTATGGTTATATATTCCTTATTGTTACTATCATCTTCAATCAAAACTAAGTCAATTTTATATCGTATAAGAAACAAAAACAAAAACAAAAAAATATATTATATAGGTAATTTTTAAACACATTTTATATATATAAAATCGTAAAGTTTAAGTATATTATATATATTGTATCTATATACCAAACCAAATAGATATTTATATATTTACCGACTTTTATGCATTTATCCCCATTTAGATTTTTATCGGATATATATACGAATAAAATAAATATATTTGTATGTAATAATATTTAAATATTTTTGTTTTATATCCCTCTATCGATATATATATGATTTTATTTTATGTATAAATATAACATTATCATTGTGCGTATATATACAGTATTTATCGATAGATATCCATGCATATATTCACAATTGTTTATGTATCTCACATGAAGATTATGTATATATATTGAAAGAAAAATAATACAAAATAATAACAATAAATTTTCATATTATCGTATCGTATAAATATATATAAGAAAACTATATAATAACCGCATATATATATATATATATATATATTTATTTCCTGCGCTATTTATTTATCTATCTATATATATATACGAGTATATAAAATTTCTCTATATATACCATAGATTAAACATTACCTATATAAATTTAATGTTATGCGCTGTACAAAAATTCCTTTTCTTGAATTGTCGATATACATTTTTATTATCTATGCTTTATATTTATTAAAAACTTATGTATAACTATATGCAAAATCTCAACATATATAATCGATAGCGTTTTTTAAAATATTTATAACCCTCACCTTCACATAACGATGTAACAGAAAGTTTTATACATAAATATAGAATTAATCTTTTTATAAATTTTGAGTAGTTTAAAATTAAAGCTAAACCCATATATTATTAATATATATATGATATGTAAATAATATGTTAATGTATGATATGGGTAACTCTGTGGTGTAAATGTTAAAAATGCCAACCTAAAATTCTAACGAAATTTTGGGGTCGTGGGTTCGAATCCAACTGTATGCATAAAATATGTTTTGTGTTTTCGGTTATTTTTCGAATCTGAATTTTAACACAGAGTTGCATTTTCCGCTTGCGGTTGGTCGTACGGCTAATTACCGACACCGTAAAACCCACTAATTAAGAAACTAACAACTTCTTTGTTGGACGCTAAAATCAGATTGTTGGTTGTAAAGCGAAAAATTTATTTATTTTGATGATGTATACAAAAATTAATTAGCGGACCAATATTATAACAATTGTTATTTGAAATGAAAAAATTATAAAGTATGCAAGTTGATCGTGCAATTTAGTTCAATAAGTTATTTGACAATAATAGCGCTTTGGTTATTGTTGATATCCTAAATACAAAGTTGTGAATATAATTGTAAAATTTAATCTAATAATACGATATTATATGCAATTTAATTGAAATTTTGATTTGTAATATTTTATTTGCAAAGGTTCTCGCGTATCAATCCCGTCAAGTTTTTGAAGAAAATTGTAGTTTATCATTTCAAATTCAATTCAAACACGACCGTTTTCACGCAATACTACCGTTTATATCAATTTATAAACCACTATAACCAGAACCCACACACCAGCAACAAAATCTGAATCATAATCAAGAATAAAAAATTTACCCACGGATTTGGGATTTATTGATTTATGTGAACAATTTGAGAGGTATTAATGCAAGTATATTTCTTTTATATAATAAAGATTAATATTAATATTGGTGGTCTTTATAGTTTTAGTAATCGCGTGGAGTAGACATCGCAACTCTAAGAAGGTTATATACGTTTAAGTGGTTAGTTATTTATGTTTAAGTTGCAATGCAAAGAGGTGATAATGGATTGATTAACACACTTAATAGCATATCGA
Source organism: Dilophus febrilis (assembly GCA_958336335.1). Lineage (NCBI taxonomy): Eukaryota > Metazoa > Arthropoda > Insecta > Diptera > Bibionidae > Dilophus > Dilophus febrilis. The sequence goes on along the minus strand of OY284471.1, from coordinate 28,599,609 downwards.
ATCCCAACTATATTAAATTGTGTTAAAGAATTATCAACAAAACTTCGTTACTTCGACAGCTCTTGGAATGGATGCTGAAAATGCATATATTCTGTAATGCTACTGCGGTATAATGGAAAAATTCCCCAGGTTTTAAACTATATTTATTATAATTAAAAGAATAATACAGTTAAGCCGTACATTTGTAAACACCATATTAAACGTATAGTTTTAATTAATTCTCTTTCCGGATTCAGATGTTTTTACCAAAATGTTAATACCTCTTTATGTCTCTATATGATTATCAAATGATCTAAAAACGGCCTTCTTCTAGTGGTTGCGTCGTTCATTACATGGTAAACAAAATAAACCAATACTCTTATGGGGGAATCTTAATAAATTAATGTAGAATTCACTTTAATCAAATTGAAGATGTTTTTCTGAGTGTAAATAAGGATTTTTATTTACAACATTTATTATAAATTGAATAAAAAAAATGAAATAAAATTGATTACATATCAAAACTAAAATATAAAATATATGTCGCACCTTCTGTTCTTATTATATTATTGTTAAAAGCCAAACAAATATAAAGTTTCTATAACAAAATTGAAAGGAATCGAAAAAAAAGTTATTTATTTCATAGAAAAAAACGAGGAAATCTACATCCATACAATTGATACAATGTTTTCTATTTTTAAAATACATTTTTGTCGCATATATTATACTTTATTTATATAAACTTTTTATTAATGCATTTTGACTTTGAATTATGTGCGATGCTCTATTGATAATATATATATATATATATATATTTATTAGTTTATATATGCACTGTCCACAAACGAAATCAAACCAAATCAAACAAAAAAAAATATATATATTGTTCAATTTTAATTCCCTCTATATCCAATTTTTAGTGTGCGAGTGTGTTTTGTATAATTATATTTATTGATGAAATATATAAAAATTATAATAAATAAACTCGAATACAATCTCATTTTATCTACCTGTTGTGAATTTTTCTGCGTTGAATTAGTTTTTTTTTCTATACTCTTTGCATTGATTTACGCGTATATTTTAAAAAAGAAAAAACAATCTATAGCTAGATCGCGTATATTTTTTAGATTGTGTATAAATAAAAAGTATTATTTTTTTTTATTATATGCGGACTATTTTGTGTATATGTATGTAAAGAAGTTTAATAGTATAAATACCCCATTTATTCATTTATTTATATATAGGTTGATGTATTATTAAACATTTATATATATAATTTGTGCGTTTCAAAGAATCTTTAACAAAAAAAAAACCAAAACATATACAAATATATAAATACCTTTTTCTTCTGATTCAGTTTCCATCTTTATATTTCTCTCCAGCACATATATATATATACATATAAAAAACCATTCTTTAACAGCAGAAGCAGCAACAACATTTATATATATATTTATCGCACTAATACTCTTCGGTCACCTGTAAATTTAAAATACGTATAAATACCTTATAATTTTATTATTTTTTTTGAATTATCTCGTTTAATTTAGTAAATACTCAATTTTTTTACTATATAACTAAATATATGTATATATTATATTATAAATGCGTATATATATATTTAGTAAATATAACACTATATATATAAAAAAAATGTGTTTTATACCAAAAACAAATTTACTTTTATATGAGTACAAAATATTTAAAAAAAAAATTCTATCTGTATTTATTTGTGCCGTATAGAATTCAATTGATATATCTGCGAATGATCAAAAGTTATATTTTTTTATAGTGATGGATAGCTGCATTGAAGTAAGTTTATTTTGTTTATTAATGTCTCTTCAACTAATTTTATACTTTTAGATACTTTTAGATGTTTTATCGTATATTTAATTCATTCATGTTTATATTTTAATTCATTTGTCAAATATTTAAAAAGAAAAAAAACACAAAATCTGATAATGAACCAAAATTTGGAATTAAAAAGAAAATTTGGAATCCACAACTGGGATGCAAAACTGTAAACAAATTAAGGATACTATGGCACATAATATTTAATTGTACTTCAATTACATATATAGTAGATTAATAAAACGATTGTTGATGTTAAAAATATAAAGTCTCAGGCAGTTCGTATTTTATGGAAATTATTGTTATAAATAAATGAATAATTGAAAATATTTAAAAGCAATACTTCTAAATATATAATATACAGGATATACACAAAAGTAAAATTTTAATGGATTTTGATTGATTATATATATTAAAAGAAGAAATTCAGTTCTCTATGCATATTTGGGGTTCGTGTGTTATAATATAATTTTTACACCTTCCATAGTAAAACACAATCATTTCTTTATTGTATATACAGTCTCTCGTTCATTATTATTATTATATCTTTTTCATTTGTATGTATTCATTTCTATATACATATATTTTATATATTATTATTATTATAATGATTTTTATTTTTATTTATTTATTTATTTATTTATTATATTGAATAACATTCCATTCCTATATATTTATATATTTTTGTATATATATACATAAACATACCTCAAAAAATATATATTCTGACATTGCGTGTATACTGTATATACACCTATATAAAAAATTGTTTTTTGTTTAAATAATTTATTCTCTTCAAGTAATAAACCTTTGAATATATATATATAAATTTTTTTATAATAATATTATAAATGAAATAAAATTTTGTACATTAACATTTTTATAGCCATCGCGTACTCATACTCATATATACATATATATATAAAATAAAAAAAAGTCTATATATAGTTTAACTTGGTTTTAAGCTTAATATAAAAGAAACATTACCTATATATGCATGTATATATAGTTAACATTTAATATGGTTACCTTATTCTACTATATATATATATATATATATATATATATATGCAAACAAATTCTTATAAATGTATATGTTTCTTTATATCATTTTTATAAAAATTTGTGTATATATAAAAGATGTATATAAAAGAAAAAATGCAAGGTTTTTTTTTATTGTTGTTGCGATCATATATTTTTTACAACAATATACTTCTTCTTAAATATATCTATATTTTATTTTCTTACTTCTTTCTCTCCAGTTTTTCTTTTTTTTTTACATATAAAGTTATACATTATTTTTAATTTTATTTTTAAGAAAATATATACATATAATAATTTTCCTCATGTAATACAAACAAAACACAAAATTCTCAGCAAAAATATACACAAATACCTTCATCATCATACTCAAAATTCCTTAATTTATTATAATACAACCATTTAACATTTAGTATTAAGTTAACCGTGAATTTGTTATGATCGGTCGGTTTATAGTTTATTTATAATTTTTTTTTTAAATCTATTTAACAATTTTTTTTTTTTTTTCAATTTAATCGATATTTTTTTCTATTCGGTTTTAGTTCTTTTTTCGTGTGTGAAATTTCGTGAATTTGATAAAAAATGAAGTGAAAATTGTTTTCCGTGTTTGTTTATTGTGCGTGAATTAATTTTTTGTACGTATATACAAAAATAGTTAATAGATTAATATTTAAAAAAAAAAGAAAAAAAAGTTATATATTGTTAATAAAAATTTGGTGAAATACCACCAAATTAAGAAATAAAACAAATGAATTTAAAAAATGTAAGAGAATGTGTGTTTTATTTATTTATATATATATATATATATATAATAATATGTTTTCATCAATATAAGTTTATTAAATTTTTGTTGAATCACAAGGAAATATTTATAACAAATATAAATTGTTCAAAAAAAAAATCGTTTTCTGTGTTGTTAAAAAATTATTTGAAAGAATAAAGAGAAAAATCAAAATGGATTTATTATATGATGTTTATAAATAATTAAAAAATAGTTCGTGAATACCGCAGCCATAAAATTGGATTATTATTTGTTATTAAATATACTATGGTATTTATTCAAAAAAAAAAAATCGATTTTCATAATTTTTTCTAATAATCGAATAAAATTAAGATAATAGATAAAAATCAAAAGAGAAAAAAAAGGGTTCGTCGCTTATTTTGCAGTCTTTCGTCATTTTATATGTAAATTTTCATTTTTTATAGTTTTGTTAAATAAAAATTTGAGTTTTTGTCCAAATTAAAATTTCTTTTTATGTAACCTATATATTGATTTCAATTAATGTACATTTTTTTAATAAATGAAGATTATTTCCGTATATATGAATGATTTAATAGATACAAATTAAATAAAAATATTCATGGCAATTAATTCGTATAATTCTGTTATAATTCCATTGCAAGTTTACAAAATTAATGATGTACTTAATAAATTAAAATTCGTTTAGATTTAATTAAATCAAAATTGAATATATTCTTGCATTTATGATATTAAAATTTTATATCCTAGATATATTTATTAAAATATTTTCCATTATAAAAACTGTGTGTTCATTCGGTATAAATCTTTTCGTTTTAAATTTTTGTATAACACAAAAAACACAAAATATTCTTAATTTATCTTTTCGTTATTTTTCTTATAAAACACAATAAAAAATATGTTAAGACATTTAGATTTTCTTTAGAATCTAATGTATAACTATATATAAATACTTGGAATAATCTATGTAGTAAAAGATAATTAAAAAAAGGAAAAAAAATATAAATTTAGCCAATGTATATAGTAGTAAAAATAATAATATTATTTATATTCTTTTCATTTTCATTAAAATAAAAACTGTTTTATATGCTATAAAGTATATATAAATATAAATATAATGTTTTACTTATAAAATCGGTTTTAACATTACGATTTTCTATTTATTTTTTTTTTAATTTATATATAGAAAATAATTTGTATTTTTTATTTTTATTTTTAATTATCTATAAAATATAAATTATTGTTATTTTTTTTTTACCAACACAAATAATTAAAAACATATATATATATATGAATAAATAAAATATTCTTATCTTTTACCATAATCTTTTATATGATATTCTCTCTATCTATACACAGTCTATATATTTGTAGAAATAGTTGCAATTATATATACTTATATAAATGTGTGCCCGTCCGCATCTATATTTATGTTATAATACAACGCATTACATATTATGACTATGTTTTTATTTAATTAATATGAACAAAATTCATTATATAATTTAAATATAAAAAAAACAAACATTTTTATTATACTGTATCATATATAAATTTTTAGTTTGTTTCATTTGTTATTATACTAAATTATAAAAAAAAGTCACATATCAAAATTTTTACATTGTATAAATTCATACTCATTTATTATTGCAATAAAAGTACAAATTTAAATAAATTTAAACAATCATCTTGTTGTATTTTTGTACCGCATGTATAAATAAGAGATGTTTTTTTTATTTTCTCATATATATATATATATAAAAACATTTTTAACATTCATTAACTACATACAATTTACTGTCAACAAAAAAAATGTATTGATATAATAAAATTTAAAAAACAAACAAACAAACAATGTATAGAGAATTTCTTTATATATACGCAATATGCAAAAATGCAAACATTGTTATATTATAATTCATTTATTTATATAAAAAATCGGCTACCACTTGTAGCGGTGGTAGGTAAAATCTTCAAAATATAACAGCAAAACAAAAACCATTTCAAATAAATGTTAATTTTTTATCCATATATATCTATATATAGTCATCAATTTTAAATTGTAAATTATAAACAAAACGTCGTTTGTTTTAAACCAATTTAATTTTTTTTTCTTTAGTATTTATAATATATGTATACAAAATAATATTCTTCCAAAAAAAACCAAAATTATTGTGACAAAACACCTCCAATTCCAAAAAGCACACAAATAAAAAATCAAAAAATTTCGTTTCGAATGTAATAAAATAAATTATATATATATATAAAAATAAACAAACATATATACGAACGATATATGATGATTTTATTTTAAGTTCAAAAAAACCATTTAAATCTCTCAGAAAAAAAAGAAATGCAAAATATACAAATAAATAAAAATAATTTTAAATAAATAAAAAAAACTGTATGTTGTTTTAAGAGAAGATGTGGTATATATAACCATATGTATATATTTAAAATGAAATTTTATTTATTCGTATTTAAATATTCTTTATTAACACGCAGTTATCCCATCATGTTCCTGAAAAGCGTTTGCATATAAAAAATGTACAATGCTCGCTCGTTTTTCGCTCATAAAGTATATGTGTTTTTTAAGATAATATATCCGACAGTTTTATTAATAAACTGTGGCGGACATAAATAAAATAAAGTAAAATTTCGCAGAAAAAGAAAATTTAATATATTATTATTAAATGTGAACAAACAAACAAAAAAAAGCAACAGAAAATACCTTAATTTTATTATTATATATATAAATTATAATTTTTTATATATTACAAAATACATTTTAAAAGAAAATCACGCATAAAATATATATGTAATATTATAATATAATTCGCATAAATCTTTATCTTATATTTGCTTAATATAATTAATATATAGAACACTCATAAAATTATGAATACACACTATATAGTTATATTGAATGAATTTAAAATTAAATGTTAAATAATTCACAAAACAATCTTTTTAACTTGACTGATATATTTCAATTTAAAATGTTTTGTTTTGCTTTGTTTTTTTTTTTGTTATATTAATACCCGGTAAAATATTTAATTAATATTAATTCTTAAAACAATAATAATAATAATAAAATATACAATGAACATATTATAATAATAATAAATATATTTTTGTTTTCTGCTTTATGATTTATGAAATCATATTATATGTAATATATAAAAAATAAATGCATATATAGTATATAAAAAATCACACGTTTTGTTCTATACAACAGGTATATTATATTATATATATACATAATATAAAATATAAGTTAATCAGTAAATTATAAATGTATTTAATATAATTAAAAAAAAATCGTATAAGGTATTCTCAAGCTTAAGTAAGCATGTAATATTTTTTTAGTTAAATTATTACATGATATTTTTGTGCGATAACAGAAATAATAATTTTTTTTTGTTTTGTTTTATATAATAAATTTAAAGATACATATAGTTATTTATGTATTCATTTGTATACCCGCATTTTTCTTTTTTTTTTAATTTTTTTTTTTACCTATTATTATATTTATATATCAATATTCAAATCAATATCAAATAACATCATTAAAACTTTTTAATGAAAAAATTTTAGAATATTAAAAGAACCAAAAATATGCTGTTTAACACAATTTTATTTCTTTTTAACAAAATTCTTTTTTTCGTTCTTGAATTTATTTATATCGCTCATCTTTCCTTCTTCATCATCGCTTTTTTGTCATCATTTCATTTATATATATATATATTTATGTTTTTGTTCAACTCTCTATATCCTATATATGTATATACCATCCAAACACCATATATATATTTTTTCATGATTAACAATACCATATATAATATAACAACAAAAAACCATTGCGGACATCGTCATCTATCTATCGCTTCTTCTAAATATATATATATATATATATATATATATATATATATACAGCTATATACTGTTGCGTTTTTAGAATTTTTGTTCTATATCACAAAGCTATGATATTATTTGTGTTGATTTTGGTTTTATTTCGTCGTTCTTTTTGCTTGTTCTTTAAATATATATCGCCCCATTCATTCACGTGTATTTTTTTATTTATAAATGTATGCGAGCGATGTGATGTGATGTGCGATCAACAAAATAAAAACTAAATTCAAAAATTTAACTATTTTCTTTGTATATATACCAAAACAACCAATATATATATATATATATATATATATATATATATATATATAATATCATAACATATTCATTCGTTTTGCTTTTTTGTTTAAGATGTTTTTTTTTTCATCTTAAAATTGATGAATAAAAGTGTATGTAATATAAAGAGGTAAAAAAGAAAAAAAAAAAAGAATATGTTTTGAAAATAGACAAATAAAAAAAAATTACAAAAAAAACATTGTATAAAAATGTTAAATTTATTTATTTATTTTTTTTTCTTATTATTTTGTATATAAGAATATATTATATAGAAGAAGAAAAAAAAAGTATTTTTACGGCCATATTAAATACCTCAATGTATATATAAATAAAATCACGATATATATGGTTTTGTTATACATGTAATATAATATAATTATATTTTATATATATAAAATCGCACGCTGTAATGTATGTATAGATCCATATAAATATATATATATATATAGGTTTTCATATTTTTTTACTGCTCGTATTAAATGTGTACGTTATGAAATTTTTCTATATATAAAGGTATTTATAAATAATTAGTACGATTTCTTCACTTATTCTTATATTTGATATATCAATTAATAATCCCATATTTTATAATATATATAAATCACAATTTATTTATCGGATACAATTTTTAGTATAATGTTATATATTATGCTGTATAGCTACATAATATTGATATTTTTCTTTTGTTTATCAGATATCAAATTTTAATATTCTTATTAATAAAGTTAATAAAACCCCCAAACTCGCAGGTCAATGCGGGGTTCGAATTAATATTATTTTGAAACACATGAATGATGAAACATATATTGAATTTTATCAGAGTTACTTATGTTATAATTATATGAAGATGTTGTTCGTTACATTATAACTAATCTATCGCGATGACTAAATCTACTATATATTTAATGTAACACACATTATTATTCTTATACTTCAATTCAATACTAATCTTATTCATATCCCTTCATATCCCTACATCTATTAACACCACACATTTTTCATTATCGATTCAATATAATCATCAATTATTCATATTGATATATATAATATATATATATATATATAGAGTAATATGATATAAACTACAAAATTTTAATAGATTCAAAACGGTTTTCAATCAGTGACATTTTTCTATATGTATACATTTATAACACAATAATGTATTTTTTGCTTAATAATAATTTTTTTCTTTTTTATTATTCCATATGTTAAAAAAAATATATAATAAATGATTTTTGTTATTTATATATTCTGGGGTTTTTTTCCTGTGTTTTTTTTTCTGGAAATAAAATAGATATATGTTATTGTTGCAAAAATATTTGTAAAGAATATATATTCTTAACATTTTATTCAATATTTCTATTCAATTTTATCAAAAAAAAAAAAACAAAATAGGAGTTTTTATTATTTTTTTTTGGTTTTGTAATATATTATTTATATGAGTTTTTTATAGTGCCTATATAGCAGATAAACTCTGATATTTTTCACGCAGGTTTTAGAAGAGCATTTTATGTCTTTATACTATTCATATTTAAAGTGATATTTTTATGGATAGATATAATGACGAATGTTACAAAAATCAATAGAATAATATTTGTTTGAAATTTTTGATATAGAATAATTTTATTTTGGTGAAAACATTATTTTATATTGGTTTTTTTCTATTTTTAAAATAATGAGGATCAAGTTATATCGTCACAAAGATTTCAATATATTTCTGAAATAAATTTTTAGATAAAATATATTATTGATAGTATACAAAAAAAAATAAACATTAATGAAAAATCCTGTTTGAAATATATTCTGACTGACTATGTGTTTTATCATTAAACTGAAAATGAAATGTTTTAGAAATAAATAAACAAATGATAAACAATTTTGTATTTTAATTTGGGAATTTTCTAGGAATTTCAAAAATATTCTTCATTGTAATATATAGGCAATATTTTATTATATTGGTGTTTAGTTATAAATAGATATTATTCTATTCTATCCTATTCTATTCTATTCTATTCTATCTATTCCATTATTATTACATTTTCGAGAATTGAAAAGTTAATCATTCAAAGAAATTATCTTAAATAGTTAAAAATAAATTAATTTTTTGAATAAATATTTCTTCATCAATTTTCTTCATTTGAAAATTAAATCATATTTCTGACTTTTCGGGGAAATTTGGAAAGCGGTCGATTTTTCCAAAGATATACCCCATTTGTCAAACAAAAGTTAAACTTAAAATATGAATCTATGACAATCAAAATGTGGTCGTCATAGATTCATATTTTTCTACACTTTCGGCCATATCGCATTTGAACATAAAACAAGGAAATAACTGTAATTGAAAAAATTAATTATTTTGTTCTATATATGGTTAATTTATTTTTATGAAATAACTTTTAAGAATATATTCCATCGTTTTTGGTCATAAGAAAGAACATAAAAAATTTTTCACTCTTCAATATATCAAGTTTAAATATCTAAAAAAAAATATATATTGACACTAAAGTTTAAAGACCTTGTCCGACTACAGGTAGTTCAGATAGTTCAGATATACTTATGCCAATAAAACTGTTGATTTATAGCATTATTATAATATAACAAACAAACAATTAATAAAATAAATTCAAAATACCATATATATTTATCTATAAACTCATGATATTATTTCTAATAAGAAAAAAAGTGTAATAATAAAAGATTAGTTGAAATTTAAAAAGATTAAAAACAACTAAACTGGAGTCATTTTGTTTTTGAAGGAAATGATAAAACAAATATGCAGATTATTTTATTTTTTCATATATACATAAACATAAATGAATAATATATATACTAAAAATAGTCGAACAACAATGTATATATATAAATTTCGATTAAAAAATTCGATATCATAATATAATAAGATTTATTATCACATCGGTATTTTTATAAAAAATATATATTTAAATTTCTGTTTTAAGTATAGACTGAAAAATATATAGTATATATTTACAATATATAACACAGCAAAACTAAATATACAGGGTGTCCCAATACAGGGTGCCAACCCGAAACAGGCAGGTTCTACACCTCATTTCCAATCAAAAAATTTGGAAGTTTGAAACGGTAAAAAACGGTAAAAAATAAATTTCAAAAGTGTATAGTGTTGTACTAAGTTTAATTTAAAGCAATATGCAGTCACTTTCAAATTGTGAATTATCGGATATGGATATAGATATAGTTAAAATACCTTTCCAACAAGGTTATAATTATTGGATTCTGATAAGTGGTTGCTGAGATATGGTAAATAACATCTATGTACTACCTTGAACTTCAACGAAATCGTTTTTTTCGGGCTAGCTCGAAAACCAAGGGAGATAGACATGGGGTCGCTTTACATTTTTTGATTGGAAATGAGGTGTAAAACCTGTCTGTTTCGGGTTGGCACCCTGTATATAAAAATATAGGCAAGGCGATGATCACAAATGTATATAAATACAATAAAAAATGTTTATATTTTCTGAATAAAACTATTAAAAAAAATATATTTGAATTTGCATCTATATAACAACTTTTATATATAATAAAAAAAACATTTCTATTTATGTGAAAAAATACTCATTATATTAATTAATTTTTATCTCAATTATATATTATAGTATATATAGTGCTTATATATATACTTAATTTTATACGCAAAAGTATGTGTATATATAAAAAAAATGATAATAATAACAATAATAATAATAATAATTCGGACCTGTATAAGAAATTTTTCTTTATATAAATAATGTACATTATTCTTGCAATGATATTATATATATATTGGATGTTATGGCCGCAAAAGTAGCAAATAAAATATATATAGGTATAGAAATTAAAGATATATATATATATACAGAGAATTATAACAGACTGAATTTTTATATCTTGAAAAACATATATACATATAGTGATATGTATATAAAAAAGATGATTTTTTTGTTTGTAAATATGCATTTATAAAATGTTGTGTATAGCAGCAGTATATTCTTATAAATAAATATGATATGATGTGCTTATAGAGTGTTATGGCTATATACACGGATGGCTGCAAAAGGCAGCAAAAGCAAAAGAATTCTTGACTAGCCGCAAGCGAGACTCTCAATTTAAAAGTTACTTCTTTTTTTTTTTTTTTTTTGCTGTTTTTATCTTGTGTTGTTCATATTTTTTTTTTTTGTTATATTTATTTATATATATATAGTTTGAATATTTTCTTGTGATTTCATTTAAAATATATAAACTCATGCAAGAATATATTTTATTATAATAAAACCATACACACATTTACAAATTTTATATATATATATTATTTTTATCAATAATATTTTTTTTTCCTTTTTGTATTAAAAATATACTAAACATATATTTTATTTTTTTTCTTTTTTACAGGTAAACTATATAAATGTATTATATCGGTATTAGTTTTGTACGATGATATTTATACTGTATAGAAAAATATTTACGTGTATTTTTTGTATTAAAAATTAAAGAAAATCAAGAAAATATATATATATTCTCTGATTAAAACATTTATAAATTGCTTGGTATTTGTGTATGTGTTTGTAGATATAAAAAAAAATTATAAAAAAGTCTCAATTGTTATATACAAAACAAAAAAAAAAACATAATAAAAGTTCTATGAAGATGAAGAAAACTTGTTTTCATATTTTTTTTTAACACAAACACTATGGCAAAGAAATTTCTTATTATTTTATATATATAGTTAAATGTGCATTTGTGTGTTATATATTTAAGAAAAGATCTCTTGATCGCGCGCCATTTTTAAAGTATTTGTATATCATTTTCTTACAAATTTATTGTTTATATATATATTGAATAATATTAGAAAAAGCATAATTAAATATTATATATTTGAAATACGCGTTGTGTATTGTGTGATTAATAAAATATATAAGGTAAAAAATGTATATACAAAATTAAATTTAATTTAAATATATTTATTGTGGTGAATTAAAAAAATTGAATTTTCTTTTATGATGATATAAAAAGAAAATATTTAAATAAAATATAAATTTTAAATTTTAATTTCAACGTATCATCGCCATCATCGTACGATCATCATCAACGAAATAAATTAAATGTTAAATATATCGCCAGTTCACCAAACAAAAACAAGTATACAGTTTTTTTATATATTTTTATATATGTGTATAAAAATATAATAATAATAATAAAATTAAAGTGTAAAAAAAAAAATAATGTTATAAAAAAAATAATACAATAAAGTTTTTGGTTTTACTATCTCTCAGTCAGTGTATATTAACTTGATCGGTGTTTTTTTTTATGTTAGTATTTTCCTTATACTTGTATTTTGTTGTTATTTATTATAATCATTATTACCTACGTTATGATGATGTTGATGATGATGATGATGGTTAAAAGGTGAACTTTTTATGTTATTCTTTGAATTTTTTATATGAAAAATAAAGCAGAAAAACAAAAAAAACCAGCACTACACAATATAAAAGGAAAAAAAAAGAATACAACACCAACATTTCTAAAATCAACACTATATAAAATTGTTTTTATTTAATAATAATACACAAAAGGGTTTTAAAAGAATTATAAATTAATGAAACCTTTTATTTAACAACAAATGAATTCAAAAATTCACATATAAAACACGTCAAAAAATAATAATGCAAAACGCATTTATTATTTTTAATACAATTAATTGAATTGTGATTACTTCGATGCGATTCATTATTAGTAGTGAACGAAAGACTTCGGTGTGGGTGTTTGAGAGTGAGGAAAGAAAGTGCTTTGTTTTTTTTTTTGAGTGATTTTATTTTTAATCTTTTAGTTTTTTTTTTTTTTGTGTTAGAAGTTTTCTTATTTTTTCCATAAAAAATAAAAATGTGTCAATAAAATTGTATATAATTTAATAATAATATTAAAATAATTAAATTTGTGATGTGTTATTTTTGTAATGGGTAATAAAAAATATAGTAATTATAGAATTATAGTGAAAAAATTATTGATGAAATATAAATTATGACGTCGTCCTTCAGTAGTTCCTCAATAAATTATTGTTACTACAAAATTATTTGCAATGATAACAACGGCAATAATGAATCGATAAAGATGCAGAAACAGCAGCAGCATCAGGAAACAATACAAAAAAAAACCATTGTAACAACAATACAAAATAATTATATTAAATTTAAATCAATATTTCTATTGTATATATTCAATGTTGTAATACAATCGAATAGCGAACATTTAAAATTAAAAAAAATGAATAACGGTAATAGAACAGTATCACTAAATAAAAAGATATCAACCAAATATAAAACAATTATGTGGTGGTTATTTATTATAATTGCAAGTGTGTGTTTGAATATTTGTAATGCACATGGACCGGGTCCGGGACCTGGTCTTTTAAATCGTAACTTTAATAATAATAATAATAATAATAATAATAATGTTAATATTAATACAAATAGTAATAATAATAATAATAACAACAAAAATATTATTAATCCGTATGTTGTTTATCAAACATCGGCAATACAACGACGACGTTCATCGAATGGTGATGGCCAATTGGTTTCACAAATGCAATCGCGGGCGGTAGACACACGTGTACAATTGGAAATACTGGAAGGTGAACCAAAAGGTACAATTGTCGGTTATATACCGATAAAACATGGATTTACTTATCGTTTTAATGAACCACCAAGAGAATTTACATTAGATCCGAATACGGGTGAAATAAAAACAAATACCATATTAGACCGGGAAAGTATACGTGATCGTTTTGATTTGGTGGTATTGAGCAGTCAACCAACGTATCCGATTGAAGTGCGTATCACCGTATTGGACATCAATGATAATGCACCGGAATTTCCCGAACCCAGCATTGCGGTATCGTTTTCCGAAAGTGCTGCATCGGGTACACGATTATTATTGGATGCGGCCACCGATCATGATATTGGCAAAAATAGTGTTACAAATGATTATCGTATCATTGAAGGTAATCATGATGAAAAATTTCGTTTGGCCGTCACAACAAATCCCAGCGGTGATGTATCATATTTACATTTAGAAACAATCGGTAAATTAGATCGTGAAACACAAAGTTTTTATGTGCTAAATATATCGGCACGTGATGGTGGTGATCCACCAAAATATGGTTATTTACAAGTGAATGTTACCGTATTGGACGTAAATGATAATCCCCCGATTTTCGATCATAGTGATTATATTGTATCGTTAAATGAAAGTGTATTACCAGGTACACCTGTATTACAGGTGCTTGCATCCGATAATGATTTAGGTGATAATAGTAAAATAACATATTATTTGGCTGACACCGAAAGACAATTTACCGTTGATCCAGAAACAGGGAAAATAACAACAACTGAACGTTTATCGTGTCCACAACAATCATGTTCAACACCATCATATTCATCGGGTGCGAATACAGCCGCTTCATCAACATCCATATTTACAAATTTATCGGGACAATCGGGTAACAATGGTGGTAATGGTTATGGTACAAATTGTCCAAGAAGTTGTGTATTCACAGTATTCGCAAGGGATCATGGATCACCACGTCAAGATGGTCGTACATATGTTACAGTGAATTTGGTAGATACAAATGATCATGATCCAATTATACGTTTTCAATATTTTCCTGATACTGGATCACATGCAACGGTTGATGAAAATGCACCAAATGGGACAGTTGTTGCTGCAATTTCGGTTACCGATCAAGACGAAGGATTGAATGGACAAACATTGATTAGCATTATATCCGGTAATGAATTACAACATTTTCGTTTGGAAAAAACATCTGGTTTCGATTTGGTACGTGTTAATATGGCATTGGATCGTGAAGAAATTAATAAATATAATTTAACGATTGTTGCCATTGATAAGGGTACACCATCACGAACTGCTACATCCTATTTGATTATACATGTAAACGATATAAATGATCATGAACCAGTATTTGAGAAATCTGAATATTTGGCTGTATTAAGTGAATTGTCACCAATTGGCACGTATGTGGCAAATATCATTGCGACCGATGAAGATACAGGTGTAAATGCACAAATATTTTATGATTTTGTTAGTGGTAATACGGAACAATGGTTTTTGATTGATTCATCGTCTGGCCTCATAACCACCGATTCCCAATTGGATCGTGAATATCGTGATACCGTCATATTGAATATATCCGCACATGATGGAGGACCAAATCCAAAATGGGCCTATACCCAATTGAAAGTGATTATATTGGATGAAAATGATGAAGCACCAGTATTTTCTCAGCAACGGATTAACGTTACAATTAGTGAAAATGCACCAAAGAATACACTTGTGGCGATGTTAACGGCAACCGATCATGATCAGGGTACAAACGGTAGTGTAACCTATTCGTTACAATCAAGCGTACAACGCAAATATCCAAATGTATTTGCATTGGATACATTGACCGGCCAATTAACAACTAAAATACAATTAGATCGTGAACAAATATCACAATATGAAATAAGGGTGGTGGCACGAGATCAAGGACAACCACCACAATCGGCAACGGCTACCGTTTATCTAACCGTTCAAGATGTTAACGATAACAATCCAGAATTTTATCCAACACAATATTTTTTATCGATGTCTGACGACACCCCAATTGGTACATCGTTAATATCGGTGGTGGCCAGCGATCGTGATGAAGGTGATAATGCAATTATAACATATACCCTGGAGAACGGCAATGACGATGATAATAATAATATATTTATCATTGATAATTGGACGGGTCAAATTAGTTTACAACGTAGTTTACGTACATTGCAACATCAGAAATCGTTATTTAAATTGATAATATCTGCAAAGGATCGTGGTGAACGACATGCGGATACAAATGCAATTGTTGAAATTATAAAGCAATCAAAATTGGAAACATTAGAATTCGATTGTGATGATAACGATATTGGTTATGAATTTCAAATAGCCGAAGACTATAATTATGGTAATGAATCGTACGGTGTAAATATAGCAACGAATCAAGTGATTACAAATGGGCGAGATGTTGGTCGTGTACAAATTGAAAAATATCGAAAATCTACATCGTCAGCAATGCAACACGATGCCGCCATTAGTAATGCCATTGAATACTCAATTGTTTATGGTGATCCACAGGGTAGTTTTAAAATAGATAAATCAACTGGTTTGATAATGACAGCGAAAAAAATTGATCGTGAAAGGAAAATGATGTATACATTACGTGTGGTAGCCCGTCGTGGTCTTGCATTCGGTCAAACAATTGTCAACATATTAATATTAGATTTAAACGATAATGCACCGATATTTTTACATAATTATAAAAATGCAATTGGTAATAATTATGGCGATGCTGTAAAACGTACAATGTTGATGATGGATGAAAACCACCATGATGATGAAAACGGTGACGATGATGAAATTCATTTAGCCGAAAATGCTGCGGTCGGTCAAGAAGTGTATTTGTCACGGGCACACGACAAAGATTCCGGTCGTAATAGTCGTATAACATACAGTCTAACATATAATCCAAATGATTTGTTTCGTATTGCTGAATCGACGGGGGTGTTATATTTAAATCGTCCGTTACATCACATTGAACCGACAACGATATTAACCATTGAATTGACAGCTACCGATAGTGGAACACCCAAGGCGCTATCATCAAAAATGACATTAACCATTATTGTCGACGATGTAAATGATCATACACCAATATTTGATCATACTTCATATGAAACATCCCTATCCGAATCGACGGCAGTGAATGCAAGATTTTTTGCATTGGCCGCATCCGATCAGGATTTAGGAGCAAACGGTCGTATATCATATCGGATCATTGATGGTAATGTTGAAAATAAATTTGGTGTGTTTCCCGATGGTTATATGTATGTTAAAAATCAATTGGATCGTGAGGAACATGATTATTATGCATTAACAATAGCGTGTCATGATCATGGTAAACCATCGCGTACATCAATGGTACCGATTATAATACATGTAATTGATGAAAATGATAATGCTCCGGAGTTTACCAATTCTACATTTACATTTAGTATAGCCGAAAATGAACCAATTGATTCGTTTGTCGGAAAACTAACGGCCACCGATCGTGATATTGGACGTAATGCTGAATTAATTTATCATTTACCAAATGATCAAGTAAACTTTATGGTTGATCCAAGAAATGGTTTTATTAAAACAAAACGTGAATTTGATCGTGAACAATTGGTTCAAACAACTGGTGATAATTTTATTATGGTTGAGGCTACCGTTTACGATAATGGATCACCGGTTCGTTTAAGTGATACGGTTAAAGTTAAAGTACATATTACCGATGTTAATGATAATGCACCGGAATTTTTACGAACACCATATAAAGTACAAATTTCCGAAGGTTCAATCATCAGTACCCAATTGATGCGTGTCTATACAATGGACATCGATGATGGTTTAAACGGTGATGTATTCTATAGAATAGCAAATGGTAATTCAAATGGAAATTTTGCCATTGATGAATCAACGGGACAATTACAATTAATCAAAACGTTAGATCGTGAACAAATTGCCGATTATAAATTAACTGTAATTGCACATGATGCAGCACCCAATAAAATGCAACGTTTAACCTCAACGACAACCATTACCATTGATGTCTTGGATGAAAATGATGTAGCACCGAAATTCATTCAAAATTATATGGATATATCAATAAATGAAATGACAAATATCGGTACAGAACTGATACGTTTTCAAGCATATGATTTGGATTTGGGAGTCAATAGTCAAATAACATATTCGATAATTGGTGGTAATCGACGGGATACATTTCATATTGATCAATTAACCGGTTCATTATATTTACATAAAGCATTAGATTATGAAGAAACTGTATTGTATAATTTAAATATAACCGCTTCGGATGGTGGTATTCCACGGTTAACCACCACCATTGTATTTACAATAAATGTTATCGATGCCAATGATAATCCACCGAATTTTCCAAATACTGCAATTGTACGACAAATACGTGAAGGTATACCAATTAAAACACCTATAGTGACGGTAACCGCTGAAGATCCCGATTCGGGTGTTAATGGTAAAGTTTTATATTCAATTGTATATCAGGAACCAGTGAATAATGTACGATATTTTAATATAAATGCAATAACTGGTGTTATTCATACATTACGTGAAATTGATCGTGAACAAATTGATACATTTCGTTTGACTGTTGTGGCTACCGATCAAGCGGAAATTGTTGCAAAACGTTTGTCGGCCGAAAAAATTGTTACCGTCATTGTTGAAGACATCAACGATAACGCACCGGTTTTTATATCAATGAATGCTGCCATATTGATGTTAAACGATAATAATAATATACGGGTAATACAATCACCGGAACGTGGTAATGATTACATTATAATGTACGTTAATGCAAGTGATGCTGACTCAAGTAGTAATGGTATGGTAACATATGAAATGGTTAGTGGTAATTCAGATCTATTTAAATTACATCGTGGTAATGGTGCAATATCATTGCGAAAATCAATTGAAATGCCTGAGTATCGTTATCAATTGGCCGTTAAGGCTACCGATGAGGCCGTACAAAATGAACGTCGTAGTTCTGATGCATACATCACGGTAATTGTTAGTAATGGTAAACAATCTGCCGATGGACCAATATTTCAACAACATGAATTACATGGTAGTGTTTCGGAAAATCAACCAATTGGTACAAGTATATTAACGGTTTTAGCAAATTTATTAAATTCACCGTCGGGAGTGTCGTCACAAATGTCGGATAATTTAAGTGGTGCGCGTAGTAAAATCGGTAAAAATTCGTTGCCATCGAGTGGTGCTAGTATAAGTTCGGATATCGAATATTATGTTACAAATGTAACCGGTGATGGTAAACAAGTTAATCGTTTATTTGATATTGATACAAAATTGGGTATATTATCAACGGCTGCCATACTGGATCGTGAAGCTGGCGTCGATATGTATGAAATTGAAGTGTATGCTGTGGCTGTCGGTAGTCCACCAAGAACATCAAGTACTAAGGTGAGTTTTTAACATTTTGTTTATATTCTTTTCAAATCAAATTATTTATATATTATAAATATACTCAACTGATAAAATATTATCGATGGATGCATATATTCCTTTGTGGTTTTGACCTTATTTTAAAATTATACTGTTATTTAGTTATTAAAGACATCGCTCTCTCTGTATTTTTATACCCATTCATCACCACAATTCTATATTGCAATCGCATTAAAATTTAAGAAGCTGTTTAAATAAAAAAAAAAATTATTTATATGTAAAAAGTACAGTATATTTAGTTAATAAAATTATATACAGCATTTAAAAAAATAAAATAAAATGTTGAATGAAGAAAAGACACAGAAAAAATAAAAAAAAAAGATTACCAAAGTATTAAAAAAAAACCTATAATAAACAAACTTATTACTACCTAATTAAAAAGGTAAAACTTCCGAAATCATTATGTTTATATAATACTTTTTTTTTCATTTATATGTATTATTCATTTATATATGCAATGGACACTGCTGGCTATGGTACTTACTATACTTATATATATTATAACAAATAATAAACATAAATACGTATTTTATATGTACAATTTTTAAACACACCAAACCAAAATCTTATATATTTTATACTCTTCTTTTAAACAACGCACATATAAAATGTGAATAATTCATTTGCAATTTATATCGTGTATCGGTTATATTACATACATAAATATAAATATATAACTGGCCTTTTAACAATTCTGAAATGTTTTACGTGCATCAAGTCTCAATGGAACGGATATCAAAAAAAAAAAAAACAAAAAACCACAAACAGAATAAGAAAAGAAGTAATTTCATGCAATAAAATTAAATTTTATGTTTTTGAAATAGTGAACAGATTTTTTTCTGTTTTTTTTTAATTCTTAAAATCAATTACAAGTCATTTCTTTTAATTTATAAGAATTTATGTATATATACATATATAAATAAGTATAAATTAAACAAAACAAAAAATCTTTTCAATAGATTTATAATTTTGTATAAGGAGCTTATTTATATATACTTTCTCTTCTGTTGTATTTTGAAATTGTATTTATGTCTTATATATAGTTCCATAATATTTTCTATAATTTCACAAATGTGTAAGCGGCAATATTATAAGTAAAGTGTAGTAAAGTTTTTATTTAGAAAAAATACCCATCCGTTAGAAATTATATTATATGTAAAGTTTTCATATTTTATCCCACATTCATTTAATTAGATTTACCCAAAAAAAAAAAACCTAATCTTTTTATGATGGATTATTTACTTATTTATTATTTGTATAAGCAATATATAGAGAATAGATGAACAATCAACAATCATATATTCGTTATTTAGAAAAATGTAAAAAAACTCAATGCTAAAAATTAAATTATAAATGAAACTAATATAGAATATGAAATATTCATATATAAAATATATGCAATTGTCAGCGACACTTTACACATTTTTATATTATTATTATTACAAAATTCGCAGTAAATCAAATAACAGATTAACATTTATTATTATAATATATAAATATTAAATCTAAAAGTATATATATATATATAATATATATGCGGTAACTTTATGTATTTAATCGTGTATATACTTTTAATATAATTAGAATTGAAAGGAATGGAATTTATAGCGTAGGAGTTGCTCTCACACACAATATATAAATATATATAAATATGAATTTTATTTATATGTAGCATATGTAATTTTTAATGAAAAATAAAAAACTATTTCTAATAGTTAATATTTTGTTATGGAAAATATAATTATTATTATTATTATAATCTTTGCAACATTTATGCAATTTCTATTATATATATGCAATATATACATTCATTTAATTTAAAAGAAAAAAATTCATATATAACGATTTAGTTTATTTATATTTCTGTTTGCGATTTTTAATATGTATATATTTCTATTTTTTTGGTTTATTATATAATAAATACGCGTAAAAGCATTTTAACTAAATATATTAAACCAGGTGTCCAATATAATAAATGCAATGAAGAAATTGTCATAGAATCCAAAAATGTAAAGCTATCTGGGGGCCGTGTGATGACAATCATTTTGAAATTTGAAATCGTTTGGTGTTAAGGACTAAATTAACATTTTTTTTTAATAGGACGCCTTATTTTTGAAAATATCATCAGATTAAAGAGTTAGAAATAAACACTTTTTGGTCGCTACTGTTTATTTTTTTGTTTTTATATTGTTTTTTAATGGTTAAAAAGAAAAGTTAAAATTCTAATTAAAAAGAATTTTTCCATTTACAATTCTGTTGTAAATGAAATATCACATTGCATTATTATAATTCTAAAATATTCTATATGGAAAAAAATGTTTTTAATTAGAATATTAATAATTCAATTAGTCATTCAACATTTTTAGCTCATTAACCGGATAATGTTTTCAAAAATAGGGCATCCTATTATTAAAAACTATTAATTTAGTCTTAAATCCTTAACTAAAGAATTTCCACAATAATTGTCATTACACGATCTTCAAAAATCTTTACAAATTTGATTCTATTTATATACAATTTCTTCTAACGTGTTTGTTTTCGAGAAAAAGTCGTGCATTTATTACATTGGACACCCAGTATATATAAAAATATATTATAGAAAATTAAACCAAAAAATGTCAATTATAGACTTTATCTCATATTTATTTGTTATTATTTTATACATTTTATTATGTAATTTTTCTCTATATAGCTCCTTTATTATTTGAAATTGTCATTGAAAACGATTAATATTTAATAATAATTTTATGTTGTTGTTTAATGAAAACAGATCGATTTTCAAAGGAACCCATAATAATGCAAAAAAAAAAAATTAGAAAATCAAAAAAATTTAACACATTGATTAATTACCATAAATCCTCGTCTAAAATAAATATATCCGTCCGTCCTAAAATATAATCTGATAAAAAATATTCAAAAAATATACCATTTCTGAATCTCGTTTGTTCAGCGCACAAATTTAATATTTTCTACAAATCCCGGATAATAAAAAAACAAAACATTATTATATTACTAATTTATTCTTTAAAATCTTATTCTTATTGGTTGTTGTTGCTGCGGTTGTTGTGTCTTCAACTAACTATCTATCTATATATATATATATATATATATAAATTATTTGTTGAATTTTTTAATTTTTAATTTATATGCATAACCAAAAAAAAAAAACTTTTAAACCGACAATAAAATTTCTAATGGATATATTTAGGTATTTTTTTTTGATTCGTTTTATTATTTTTATGATCACTCTTGGTATAACCGCATTATATATAAATAATGCATTTATATTCTTTTAAATTAAGCGATCTTGCTGTTTTTTTAGTTATATCTATATCCAATATATTATTTTAGATGTATTCAACTTATATATTAATATCTTAAAAATAATCATTTTCGGGTATATTCTTCAATCGTTGTAACAATTATACTAAATATACCATGATGAAATTTTCCGAAATATAACCTTTATTGTATTCATTTTATTATCTTGTGTTTAGTTCTTTTGTCGTATATAATGAATATAAAAATTTATTATCGCATGAGATATATTCATTTAGAAAAATACTTAAATTAAAATAAATATTCATAAATTAAATGTCTTAATATTTTTTTGTAAATGGATGATGATCGAAATGGTTTTGATTTTTCTCCGCATTTCTTTAACAGAAAACTCTTATTCTATATAAGTATATAAATTCGTTATACATTGCGATTTTCTAAAACATTAAATATTAATTAATTTAAAAGAAAAAAATAAGGATTTTTAACCACAATCAAAATTTTTGGTTTGGTTTTCATTATTCTTTTTTAATTTTTTTTAATTTCTTACGTTTTCATTATTAGTAAAAATTGTAAACTTTATTATAAAATATACAAAATTTATTATAATTTTAATAAAAAAAAAAAAAAGGATTTAAACATAAACATATTATTTTTTTTAATTAATATATTAAATATATATATAAATTAAATATATTTTTAGACAATGACAATATCGATAAATTTAAATAAAATAACAAAAAAAAAAATTTCAATGAATTATTATATAAAAAAACGCATTTTATTATACAGATTTTTTTTATATTTTTTTTGCATTTTGCAATTTTAAATTTTAGTTATATATGTATTTTTTGTATGTATGTTTTTCTATAATTTTGTTTTGAATTGTACAGCACAGCTATAAAATAGATATATAAAATATTATCTATAAAAAAGATTTTATAAAAACATTTATATAGTATAATTTTTCTTTCCAATATACATATAGACAATATTTATTTATTATTTACAATTTTTTATGTTTTGTTTCTCTTATAGTTATATGCGATATTTACATTTAATTTATGCGTATATAAATAAATAAATAAAATATTTTAATTATATATATACCTTTGCGCGAAATAAAATTGCAGTGCATACAAAATGCAATATAGATATATATACATTGGTTTTAACACTAAAAGTGACATTGAGAGTAGTGCTTTTTTATCTTATCGAACGATCAAAATAAATGCAAAATTAGAATCTCAAGTGCGTGATATTATTCAACTGAAAAAAAAAAAAATCAGTTTTTTTTTTTATTCTTCCTTCAATTTTATGCTTTTTATTCTATTCTATATTTCTACTTTTATTTTTGTTGTTTTGCATTTTGTTTGTATTTTATTTTACTTATATGCTGATTGAGCAGTAAAAAATCATAATATATACGATACGAATAATGCAAATTCAATGTATATAAAGTTATATATTATATATATATATAGAAGAAGAAAATTCAAATGATCATTTATATGTGGGCATATATATATAAATAAGTTAATATTTTTTAAATTAATCTGTTTGTACATTATTTTGTATTGTTGTTTTATATCTATCTATATCGATATATATGTCAACGAAGATATAGTTTAGAAATTGTTTTCTAGAACCGTTTTGTTGCGATCCAATATAAAACAAAAATTAAATAACATATATTTTAGATTTCAATTCAATCAGTTTATAAATCATTTATTTTAAAAATATAAAAAAAAATTTGCTGGGTTCATTAATATTAAACAAACTGATACCGTTTCATCTATTTAATTTAGTTTTCTTTTCCATATATTGTAATAACAAAAACATATTATAGCAGCAATTCATTTTTTCAACGAACAATTTGTAATGTATGTATGTAAATTAAACATGTTAATTTTTTTTTCAAATTATAGATATTTATATTTTATATGCTATATAAGAATTTTAAATATATATGCATATATATTAATGATAAATTTAATGTCATTATAATTGAATTGATTTCTATTTTATTTGTATATTATATATATACATTTCTTTTTAATACGATATAAATATAGAGTATATAAATTTATTATTGATTTATATTTATAATTTACAAAAATATTTGCATTCATCGTTGTGTGGTAATAGAGATAGGAATAGCTATGCAAAAAAAAAACAAAGTGTCATGTATTTAGAAGATTTAAGGTATTTCTAAGAATTAATTTTTACACCTTTTTTGCACTCTATTTCTATTTGTGTATAAAATATATTCTGATATATTTATACATACATATATAGAGAAGTGTTAAAATTTTGATCGGTATAATTAATTTTAAAATATTTTTGAGAATGGAAAACGGACGGTAAAAAACAATGTGATTTATTTCCTTGTTAATATATTTCTTTTTTTTTTTAATGTACTTTTACATAAGAAATATAAATATTTTTAACCGGTGGTCTTTTAATATAGTTATATTTTTGCGCTGCTACATTCCAAATTAAATAAAAAAAAAAAAATTATAAAAAATTATAAAAGTTTTGACCGCAAAACGATGTGTAATAATTAAGTGATTTACAATTTTTTATATTTTTATGTGTATGTGTCGTTTGCTCTTGAGAATGTCTTAATTTTTATTCAAATACCTTATCGATCGATTTATGTTATTCATATATTTTTCTTCTTATATTTAAAAAAAAACATTTCAATGACGGAAATACCACAATGGTAATTCATTTATTCGCATTAATTATTTTTCTAATGCTGCGCTTATATTACAATTATTAATCTCTTAAAAATGTCTTTTGGAAAGTGTTTATTAATAAATTCAATCTGTTTTTGTAATGCATTATTTAATAATTTTATTGATTTCCAAGTAGAAAAAATTAATTTAAGGATTCCTTTAGAGAAAACCGTGTATTTTGATTGTCTACTAATAAAAAATAAAAAATGGGACAACCAAAGTATAAGACACAGTTATAAATTCTGCTTATTTTGATACTTAAATCTTGGTAGTTTAAATGTTTTTTTTTTCTTTTTAATATTTCTTAAATATTAAATAAAATTTATTAAAATAATAAAATATTTAATAGTGTAATAATAAAATACTATATATAAAAAATATTTAAAGCAGAAATATAATCAAAAACCAGTCATGAGAAATATATTTTTTTTATTATGATTATTTTTTTTATTATTATTTTAATATAAAACATCTCAGTTTTACCGCAAATTTGCAGAAATTATTCACTGTATATATTATACAAAGAATTAAATTTAAATATAATCTAATATCCATTTAATTCTTTTCTTTTGCGATTGATAAATCCGTTAAAAAAAATATATAAAGCAAAATTATAAGATTAATGGCCACTGCCCAGCTCTCAAGAATCAATAAACATACAAATTTATGGTTGAAAATACTTTATTAATAAGATATGATATGTAATAAAATAAATAAAAATATAAAAATTGAATTATTTATTAAAAAAAAAAATCGCCTAAAAAACAAAATTTCGTGTACATAAAACAAATACATTTATTTTTAATGTTCTTCATTTGTTTTTTTTTTTTTTTTTTTGCTGTAGGTTTTATTTAATTTATTATTTTTTATTTGGCTAAATTTTCATTATAAATCAACTTCACAGCGTCTATATATATTGTTGTAATAAAGCAAATCATAAACTTATAAATATATTCTGTTCTGTTAATAAATAAATGTTAAACAAAAAAACCAAGATTTTTTTTTGTATGTTGCATTTTCTTAGTATTAAACAAAATAAAAGAATATTAGAATATCGAATTTCCAAAATGTTTTTTTTATATATGCATATTAATATATATTAAACTAAAATCGCAGAAGAAAAAAATAAACGAACGCGATTAAATTTTGGTCACTTCAAAATTCGCAGAGTTTTTTTTTTACCTTTGTGTTTTTGTGCATTTTCTCATAAATGGTTTTTTTTGTATAAAGGTGTTTTTGAAATCAATTTTTTGCCACATAAAAATGTATGTCATTATATATATTCATGTTAATTCTATATATTAAAAATAATTCACCACAAAAAATATAGTTAGATATATGTCGAAATGATATATTTAAATAATTTGATATTCTATGTTTGATTGAAATTATATATAGCTTTTTCAGTTAGTTATATAGAAATTGTTTCGTTAAATATAATACTATAGATATAATAATTCATTAATTTTATATTCATAAATTTTATCTATGTTTATTGAACCTTAAAAGTGAGTAACCAAAGAACAAAAAAAGAACATAAAACAATTATCATTTAAATATATGTATATGTATTTTAAGAAAAGTAAAAAAAAAAACATTAAATCAACCTTAAAAAAAAAATATGTAAACAAATATATTATTAATGAATGTGCTTTTTAAATACAATTTTTAATGCATACACAAAATATAATTGGCGCCGCCAAATGTAATAATTATTATATAAGATTATATATTTATTTTTTTTTTGTTTAAATATGTATATGGGTTTTGGTTATAGTAATATTATAGATTAGTTATTTTTTTATAAGATACGGTATATAAGAAGTTTAACACCACATAAAAAAAATTAAAAATACTAATTACAAGCAACTCATCAAATTATAATCAATAATAATCATTACGCTGTTAAAAAACAAAATTTGTTTAATTATTATTGTATTTTATATATATGGTAGTTTAATACAATATAATACAATGGTGGTGTCTTTCTTATATTTCATATGTTTTTGTTAATCAGAGTGTATAAGAATTCTTGTTCCAGGTTTTTTTTTATAGTATTAGAGTATTTTATTATAGTTTATTTTTCGCAATGCTGTTGGTATCTTACCATTATCATCACTCGTTTTGCAAAACTGAAGATGTTCTTATGAATTCTGAAATCCCATCTCTGAAAAATTATAGCTATTATGAATATTTTCATTTTATTTTAGAATCATTTCAATCAATGGATCAATGGAAATCAAATTCATTATAAAATCATTGTGCATTTATTATTATTATTAAAAAATTATATCTTATTAATTAGTTGAACAATAAAACATTAGATATCTGTAATTTTATGTCATGAATTTAAACTTTTCCCTTAATATGCAATCCGTATATTTCCGTATATTGCTTTATTATTAAATTAAATTTCATACAAAATTTACCGTGAATATAAATTTTGTTTAGCTAAAAAAAATAATAATGTTATAGGTCGTTTTATATATTATATATATTTACATATATTATTATATTTTAACATTTTGTTGTACAGTTTTTAATGTGTAAAATCTAACCATACTATAATTTTTAAATTATAAATAAACACAAAAAACAATTATCTATCTAAAATTTCAATACATTCGGTTGAAAGTTGAACATTATTTTTTTTCTTATTATCATATAATATAATATAATAGAAAATAAATATAGGTGTCAACAATTTTTATCCATAAAAATATACAAAAAAAAAAATAATCCCAGTATTATACTTAATTTATAGTATACTTTCGAGAAATTTTTTAATTTTTCTTTAACGTTTTTGATTTTGTTATACCGTTATACTATAAATATCTTTTTATTTATATGAGAATTTCAAGGAAATTTATTTAGAAATAAACTATATTTATATAAAAAAAATTACAGTAATATCGTGAATATTTTAAGGCAAAGCCTTTGGCTGTTGATTTTTAAATTTTTAAAGTTTAAATAATTCATTCACTATTTAGCAAAAAAAAAAAAAATTATATACAATATTTTCTGGTACTGAATAAAATAAAAAATATCGCATAAAAATTTTCACATAAATTATCAATTTGTAGATATAAATTAAATAGAGAATTTTTCTTTTTCAATATATTTATTATTTTAAAATATATATTGAATTAACTTAAAAAATAAAATACATTTGTTAGCATATATTATATATAAAGATTTTATATTTAGTATATATACATACATATATGCTTAATTGATTTGCTTTTAATTTATTATGCAAAGGTAGACAGATAAATATATTGTATCTATAAAGTTGTTATTGGTCGTTTTTTTTGTTTTTTTTTTTTTGGTTTTGTTTTATATATATAGTTACAAATACTTTACCTATATCAATAAAAGCTTTTTATAATTATTTATATGATGACAACAACAAAACTATATATATGTATAAAAATATTTGCATGCTATGGCTAGCCGTGATTTTGTCGCCGATTTAATCGTAAGATAAGATATTCGGATGTGTGATTATTATTTATTTTATTTTATTCATTTTATTTTTCAATTCACATTATATGAAATTTGTATGTATGTATACTAAAGTATTTATATGTAATTTTTCTCATTACAAATGTAAAAAATATTAATCGGTTTCCATTAATTTTTTAAATATATATATAATGCATTAAATTTAATTTCCATCTTTTTATGCATATAAATATATTTTTATAAGAAAAAGAAAGAAAGAAAAAAAAAACCACGAATATCTATCTATAAATAATTTAATAAAAAATACATATAATATAATTTTATGCAAAAGAAGAAACATTAAATTTATTGAATGTATTACGTGAAAAAAAAAATTTTTTCTCAATAAGATATTTATTTATTTTATTAACAAAAGATTTTCACATCTAGTTTTTTTATTTTTTCATTTTGCTGATTAAATAAAATGCGTAAATAATGTTTATAAATATAATAATATATGTATATAAATATATCAAATTAAAATATATTTATATATACATATACTGATATTTAATTATATTAATTAAATATATAGAAATATATAAAATTTACATGTTATTAATTTAATATACACTATATTCTATGTATATATAAAATATAAAGTACATGAATTTATGCATTTTTCACTCACTAAATGGTGAATATAAATAATATAAATACACATATAAAGAATAAATATATATTTTTGCAACATTGTTAAAAATGTATAATATTAAATTTTATTAAAATAAATGTTTGTAATTAAATTAAAAAAAAAAAACACATTTTTAACGTTGATGAAAAATATGAAGAATCTTTTTATCATTATTATGTATTTTTATAAAATGTTATAATTATATTCATTTATTTTTATATATGATTATTTTTAATGTTTTTAAGATGAAAATCAAAAATCTAATTCATTTACTATATACAAATATATACTCGTACATCACATGAGGTAAGATTATATATGCATTATATATATTGTATATATTTTGTATCTTACTTTTATTTACTTATAATTATATTTATTGTTGTTAAATCACTCCATCCATCCTGATTTTTTATAAAAATTATTATAATATTTACAAAAAAAAACAAAAAATAAATTGAATGTTCAGATAATTGGTAATAATTAACATAATATTGTTTTTATTTTTTTTTTCAAATATAATTAAATTAACATATCGCGAGGATAAAAGATCTACATTTAATGAGATCGTCCTATAATAATTTAGTTATTTTTAACAACGATCTTCATATATATATATATATATATGTATGTATAAAAACAGATATCAAAACCTTACTTTGTTGTTAAATCTTTAATCGATTTTCATAATATGATTAAACGATTTTCCGCTTGTTAAATTCTTAACATTTAAATTTGCATTATTATTGTAAAAAATTTTAATATAAAACGATTTTCACACAATAATAATGAAATGTGATTTAGTAACGCAACTTTAAAAGATCAACCATTTAATTTCAATGTGTCGCGTTAATCCGTTAAAATTTCATTAAAAATATTCCTACAATTATAGACTAATTCTTTCGGAAAACAACCATTACTACGGCATCCGGTTATACAAAAAAAAACAAAAAGATTCCCCCCAAACACCAAGAAATCCACATAAGAGAATTCAATAAAAAAAATAATGAAATTTTATATCCTTATATTATTGAACATTTATTTAATAAAATATTTAAAACCAAGATAGTAGATATTTTTTTTATATTAAAATCTATATATAAAATATGTCTTCTGCGTCCATATATAAATATAAAAAGATAGATATACAGATTAATTTATTATTTGTGAATAAAATTAAAAAAATTGACGTACAAAAATGTACAATATAAATGATATATACTTATATATATATAAGTACCTACATTGTAGAAGATGAAAAAATAAATGGTAAATAGTAGCAACGACATATGAAATCATGTTTTTTTTTGTCTTCATATACCTTACCTATATATGTAATCTATTCAATCGAAAATTATTTCAACATAAATATGGACACACAAAAATTACAAATATATTTTTTATTATTATTTTACTTAAAAAAACCACATGTGAGAGAAAATATTATATATATTTTTGAATCGTCGATTGATGATTTATATATATATATATATATATATATAGAAAGACAAAACAAAAAAATCAAAAACTTTAATATAAAACATAAATAATAATATTATTACTATTAATATACCTATATATATATAAAGAGTATATAAGAAGAAAAAAAAAACTTTATAAATTGTATACATTTGTATACAATACAAGTATAATTATCACACGGCACTTTGATATATTAAGATTTTATTGATCAATTGACATATATTAATGTATTTAAGCATCGAGTTAATATACTAAAACTATTATATGTATTAAACATACTTATATGTATTACAAAAATATCTCGCATCATTTTGACTATATGTTATTAGATTGATATAGAGTCCAAAAAAAAAAAAAATAAAAAGCAGCATAACAACTAAATATATTCAAATATATATATAACTTTATATAAAAGGATTGAAAACAAAATAAATATATAGAAAGATTTTTTGTTTTAAAATGAAAAGAAAAACACACACACACACATGGGCGCAAAACGATACAGTAATGTATAACAACGAAAAACAACGAAAAAAAACCACTTTTGTAAATGAACATAACAAAACTATCAAAAATGAAGAATAAAATTAAAAAAAAAAAAAAAAAAAGAAATAAAATTATAAAAACAAAATATTAATTCTTGTATCGGTAAGCCATTAATCAAATCAGAAGTTTTATTTTTTTTTTGTTTATTATTTCTTCATATATTTTCTTCATCATATGTATATGTATTTTTCATCTTTAGTTTTATTTTATTTTCAATATCTATTCATATTCATCATATTATTATTATTATACATATTATTTCTATTAAAAAAATAATCTTTATAAATACTATATATGATGAGCTTTATGTATTATATACCAGAATCAGAATTAAGTAAAAACTTTAAATATAACTATATCTATAAGAACATAAAGATCTTCTATTCTATATATGTGTGTATATATACTTAGATATTCATCCATCCATCCATCTACCTCCTCCTACTACAACAATTATTATTATTATTATTATAATATACTATTATTATTATTATTATTATTATAATATACTATTATTATTATTATTATTATTACTATTATTATAATTATTATTATTATATACATATTTTTTCATTCTTCATCTGGGCATATGGGCATATAATAATAATCAAATTGTATATTTACTATATATTATTTTTTTTTTTTTGTAAATCTCTTCTTATATCTCTAAATAGTATATTCAAAATAGTCAAAGAGGAAAACAATATCTATCTATATGTATAGTATATATATATGATTTGATGAATATTATTTTGCTAAAATACTTTCAATGAATAAAAAAATTCTTTGTTTGAAATTTGTTGAGATTCGATTACATAATGTCAGAATGATATATATGCGTCATTAAAAACACTTAGGCGATTTACATACATTCATATACAATATATAATACCAATAATACTTACATATAACTATTTATATTGTTAATATCGTTTTATGTAGTATAAATGATGCATTATAATCTTTTCAAATATATTATAGATATATAAATATACAATAAACATACAATTAATGTATATTATTTTATTTATATATATATAGTTAAGCGTATAATATATTTATAAATAAAATTAAATATGATTATTAACTATTCTTTTAATTCTTTTTATCTATTTTTTTTTATTATTATTATGTTCAATACGTAATAATGTAAATATATTTTATAGATTGGTATGAAAAATAATAATTTCAGGTTTGGTACCGAAAATAAATATTTAAAAACTTTTAAGTTTTACTTTGGTGTTGTTAATTTTTTTTTTTTTTTTTTTTTTCAAAATGTCCAGGTAATTTTTAAAATGCTTAAACACACATCATCTCATATACGGTCTCGTTAGCGCCCTAAAATAATGTTGATTCTTTTCATTATAACTAAAATTAACATTTATAAAAAATGTGATACACAAGTATAGTACTGCATCATGCACTGAACTTTTGAAGTAGACAATTTTTAATATATATATATATATATATACATTGTATTAATAAATGGGCAATCAAAAAATATGCAATTATTTTTCATTCAACCTATAATAATAAATAAATGAATTTATAATGGTGAATATATTATAATATATTCAAATAGATATCGTTTTTTTTTATATATACCTATATAATAGATATTTATAAACAATTGTATATATTTGAATTAAAAGGTTCAACGCACATCATCACCATAATTGTGCATGTACACATCAAGAATATAATGTAAAAAATAAAAAATAAAATATATACATACTTTTATATATCAGAACACCTTGTTATTTATTTGTTCTTGTTTATATAAATGAAGATAGAAAAAAAGTTTTTATTCTTCATCGCAATATATACAATACTATTCTATATATTCATCATATACATTGTTGTTAAAATGGAAATGTTGATATATATATGTGATGTAATGTATATAGAAAAGTTGAATTTTATATATATGTACGTACATATATCAGACCATCATTTATACATATTATTGGGTTTTTATTTATATGGATATATTTTTTTTTTAAAATAAATATAATATTCACATATTTATGTCGTCCTTATTACAAATTCAATTTCATTCAATTTATATTTTAATTTTAATTTCACCTTTAATTGATTCTTTCCCATATATAAACTATAAATACTTATATTTTGCAAAATTTTCATTTAATACAAAATGCAATTATATATTTGATTTATTTGTTTTGGGATATGATAATTCAAAAAAAATTTATTTATTTACTTTACTTTATCATTTAAAACCCTATTACAACAATCCAATATTAATTTTTTTTTTCTGGATAATCTTTAAATAATAAATTTAACATTTTAAACCTTTGAAAAATAATATTTTAAAAAAAACTATATATTCTTAATTAATTTAATCTTTTTCTGAGTGAATCAGAGTGCATATTCACAAAAATTTATTTATTCACATAAATAATGTTATATAAAAGCATTCTTATATTTTCCAAAAAAAAAAATTTAAAATACTATATTCATATATATAAAAAAAAATTGCATATATTTAATTTTCAATTAACGAATTTAAATGAAATTTATAAATTAAAATGAATAAAACAAAAAAAACATTTTTGCTACTTTAAATTTTCACATAACCCATTAAGAATTTTATTTATTTAATACATATAAATATATTTCTTTTCAAAATAAATTAAAAAATAAAATAAAATTGATTAATAACAAAATTTAATTTAAATAAAAAAATATTTTATGGTGATAAAGAAGAAGTAAAACATTTTATTTATTTTCATACCCCACAAACATTTCGTATCGCCGGTAGTAATTAAAATCCTCCTTAGATGATTCGCCTTAGATGATTAATTTATCGACAACGATATCGAATTTTTATTGTGGACGTTACTGTTTATACTGATGGGACACTCCCGCGATACAAATGGAAGATAAATTAGCAATATTGTGATGAAGATAAGACTGTAATATGGATGATATTGCGTTAGATAATTCATCCTGTAGGTAATTGAATTCTAGACTCTCAAGGGAGATTACCGTTATATAGGTCGATTGTCGATTGTTACTTAATTAATTAATTCCATATATAGTAATTAAACAAATATTATCGTCAATTTAACCTCTGCGGAAGAGAAATAGAAGAACATAAATGTATCTTCTGTATGTTCTTTTTATCGCCATCTAATCGCTTTTTTATCTTCCAAGCGGATATATCGCGTTGAGGATAACTTGACGATAAAAACATTTTCTAGAAGATATCGCCAATTATATTCTAAATGTTTGTGGGGTATATACATATATCAGACGAACCCACACACAATCATCCTCAATATATATTCATATATATATGCACACGCATTTACTGATAAAACTTTAAAATTACTTAAGTTTACATTTGCTAATTGATGATTCTGAACTTTTTGTTTTCATTCGCAGATTTATATATATTTATATATTAAATAAAATACGATGAATATATAAAATAAATTATTTTTATTTATTTATTTACTGATAATAAAATGATAATTTTAAAATATAAATAAAGTTTTTTTTTTTTCTGTATTTATATATTATTTATATTTTTTTTTGTTTGTTTTAAATCAATATATAATTGAATATAAAGTTTTTTTTATTTAAAAGTAAAGTTTATATATATACCGATCGATACAACAACCGACGCACATTCATTTATTTTGTGCACACAATCCAAATGTCTAAATGTAAAAAAAAAAATAAAAAATAATATTAATAATAATGTAAAAGGAAAAAAAAATGTATTGGTTATTTTTTTTTTTATTAAAAATATATACACACTTTGCAAAAAAAAAATCGATCGCATCTCATCTCTATCATCCTTTTATTTTTTTTTAGATAGACATATATATTTAATAAATTTATATATATATAAATGGCAAAGTGCATTCGTGTATTTATATATATATATATATATATTTATTAATATATTGAACACAAAAAAAATAAAAATAATAATAAAAATACACACTAGAGTAAAAAAAATAAGAAAAAAATGTGTTTCAAAAAGTAAAAGAATTTGTTGCTTTTCAATTTTATTTATTTATTTTTTTTTTACCTTCATTCCTTTTTCATTTTTCGTATCAGCATCATATCTCCTGACTACACTAAAAGCGCATTAGTACACTTCCAGACAATTGATAGGGCATTCCTTTATTTTAAATACTCGTTGGGTTTTTGTTGTTGTTCTTCTTTTATTTATATATTGTTTTTTATATTTATATATTCAACCTTGTGCGACTCTCAGATGCAATAAGCAAAATATATCTGTTGTATATCTATATATATGTATAATGTGTGGCGACCAAAGTGAATTTATTTTATATAAATATTTATATACGTTATATTTTTTATTTTTTTTTTTAATATATATAAATATATATAGTGAAGGATTTCTTTTCTTTTTGTACAACTTCTTCGTATATGTGGTGATACGGTCGTAAAAGAATATAACGCATATTATATATATATAAAAAAATTTTGTATACCTGTGAGTTTTTTTTTTTTTAAATAAAACAAAACAAAAATTAATGTAATATATAAAACAAAATCAAGCAAAATAACTAAAAATAAAAAAGTTAAGAAAAGAGATAATTAGCGGAACGTAAATTAAAGAATTTTAAAAGAAGTGAAAATTTACATAATTTTTACAGAATTGAATTTTTTTTCTTATTTTATTTTTACCTTCAATACTTTTTTTTTTCTTTAACATTTTTTCCCTTATTTTTATTTATAAAAATTCTTCATTTTGATGTGTGTATCGCTTTTCAATATATAAATATACTAAAACGCGTATATCTTCTATACTTTTATTTCGTTATCTTTTGTATATATATAGAAATATATAATATAAGAGTATAAATAAATGTCTGCGAGTATCGCAAAGTTAAAAGAATTTAAACCAAAATAAAAAAAAAATGAAAACGAATAGATAAAAATGGTTCTTTTGTCTTTATACATATGTATATATAAAGCATTTCTTATCGATTTAATAAATTGTAATTTTAAAAGATGTTTTATTGATTTGAGTAGATCAATTTGAAAATAAATAATGAATGAATCAAATTCACAGAATGAAAATCATTATAGAAATTGTTCCATTTATATCAAAAGAAATTCCGGATAAAATCCGGTCCGGATAAAATCAGTAGAATTGTAGTAAAAACAATACTTTTAAAATGTTCTTCCTTAATGGAAACTATCTTAAAGGTTTTAAGTTCAAAAAAAAATTCTTGCTAATTCAATATAGGAAAAAAAAAATTGAAATGAAATATTGTGAATAAATTCAATTTAATGTTGACGATAAACACGTAAATTTTTTTTTTGTATAAGTTAATGAAAAATTTGCATATTTTATTTTATATATTATTTTTCATTGCAATCACACGGCACAAAAACCATAATATGATACAAAATTCTTTGAAAATATTTATTAAACCACCACAATTTATTTGATGTACTCGAATATATCACACATTTTTGGTTATATCGTTAATATATATTCTTTCTTTATTCATATACATTTCACTTTTATGTGTTTTTGTGTTGTATAAAATTTCAACAAAATAAATTTAAAATATAATTACATTAAGGAAAATGGTTTATGGATTAAAAACAAAAAAAATAAGAAAAGTTATGATAATTTAAAAACCAAAAATTATTGTATTTTATTATTTTTTCATATTTGTATATTTCGAACTTTATTTATAAATTTTTTTAATAATCAAATGTTTTTTTTTTGGTTTTATGTATACCGTAACTCCTCGTATATAACATTAAATTTCAATATCATAAACATCAAAAAAATAAAAATAAAAATATTGTTTATCGCGTATAAAAATATTATTTTTAAATAAACCGAATCAAATGAACCAAAAAAAAATGCATTTACAAAAAATATATTCCGCATATTGTGTATATTGTGATAATTTAAATTATTCTTTTTTTTTTTTAATTTATAATCCTATAAATATATCGAAGAATAATTTCTTTATTTTATATATGCATAATTGTATATAAAATTTCAAAAAATTATTAACATTTTATTTATTGATGGTGTGAAAATGGTTTTTTTTTATAAATTTTTTCATCGTAATTTTATTTTTATCAAAAATTCAATTAAAACAATTATGCAATTTTTGTGTGTTTGCAAAGAATTGGTTTATTTTTATTTATTTTTTTTATGAAGCCATTGAAAATCGCATGCAAATAAAGTTGTACCGTAGAATTGAATTATGGAAAGGCAGATTGGAAAGGAATTTGTATTATAGAAATGTTATAAGAAAATTAATTGAACTATATCAATAATTTGTAACCCTCCATTAGGCTCATGTATCAATTGTCACTTTTGCACCTGATGATTTATTTGCCTGGATATGCTAATCTGACTAACGGAGGGTTAATATAAGTATAATATATTCAGGATAATTTTTCTATATTCCCTTTTCACATCATTTTTGACATTTTATCTATATAATATTTGATATTAAATATAGGACAAATTAAATGATCTATTATAATAGTTATTTTAGAGAAAATATTCATTTGATTGCGTGCATCTACAAATGTATATTTTTTGAAAATTTACAAACTCCATCACCTTTAAAAACGATTATAACACCATATAAACCAATAAAAAAAATTAAAGAATTCTTTTATCTGAATCTGTTTATCTAATGTCGTATACAATTAAAGAAATAATATTATACTTAAACAACAAAAAAATAAATATAATAACTAAATTATATCTTTTAATTGAATAGTAATTCATAATTTAAAAGTATTAGTAGATATAGTGTTATATATATAATATACATTTGTAATTAAATGTATCTTTATTATATGTGAATGGCATTATTTATTTATATGATATATAACGTGAATAAAAATAATAAAAAAAAAAATAAAAACCAGAAATTTTACCTTGTAAAATATTTTGTATTTCGTTCAATTTTCATTTTAATTTTTAATGCATATATATACAAATATATTTATTATACTTGAAACTTGTAATATTATACCTATATCTATATCTGTATGCAAAATCTTTATTTAACAGCAAGTACTCATCATAAAATTTTATAATGTTGTTTATTTTTTAATATTATACTTATTTAGTATTTTTCTATATATATAGTTAAGTTACTTATTTAGTATATAGATAAAAACGAATGGTGCGTATATTAAATATTTATATATATAAAATACACACGATATAATAAATATTTTAGAATTGTTTTTGATTAATATAAATACATTTATATATGGTAAATGTAATGTGAATAATATCAATTGCTATATATATGGAATAGATATACGTTTTCTCTTACTATATAAATCTGCAATAATAAATATATATACACACTTTGAATATTATTACTATTTCAATAAAAAAAAACCAATTGCGAATATTTAAATATACAGAATATTGTATATATATATTTCTATAATGCACAAAAGAGTAAAAAATCGAAACAACATAATAAATATCTGACAAATATTTTATATAAATATTTATTTAAAATTTATAATCCGGTATTATTTGAAAAAAAAAATAAATAAAATCTTCAATTTTCTCGTTAAAATAAATCATGTAAATATATTTTTTACATATTTTAATATATATATAATATATATATTTATAATTAAAAGTGATCAATATATTTTATT
Source organism: Dilophus febrilis (assembly GCA_958336335.1). NCBI lineage: Eukaryota > Metazoa > Arthropoda > Insecta > Diptera > Bibionidae > Dilophus > Dilophus febrilis. The sequence continues at coordinate 28,559,771 of OY284471.1, read as the reverse complement.
CAATTAAATATTTATATTGAAAAATAAAAAAAAAACAAACAAGATATATTAAAACAAATAATGATTCAATTATTATAATATGTTGATAACATATAAATAATTAACAATATATTATAGATATTTTTGTAATAGATTATTTTGTTATAACACCTATACATACATGTTATAAGATTCAGAGTGATGTGACCTCTTACTTTATTATCTACATATATTTTTAACCGCTGTATTTTTACAATACAAAAATGTACTCTTGATATAAAGAAAAAGATTTTCACTTTACAACCGACAATCGGTTTTATCGTCCGACAATGGTCTTCTGTTGTTGATTTCTTAATTTGTTGCTTTTACGGTGTCGGTAATTAACCGAACGACTAACCACATTGGAAAATATGCATCTCTCTGTATGCAAATTCAAATTCGAAAAGAACCGAAAAAAACCAAAATATATTTTATGCATTCAGTAGGATTTGTGAGAATTTTAGGTTGTCATTTTTTATCAATTCCACCTAAGAGTCACACTTTTGATATGGGTATTTAGGTTCGTTAAAAGAAAAATCTTTTATTAGAATAAGCTATAGATATAGTTTATATATCGATCGAAATAGTTAAATAGAAATTTTCAGAAAAAATAAAAAACAAAAACGAATGAATTCGTTTTTCATTAAACCAAATATTTCTTTTAATTATTATATATATATATAATATTTTACAATATCATATATTCATTCGTATACATGCGAAATAATTTCACACTTTTGCGAAAATACCTGTTGAAATATCGTATTTTTCGTATTATTATTTTATATAGATATCCCCAGATATATATAGGTAATAATAAACAAAAAAATTAAATTAAAAAAAAAGAAAAAATAAAAAAGCATTCACAATTGTATATTGTATATTTAGTATACATATGAGATATAATTATCTGATTGTGTGATCTACGGTTAAAAATAATTTTTATATACCAAAGGACATGAGTTTTTCACCGTTGCACATTTTTGTTTTTATTTATTTTTTTTTTTTTTTTTAGTTATTTTTGGTTTCGTTTGTTTGTTGTACTTTACTTTTACACACTTGTATTTTTACCACACATATATATACGATGATAATTATGTATATACTACATATATTTATTTTATATTATAAAAAAAAAAAAAAAAATCATCCAACAAAAGCACACAAAGCACAGAGCGAAATTAAAAAAAAATAAATAAAATAAAACAACAGGAAAAAAATGCAGTCATGATCTTTTATGTAAAGTACATATTAAAAAAAAATTGTATGTTTTTTTTGTGCTATATATAGTTATTCTTATATATCGTCTTCTAATGTGTAATGTGCATATTTTTGTGAGTCTTCTTCAGGCTATATTATTTCATGACCATCGTCTTCGTCGTCGTCGTCGTCGTCTTCTTCATCTTATGATGATATATATATATATATAGTTATATACCATCATATCACATTGTCGTAATACAGGCATTTACATACAGATTTTTTATTAAAGAAACATTTATTTATTTTCTGAATTTTTTTTTTTTATGATGAAGCGAGAAAATTTATAATAATAATAAAAAAATATAATTTTTTTTTACTATATAAACAGTATGTCAATAAATACAATAACTAAATAAATAAATATACGTATATATAAGTTTTTAAAAAAAAAACCTATATAAATAATTATACAAAAAAAATGTAAAAAAATTTTGTTTTATTATATTTCTTGCATATCACATATACAAATATAGAAAATAATTGCACATGTAATTTTTTGTTTTATTTTTCACTAGAATTTATTTTTTAGTTATAATTTCAATGGAAAATAATTTCTTAATTTTCTTTAGAATAATTCTTGGTTTTGGTTTTTACTGCTTTTTGTGTTGATGTTTTAATTATTATTGCATTCATTTAATTTTGCCTTTTTATTTTAAATCACACACCTTTTATGTAATTTAAATTTTAAAAATAAATCTGTTACAATTTTCAAAATAAAAATTATGTTTTCTTTAGCATTTAAGTGAATAAAAATATTCATTTCTGCATATATTTTTTTTTTTTAAATACATTTCTTAATTCGTTTCTTATATATATAACGATAATCCTCTATATAATTGATTGATTCTTTTATATATATATATATATACTGCATATATAAAAACAAAAATTTAAATATTAATCAAAAAACATTTGAAATCCATTAATAAAAAAAATAATAATATTATTTATCGATGGATTTTTGTTTTGTCGTACCAGTTTTTGGTATCTTTTGCGTATATATAAATTGATATTTGTTTTTTGATTTTCTTTTAATTGAAATGATTTGATTCATTCTGAAAAGGATAAAAATTTTATTATATAAGTATTTTAATATCATGTGTTTGTCATATATAAAAAGTCATTCTTATCTTATATTGTATAGCAATATAGCATATATATATTTAGTTGCACACTTAACAGATTCATTTGATCATTTTTGCCATAATTTTGTTTTGTATGAAAACGTATCGTGATGCGGTATATTTATAGCGCATAATAAACAAACAAACAAAATTAACTTAAAATATTAACATTAATATAAAAAAAATTTTTTTTTTGATAATTTAAAAATGTTAAAATATATTTTTTAAAAGTCATATATAAGCCAATATTAAACCCCCTTAAGTATTTATAAATAGAATCGTTATAGTAATAAACATTAATTTTATTCGGTATACCAAAACGATCTTATATTATTTCAATCTATAATATATACAATTGTGTTCAACAAAATTAAATGATTATCTCCGCATGTAAAGAAACGCCATTCGAATTCCAAATAAGGTAAACGGAAAAAAATTTATATTTTTTTTTATACAATTTATACTGACAATAATATTAATAATAATAATAATAACAATAATAATATAACAATAAAACAATATAATAAAAAAAAAGAATAATAACACGAGCATTGAAATAGAATAAATTAAATGTGTATATACGACTGATAATAAACATCACCTTGTGTATATAATTTTTACGTTTTTCTATAAAAAAATCGAAAGGAAACGTTTTCTTAATAAATTGCTTGTTATTTATATATATATATTGGTTTATAACATATTATTAGTTTCAATAATAAAAAAAAATATATATATATATATATATATAGATACATATAATTTTCTTCACGCTTGTTCATTCTGCCTGCTGCAGTAATTTGACAGCAAAATGATGTGTCGCTTATTGTTTTATATATATATATATAATTGTATATCTAATCTCATAAATGTCCATTTAACAAAATTATATAATTAGAACATTATAAGGTATCACATATTAATGCCACTTATTTCTTTAATTTATTTAAAATTGTATAATTGTAATGATAATTATTATAATAATAAAACATTGTTTTTCTTTATATTTTCAGGTAAGTGATCGATTAATTGAAATACAATATATTTATTTTGTATTTTGCCGTAAGTTTATTGAATATTATTATATTATTTATTTTATTTAATTACATATATATTTATAATACTTTTGTTTAATTGAATATCCTTTAAAAATCCATAATAATTTAAGAAAAAAAGAAAAAACGTTTTTCCTTATAATTATGCTATTCCATTTTAAAATGTAAGGAATTTTTATAAACATATATAAAAATTGAAAAACAAAAAAAAAAAAGTTAGAAAACTAATAAAGAACAAGAAGCGAATACTGCAGATTAACGTAATAATTGTTTTTCTCTATTTATATTACCGCGCACCACACGTCTTTATCTGATTGTATATAAATATGTAGTAATACATGTATTTATTTATATAAATAATATATATGATGAAAAAAAACATATTATAAGTATATATATAAATAAACAAGATATCAAAATGATGTATACATACAATTAAATATATTGATTGACAACAATTCCCTTATTAAAAATTCATTCCGACACTCAATCATACTAAATAGACGCAACATAATTTTCTACTGATCCACAACATCATCATATACATAAGTATATGTTTGAAACATTATATATATACAATGAATGGATGAATTGCAACAAAACTTCATCGTTCGTTATCATCATTTATTATTGTGTAATACCATAATGTTAACCATACGGATATATGCGATTCCACCACTTTTCCACTTTTTATCAATATTTCTATATGCGTACTTACATATATATCGCTATATAGATAGTTAACCATACGGATATATGCTAAGATATAAAGCAAAGAAATGAAAAACAAAAAACTCATTTATAATTTCTATTTTTTTTTTCCGTACTGAAATTATTTTGTTATATTATTGTATAGTGGTGTTATTCATATATATATTATTATAATACCATCATCATATCATCAGCATCTGCCATATATGAATATTATATTGATATTATATATATAGATATACAAATAGAGATGCGTATATGACGCGATGATATAAATAAATATTTTTTAAAAAAAACTATCTATATGTATGATTGAAGATAACAAAAAAAAAAAAACTAGTTTCATTTTATTTATATATATATATAAAGAAAACAACAACAAAAAAATCGTAGAAAATGGAAAAAGAATAATATAAAATAATTTTGTTTTTGTTGTTGTATTATTCTAAAAATCTCAATATATAATATATCTATACTATCCAGAAAAGGTTTGAACGTATATTTTATTAAGAACAAAAAAAAAATCTATTTATTTCCATTCGAAAATAATAATATAAAAATTTATAAAATAAAGGTATGTATTTTTTATTTTTATAAAATAAAATACATATTCAACATTCATATATATATATATACATAAAATATATAAGCATATTTTATTTATATATATGTATATATAAATAAATAAATAGAAGTGTTGAAATAAAAACTCAAATAAAAACGCGTTGCAAAAATAATAGTTTAACATAAATTAAATATATTTATATATGAATATAACAAACTAACAACAAACAAACAAATAAACGAATGAAAGAACGAAAAAAAAAAACAATATAAAAAAAATCTTGGTTTTTCAACATTATTATTATTATTATTATATTCATTTTACATATAAGTACACCATATTCACTATATCCATATATATTTTTTATAAAAAAAACAACAAATTCAAATTGTATATATATCGTATATAGAACTTTGCTTATTATATTCAACTCAATATTTAATTTAATAATAATTTTTTATTTTTCTCCTATATATTATGTATTATAATAAACATGTTTTATATACTAATGCTTTATTATCGCATATATTCACGAGAAACGCGACATATAAAAAATAGTAATTATTATTATTTTTATTATATATACAAAGATATCAATTCAGAATTCATTTGATAATATATGAATAAATATATTTTGCAAAATTTATTTTTATTAATTTGTATTTGTTTTAATACATTATATATAATAATTAATAAAATCTTGTATATATACAAACAAAACAGAATATATTCCTGTAAATTGTAATATGAATTAAAAAATATTGAATTAATGTTATTCAATTAATATAATTAATTGTATATAAAATATGAGAATGTAATAAAAAAAAAATTGTAAATTGTATAGAAAATAATACTACATCTTAATTATTGTATATTTAAAAAAAATACATAAAAGAATTGTTTTTTTGTTTGTGTTTTCAAAAAAAAAATCAATGGGAAAATTTTCTTTATTAAATTTTTCATTTAAATCATATTTTTTACAAATACAAATATTTTCAATTTAAAATAAATTATAATACAAAATAGCAAAAAATATGAATGCATAAAGTAATATTAAATTAATAACTATATATAAAATATAATTCGTATTCAAATATTTGCACGAATGCGTTAAGAGAAGATATAATTAGATTTTGTCCATATATATAAATTATATATACAATTTTCAACCAATTTATTATCTAATTTCGCTATATAAAATTTCTTTATATTCAATTATGATTTTTATCATAATGTATAAAGTTAAAATAATATATTGGTAATTTTCAGGACCGGTTCTTTACTTTTTCACACCCCACGGTGTGTAAATATTGGCTCCTTATCTGGCCTATATATAGTAGCCATTTCCACATCACCCATAAGAGGTCGGCTCATAATGCGTTTCTTTTTGTTGAAGTATATCTTTAAGGCCAAGTCTGCTCGATAACATTTATTATAATTAAATGTTTAATATATTATAAAATATATTTAAAACATATTGGACTATTCCAATGTTTTGAACCAAAGGATTTCGGAATCGGATTAATTATTCTAAAGCATGTTCCAAGTCGGTGAATTAAAAAATTAATATGTCCTGGTAGTTAAAAAAACCACCGTCCTACTGAAATATGCGCCCAAAGCAAATGCAACGTTTGCGATTATGAAAGGATCGGTCCTGGTAATTCTTATATCTTCGTATTTATATAAATATAAAACTTGAATGTTAAAAATATGTGCGGTGATAAAAAAAAAGTATTATATTATATAAAAATTAAATAAATAATAACTATATATACAAATATAATATAATATTGATGATTACAATTATTGATAAATATATAATAAAAATTTATATAATTTGATTAAATCAATATTTTTTTTTTGTCTATTGCGATTTATTCACATTTATTTGAGTTGTCTTTATTACTTTATATACTAATATTTGAAATAGGAAAAATTATTATTATTATGTATTTTTTATATAATGTATTAAAAAAACGCAGTTACCAATTGACTGACCACAATCATATCGAATAGCAAAAATCCATTTTCTTATTTTATTATATCTATCTATATACATATATTATATATTATTATTATAATCACATTTTATGATTATAGAATTGGAATGTTTTTTCTTATATATATATATTATTTATTGGCAAACAATTTTAAATAATCAATTTTTCTTTTATATTATATAATAATACAAATATGTATGTTTAATTGTTTTTGTGTCAATGGAAGAAGCAAGCAAGAAAAATAAATAACACCCATTTTTTATTGAAATAAATTTAATCTATGATGACCTATGATATATTCATCAGTATTTCTCTTCTTTCTTATTTATATATATAGTTTAGTAATTATTAAAATTATAGAAAATTATATTTTAATAAAATTAATTTTTGATATATTGAGGTCATATATTGAATATTTCCAATATTTTCTTTTGTGAAACATTTTTAGATACAACATCATCATATATTTTTAGAACTGAAAAATAAATATAGAAAAATTTGCTGCCAGATATATCACGACATTCATTATAATATTCATTTTATTTGTGTGCTATGTATAAAGAACATATCTTATTATAAATATATTCGTGTTGAATTAAACAATATATAAATAAATACACTTTTTTTTCAAATATTTTCGAAATTCATCACAATATTCTGAATGATATAAAAAAAACAATCATAATATTGGTCTATATGCATTAATAAAAGAAAAAAATATAGAATTCAAAAATTACATATTAATCTATAATAATTTTTAGCAATAATCACATTTTGTAATTTATTTTTATTGGTATTTATACGATGAGTAATATATGGCGATGAGAAATAGTTTACGTTCATTTTTTATTTTTTTATTATAATGTTCAATGTAAATTTATGTGATTAATTTTTAAGATGACGTGACTTGACTTTAAATTTAATAAATACAATAAAATCAGTGGCGAACTGGAAAATTTTTTTTCATATTAATAAAAGTATTGGACATTTCGAAAGTCACGTGCTTGAAAGCTTTTTTGCAATTTTCATATTCCTCGAATAATTTAGTTCATTGCACATGATACTAATTTTTTTATTATAAATCAGCTCAAAATACATATACCTTGCTGAATATCCTATCTTCTTAGAAATATGGTTAACAATTTCCCATAATCGCCTATGCAATAACGATATAATTTTTTTTAAAGTTCATAAACTATGATGAGAATTTTTTTTTAAATGAACGCTATACATCGATATGAATAAATTATTGAAAAACAATAAAAAAAATATAATAGTTAAATTTTAACATTCTTATTTAATATATATTTTATTAAAAAAAAAAATGGAATTTAAAAATATGAATTATTAAATAAACAATATTTAAACGTTACTATATAAAATGCTTTTAAGAATATTAATTTAACTTATCTATTATTGAATTCTTTATATCATTTCGATTCTTTAGAATTATTTATGTTATAATCACTTCAGTTTTTTTTTTGGTTTGTTAAAAAAATGTTTGATATTCACAAATCAAATTCATTCAACATAAAAATTTTTTTAAAAATCTACGAAACGTAATTCCTATATAGAATACAATTATTAATTGGATTATTTATATGTTAAGGATAAAAAATTATCTCTCAAATAATTCTAAATAAATATATAGTAAAGCTTTATTAAAAAAAATAAATTTCCATTCTTATACTTTATCTGTTTCTGTATTGTTATCATGCATAAATAAATTAATTATATTTTATTTTCGCATATATTTGCAAAAAAAAAAATGTTTATGCAAATTTATATATATGAAATATATAATTGAGAATCCTCATAAACAATAATTATATTAAAATAAAAAAATCAAACTTCATGATCGCAGATATGCATATATATATATTTTATATATCAATGATATAAAATATTAAAAAATATGAATAAAAAATTCTATTATACTGTGGATAATTGGTATACATTTTTATTTACGTGCATATTCAGGCTTCTCATCTCACATACACAGATTATTATTTATGAACGCAATTATTTATTAAGATATTTTCCGCTACATTTTATTTTATAAATATATATTTACTATATATAGAGGTATATAGGTACATATTTTATATATATATATATATATATAATGTAATTTCTTGAGCCTGGGGCTGCTGATTTCAAATCATTTTTCTTCCTTTTTATTTTCCCCTCTTATATATTTTTAATGGATATTATCAATATTCTTTATATATATAATATACAATTTTCGATGTCTGATACTAAATTATTTATTTATTATATTAATGTATCTTACTTAAAGGCCTTTTTTTTATATAATAAATACTTATCTATATATAGAATAGATGCAAAATTGTTTATAACTTTAAAAATTTTAAAATAAAGAAATATTCTTGAGAATAGTTTTATTACCCATTCTTTTAGTATCAAATAAAATATAATTATTTTACATCAAAAATTTATAGTCATAAAAATAATAGACAATATACCCATTTCATTATATAAATAAAAACCAAAATCTTCTATTTTAAAAATTAAATTCACTTATATAATACAAAAGAAAATTAATCAAAAAAAAAATGCAAAAACGATTAAATATTTTTTTTTTAAAGCGCATTCATCTCTTTAAATATTTTCTCATCAATGTCAAATATATATAAATGTTTAAAATATTAATTACGCATAGCCATTATTTATTATTTAAAGCAAAAAAAAATGCAGAATTTCTACATTTGTGTGTTGTGCAGATATATTTTTTTTTAACTTATACATCATTAACATTAATAATATATATATATATATATTTATAAAATATGTATTCAATCAGAATAAAAAATAATTATCTTTTGATGATTTAAAATAAATATCACATCGTCTATATGTTGCATTCAGAGACAAACAGCATATTTTTATTTTGTATTGTATTTATAATAAAAGACATTTTTATATGTATGGTATATATGTAACATGAAAGAATTTTAAGAATTTAATGTGACATAAAATTATTTATTATTCTATATAACTATATATTATAATAACGAATATGATAAAATAAAATGCTGAATAGTTTCTTTAATAAAAAAAAAATAAAAATTTAAAACAAACTTTTAAAAAAAAAAATCAATAACTAAAAATTGACTAACAAGAAAACAATAGTATATATAAATAAAAAATTATTTGAACATTTGTATTTAATTTTTTTGTTTTTTTTTTGCATTCATACTTATATATTAAAACGCGTATATATTTATTTTTATATATATGGACTCTATTTTATTTTTATTGAAATACATTTTTATTGTTTCGTGTCCTGTCATTGAGATGTAAAAAATAAAAATAAATAAATAAATATATAAATAAAATTCTTAATAACGTTTATAAATGAACATTTAAAATGAACAATATATTGCGATTGTAATCTTAATATGTTATATATAAACGCATATTTTTATATATACCTACTTATATAGAATGCAATTAATTCTTTTAAAAGAGTTCTAATGAATGATAAAAATCGTTAAAATAAAAATATCCATTTATGAAATTTTCATTTAACTTTTTATATTATTAACAATTTTTGTTGTAGTAGTATTTGTCATATATACAATAAATAAATGGTTTATAGAAAAAAATAAAATTAACTTAATATTTATTTTTATTATTGATTCTCTCAGTCAATATTTATATAAATACCTATATATTAAATTAATTAAACATTCAAAATAATATACATTAATCTTATATAATATATGTATATACAATATGATAAAAATCCTCTTAAAAATAATTTATACTATACATATATAATTAATCATTAATATATTAAAAATTATTTTATATTTTTTTCTTAATACATAACTTCAATAACTCTTATTTTTTTTTATTATTTTTCACTATACAAATAATAATTGATTGAATACTTTATTTTATGTTTTTGTTCTATAAATAATCCTTTTATACATAAAAAATAATCCACAACATCACTTTATATATCGTTGGATATTTATATACATATATAGGTACTGGTAAACATAATTATTAATAAATCTTTAATATATATTTCAGGGTTTTCCAAAAAACGCGATTTGTTGCATTATTACTCTTTAGAATACTCTATTGTGATTTTGTATAGTATACTTAATAAAACCTAAAAATTCTCATAAAATGTTGGTGTCGTCGGTTCGTATCCAACTGAAGACATAAAATATGTTTTGTATTTTTCCACAGTTATTTTCGAATCTAAATTTTCACATAGAGCTACCATTAATTCATCAAATTCAATTGTACTTATTACATTTAATTCCATTAAAAAAAGTGATGAATAAACCAGCGAGTTTGAAATCGTAGAATTAAAAAATCACATAGGAATTATTTTACGTATCACATTTGAATTGTTTTTCGATATTCATTGATTGGATATATCATGATTTTATTTACCATATTCAATTAAACTTTGACTAAAAGTAATTAATTAATCATATAAATTAAAAAAAAAATAAACCCTATATATATTAAAATATTAATCATAAAAGATATATATACACACTCGACTGTTATACTCGATCATCATCATCATCATATGTGTATCTATATATATATATATAACGATGATGGAATTTTTAATTTATATATCTATATATATATATACATTTTATAATAAATTTATGATAAAGTTTTATATAAAAATAATCAATATAAAACCTCATACACAAATTTACCAAAAGTAAAAATAATATAAAACCATAAACAATCAAAATTAATAATTCAAAAAAAAATGTATTAAATCACTTAACCCCCTGCGTTGTTAATCATATACATACATATAACATACTATATGTATATGTAGATAATTCGAAATGGATAAATATTATTAATATACAATAATAATATTTTGATCATGTTAAATATAGGCTTTCCGCATTCGAGATTCGAATACCACACAAACAAATTTATAAATATGTATATATAAAAAATTAATTAAAAACACAAATTGCAAGTGTTACAAACGAAAATATCCTTCTATTGTTGGCTTACTCAAAATATATTGTTTTTTACGGTGTGGGTATAATAATTATAGACTGCGGAAAAAATACATAAATTAGCTTGAAACTTAGATCGAACATTTTTAATGACACAATTTTAAAGCAATAATACAAAAGGAATACGTTAAGGTGTATTTAAATAAATTGTGAATGAATAAAGGTAAAGTTGAAATGTTTAGAACAAAATTAAACTTGAATCACAACAAAAGAAATAATTAAAATGAATTAATTATGGAAACATGTGAAGTGTTCTGTTCTCCCCTAACTTTGGAATAAAAAGAAATGTAATACCACATATTCTAAATGCGTCCACTAAATCCGATGTAATATTTTGTATTTCGGTAATTATACTGCAGGAGAAATATGAAATTTTTGGTGTATAATGCATGTAAAATCTTTGGTGTTACACTTTATATATAGTTGATAGAAGGATATGCTATATATTTATAGTGGGACGATATTCTGGTAATTAATTCATTAATATTAAAGAAATATCACTTTAAAATATACAATCAATAAATTAACTTTGAGTTTTTTTTTTATTTTAAATATTTCTAGTAATCTTGAAATAAAATATAATAAATCAAACTATCTTTTTGAATAAAAATAAATCATGAAAAAATTATTAGTAAAATGAAAATTATCGTCATATATAAAGAATTTTCCATTTATTTAAATTACATACGTTTTTATTTTATTTAAATTACATACGTTTTTGTTCATTTACATTTTGTAAATTTATTTATTATATTAGTGTGGCGTTTATGGTTTATAAAATATTAAAATCAATTCAATTAAAATTATAAAATATTATGTGCATTGTTCTTCAAAAATCTTTACTTTTGAAGAATATTTATATCGGAAAATAAATAATGTGAAAGTGAAAGAAAAAAGAATTTTTGATTCTAGAACCAAAAACAAAATCAATTTCAAATTATCAAAAATATTTTACATTAAAAAAAGAAAATATAAATGCTGTTTGAATATAAATGCTGTTTCAATATAAATGCTGTTTGAATAAATGCACCCATTAAAGAAAAAAGGATTAAAATTATTATGAAAAATGAATCATTTAAACATATGCATCATTTAAACATATACATACATATATATTATATCCAAATGTTAATGTTCATGTATAGGTATTAATATACACTTTTCTATTCTTATTTTGTAATTTAGGTTATTGGCGATTCAACGCGGTATTTAGTTAATATAATTTTTTAGCGGTTCTCATTAGGGAAACCATAAAGACCATGAAATTTGAGACTAGTATATTTCACGCGTACTTTAAATCAGCGATTGGAAATATATATTTGGTATATATTAAAATAGGCAGATAGTTAAAATACATTTGAGATATATTTATTAATTGTAGCTTCTTTCTGGTATACGCAATTAGAAATTATCTGCATATTGAATAATCTAAAATAGCAACTTTGAATTTAAATAAATTTAACGGACAAATATTAAAATTTTGAAATCGCAGAACTCTTATAAGAAAAAATATAAAATGTGTCAAAAATGTTTCGTTTTTTGTGAATGTGTGAATGTGAATATAATTTAAAATCAAAAATGAATAATGGTGATGCAAAAATAAAGGTAAATATTCCAAAATTATTACATTCATTGCAATCCAACAAACTATATTGCGACTTTTTTTTTCATATATAATTTGTGGCATTAATTTTATTTCTAATTTTCAATAGTTTTCTTATTGTCAAATTTCTTATTGTCTTTGTAATCATTGTCAACAATAAAATTACGGCCTTTTTCTTAATGGACGGTATTGTAACATTTGTTGTATTGATTTTCAAAATCAACAACAATTAAGACATTTTTTTATTATCAAAGTTTGTGGTATTGATTTTTAAATTCCAACAACAATCGCGACATTTTTATTGATTTTTCAAGTTACAGCAACAACAATCATTTTTATCGATTTTCAAATTACAACAACAAAAATCGCGACATTTTTTTTTATTTTCAAATTACAACAACAATCACGGCATTTGTATTAATTTTTAAATTACAACAACAACAATCACGACATTTTTATTGATTTTCAAATTCCAACAATAACAATCGCGACATTTTTATTAATTTTCAAATTACAACAACAATCACATTTTTATTGATTTTTAAATTCCAACAACAACAATCGCGACATTTTTATTGATTTTTAAATTCCAACAACAACAACGAGCACGACATTTTTATTAATTTTCAAATTACAACAACAAAAATTACGACATTTTTATTGATTTTTAAATTACAACAACAACAATCACGACATTTTTATTGATTTTCATCATCCAACAACAAAATTTACAAAAATTTATCCGAATAAAAATCGAGTGAGCCCCCCTCCCACCACCCTTACTTTCCCCCCACCCACCCCTAATTCCCTAACTATAATCTCCTATACTACTACCATCTACTTCTTTTTTCTTTTAAATAACCTCAACCAGCTCCAACATCCACAATCCTTTTTCTTAATCTTTTTTTCCTCTATTACTTCCATTTCAATTTCATATTCTATTTCATTATCAACTTCTACAATAGTTTTCAATTTCGGTTTCTTACTAACCTTATAAAATCTTCCTCTCCAATCAATTCCACCCACATACCAATTTAACATTTCATTCTTAAAATTTAACATTTCTTCATCCCAATTTCCAAATAAATTCGAACAATAATCATCAACAAAATTTGCTTCAATTAATTTATCCATATTCTTTACATACATAATATTTTCCATATTAATTCTTATTTTTGTTGCTTTTTTTTTTTATTATATTTTCTCTTTTATTTTCTCTTTTATTTTCACTTTATTCACAATATCTTCACAATATTCTCACTTAATTCTCACCAAATATTTTTATTTAATTATTTTATTTTAAATCACCAACCACCACGAACGAACGTTGTTCATATACTGAAAAATTTTTCAAAAATCGGGCCCTATTTATACTATTTTATTTTAAAGGCCTACTACGATCAAAAAAAATTTAAATCGCAATTTTATACTAAAACACTCTGTTTTCAGACTTTTATTTCACTTAAAGGCATACTATGATTAAAAAAATATGAAAATTACAAGTTTGATTGGAAAGTGTTTTATTTTCAAACATAATTTTTTTTTGTAAGGCATACTATGATGAAAAAATATGAAAATCACATATTTGATATTACAGTGTTTTTTTCTTCAAATTAATCTACAATTGAATTTAATTTAATTGTTTTTTACACAATAAAATGCAAAATATAAAGAAATAGTCGTTAATAGAAATTTATTATTAGACCAATACTATACATTCATTTGTTTGCTAGTAAAGGAGCCCCATTAGACGATGGCCAATAGCCAATAATTCTAATTCATTCTAAATAATGAATTAGAACCAATAATAAGAAACATAAATAAATAAATTCAATATCAAATAATAGCAAATTTTCTAAAACAATATTGCATTCTTACGATTAAAATTTCATATTTTGAAACACTATTGGTTGGCCATTGCGAATTGTTTTTTTTATTCCTTTACCGAATATGTACATGTAATGTAAATGTATTGGGAAAATGTTTGAAACGGTTTACTAAATTTACACTTTAGTATCAAATATGTGATTTTGATATTTTTTTTCATCATAGTATGCCTTACAAAAAAAAATTGTGTTTGAAAATAAAACACTTTGGTATCAAACTTGTAATATTCATATTTTTTTTCATCATAGTATGCCTGTAAATGAAATAAAAGTTTGAAAACGAGTGTTTTAGTATAAAATTGTGATTTAAATTTTTTTTGATCGTAGTAGGCCTTTAAAATAAAATAGTATAAATAGGGCCCGATTTTTGAAAAATTTTTCAGTATATGAATAACGTTCGTTCGTGGTGGTTGGTGATTTAAAATAAAATAATTAAATAAAAATATTTGGTGAGAATTAAGTGAGAATATTGTGAAGTGAGAATATTGTGAATAAAGTGAAAATAAAAGAGAAAATATAATAAAAAAAAAAGCAACAAAAATAAGAAGTAATATGGAAAATATTATGAATGTAAAGAATATGGATAAATTAATTGAAGCAAATTTTGTTGATGATTATTGTTCGAATTTATTTGGAAATTGGGATGAAGAAATGTTAAATTTTAAGAATGAAATGTTAAATTGGTATGTGGGTGGAATTGATTGGAGAGGAAGATTTTATAAGGTTAGTAAGAAACCGAAATTGAAAACTATTGTAGAAGTTGATAATGAAATAGAATATGAAATTGAAATGGAAGTAATAGAGGAAAAAAAGATTAAGAAAAAGGATTGTGGATGTTGGAGCTGGTTGAGGTTATTTAAAAGAAAAAAGAAGTAGATGGTAGTAGTATAGGAGATTAGTTAGGGAATTAGGGGTGGGTGGGGGGAAAGTAAGGGTGGTGGGAGGGGGGCTCACTCGATTTTTTTTCGGATAAATTTTTGTAAATTTTGTTGTTGGATGATGAAAATCAATAAAAATGTCGTGCTCGTTGTTGTTGTAATTTGAAAATCAATAAAAATGTCGTGATTGTTGTTGTTGGAATTTAAAAATCAATCAAAATGTCGTAATTTTTGTTATTGTAATTTGAAAAATGTCGTGATTGTTGTTGTTGGAATTTAAAAATCAATAAAAATGTCGCGATTGTTGTTGTTGGAATTTAAAAATCAATAAAAATGTGATTGTTGTTGTAATTTGAAAATTAATAAAAATGTCGCGATTGTTATTGTTGGAATTTGAAAATCAATACAACAAATGTTACAATACCGTCCATTAAGAAAAAGGCCGTAATTTTATTGTTGACAATGATTACAAAGACAATAAGAAATTTGACAATAAGAAAACTATTGAAAATTAGAAATAAAATTAATGCCACAAATTATATATGAAAAAAAAAGTCGCAATATAGTTTGTTGGATTGCAATGAATGTAATAATTTTGGAATATTTACCTTTATTTTTGCATCACCATTATTCATTTTTGATTTTAAATTATATTCACATTCACACATTCACAAAAAACGAAACATTTTTGACACATTTTATATTTTTTCTTATAAGAGTTCTGCGATTTCAAAATTTTAATATTTGTCCGTTAAATTTATTTAAATTCAAAGTTGCTATTTTAGATTATTCAATATACAGATAATTTCTAATTGCGTATACCAGAAAGAAGCTACAATTAATAAATATATCTCAAATGTATTTTAACTATCTGCCTATTTTAATATATACCAAATATATATTTCCAATCGCTGATTTAAAGTACGCGTGAAATATACTAGTCTCAAATTTCATGGTCTTTATGGTTTCCCTAATGAGAACCGCTAAAAAATTATATTAACTAAATACCGCGTTGAATCGCCAATAACCTAAATTACAAAATAAGAATAGAAAAGTGTATATTAATACCTATACATGAACATTAACATTTGGATATAATATATATGTATGTATATGTTTAAATGATGCATATGTTTAAATGATTCATTTTTCATAATAATTTTAATCCTTTTTTCTTTAATGGGTGCATTTATTCAAACAGCATTTATATTCAAACAGCATTTATATTCAAACAGCATTTATATTTTCTTTTTTTAATGTAAAATATTTTTGATAATTTGAAATTGATTTTGTTTTTGGTTCTAGAATCAAAAATTCTTTTTTCTTTCACTTTCACATTATTTATTTTCCGATATAAATATTCTTCAAAAGTAAAGATTTTTGAAGAACAATGCACATAATATTTTATAATTTTAATTGAATTGATTTTAATATTTTATAAACCATAAACGCCACACTAATATAATAAATAAATTCACAAAATGTAAATGAAAAAAAAACGTATGTAATTTAAATAAAATAAAAACGTATGTAATTTAAATAAATGGAAAATTCTTTATATATATATATGACGATAATTTTCATTTTACTAATAATTTTTTCATGATTTATTTTTATTCAAAAAGATAGTTTGATTTATTATATTTTATTTCAAGATTACTAGAAATATTTAAAATAAAAAAAACTCAAAGTTAATTTGTTGATTGTATATTTTAAAGTGATATTTCTTTAATGAATTAATTACAAGAATACAGTCCCACTATAAATATATAGCATATCCTTCTATCAACTATATATAAAGTGTAACACAGAATATAAATATTATATTTTTAACCACCAATTTCCATGATTAAAAAAATGTATTTAAAAACATTTGAATGAAATAGGGTTTGTATATTTAAAACTATATACATATTGTTTAAAAAAATAAAATTAATACAAAAAATGTTTCAATCCAATTATCTGCATATTTTTAATTCGATTTTTTTGTTCAAACTGACCAATTTTTATTAAAAGTAAAATCATATCAAAGAAATAGTTATACAACAAAATTTTTCAAAACGTCAAATATACAATCATATACAGATCATAACAGATCATAAATTTTCAAAAGACATGAGGATTTAAATCAAACAATTCCATGCATTTTTCTAATATACATATATATACTATATATAGTTCTCTATTTTTCAATCAACTTAATTAATTACCATTTAAAAAGACATAATTCATTAAAATCTCTAAAATGTATTTTCAAATTTCTATAGTGTTTAATTATTGAAAATAAGTAAAAGAAAATTAAGGATTTTCATAATTCGGTTTTCAATAATTTAACAAAATCTATAATTTCTAATATTCACAATTCGTAATTTAATATTTTTTGCATTAAAGTATTAAATAAATCGAATGTTTTCGCAAAATAATGTTTATCTTGTTCAATTTTTCCATTTTCATTAATTCTATACTTCATTAATAAAACAAGAAAAAGACATTAAACAACAATAGAATTTGTTCCAAACAATTATTCTATCGTTGAAAGTTACATAAGAATAAAAAGAAAAAATATATTATAGGAAAATCTTTATTTTATTTTTTTTTCATTTTTATTTTATATGTAATTTTCAACGATAAAAATTCACAGTAATTTTCGGATGTAGAGCGGGTACCCCGGTATGGGATACCCGGGAATATATATACACTAACCACAGCTGGCAGAAACGCCAGCGCGGTCCGTATATATATAAACCTTCGGGGAACATCGTTGCAGGAATATATGGTATGTCTCATCGTCGACTGTCTAAACATTCAAACAACCACGTCCCCCTAATAAAAAGCAAATCTCACATGTATTAATTTTACATGTGAGATTTTTATATGAAAATTTGCTGCTTCGCTACCAATTCGACCATACTTTTATCTTAAAACAAATATATTTGATTTTTGTTTACATATAATTTAAAATAGTATGTGTATGTGGTAGACCATGTGATGGTTAATTTTATATTTAATCATATACAAATCCATATAAATTTATATCAAGAAAAAATAAAAAATAACGGAAAATATTTGTCAATTCAATGTAATGTAGAATTGCAATGGTTCAATTAATGGTTAATTTTTTAATTCAATATTTTTATGATACATTTTTTACCATTCTTTGCTGAAATTAAAAATTTCAAATGGATTAAAAGAAGTTAATAAACATTTAAATAAAAAATTATTTGGTTCTTTGGTGTTCATAAACAAGAAATTGATTGTCACCAACCCAAATAAATATTGTATATTTCATAAAAGTACAAGTTCAAGTACGTTCATTTAATTTGTGTTTGATAAATTATTGAAAAAATGTTTTTTTTTCTAATATGGATATATATATAAAAATCATATAAATAAAACAATAGAAAACCCGTAATCAAATATATAAATAAATAAATAAATAAATATTTCATAAATGTGTTTATGCATTCAATATATGTAGATAATAATATCAAATATATTTTGTATTGCACAAAATTACATTACGGTAAAACGCCGCGAAAGATTTTTTTTTGTTCTACGCGCACCGACTGAAAATAAATCATACACATTTTGATATTATCTGGATTTAGTCTCCTTTTTTATTCCAACAAAATAATATTGTAGAATAATTTTGTTTCCTTTTTTTTTCGTATATATTAATTAAAAGTTTAGTTTAGTTGAGTATTAATTTAGTGTTTGTGATTATTATTTAATTGTTATATATAATTAAGATTTTTTAATAAGTGATTTTCTGTGTTAATTTTGTACTAATTTTATTATCATCTTTATCTCAAATGATAAAGTAAAAAATCTTATAATATGATTGTAAAAATTTTGATTTTTTTTTTTGTTGCATCGGTTCATATTTTTAACAGTTAATAGTTTTAATACCATTTAAGGAATCCAATTATTATACAGCATTTTAATCATACCTTTCATGATATAGTGATGATGTTATCCTTCTGTAGTATATTTCAAGGTATGTGCATTGCATAAAATAAAAAAAATAAATATACATTTTTGCCGATAACATTTTTTATTGAATTACATCGATTTTCTATTGTTATTGTTGTTGAAATCGAATCATCATTACGTAAAATAAATATAATATCTTAAAAACAATTGTTTATATAACAATTGAACTAACTGTATAATTTGATTTTATACAAATTGATATTACATTTATTTTATTTGCTGTTTTTCAAACAGGTCCGTATTATTTTAGTGTGTACTATTGGTACTATTAATAGTCATAAAATCTCATCCCTATCATAAAATCCTGCCTACAAATAAATGTAATTTGACCGTTTTGGACATATTTTATAAATCCATAATTTGTTATTTTTATTACATTTGAATAAACATTAAATAATTCTTTTTTGTATGCAATTAAGAATTATTTCCATTCCAAAACTCATCTCTGAAAGGTCCAATTTATTTTGTATATTCAATATTTGTACATTAACCACGTTCATTTTTCGATTGATTTTTTAACTTCTAGTGGATTTTGTGTGGTCCTTGCGTTTATATATTTAATTTATATAGTTACTAAAAATCTAAAATCCAAATGGAATTAAATCGCTTGCATTTCCAATGAAAATAGCATATAGAATATACATTTATATGTTTCGAAACTGTATTTATAGTTATGATTATAATCCTTTTATAATTTATTTATTTATTTATCATTGTTATTATTATTATTATTACAAGTATTTAGTTCATTGACTTATTATGATTATATATTTATCGATATTTTTATTAACTTGTTTTTTTATTTTTTCTTAATTATTTTCAGGTAAGTACCATTTTTGTTTGTCTATACAATTTACGAATTTTATTGTTATCATATGTGATAAATTCCAACCGCAATGTGAGTTGTAAATATTTTTTTTGATTTTATTTATATTAAATGCGATTGTTTTACTAGTAAAAAGACACAATTAATCCATATATACATTTTAAAAATTGCACTTTCTTGAAATTATTATTTTAATTTTTTTTTCCTATGTTTTGTATGGAAAAATTATGAAATTAATTTAAAATTAAAATGATGATTTTTCTATATTCTATACCCTAACTGCCATGTCCGATCGATTAAAATAAAATATAAACATTTTTCATATATGAGAACATTTTAATCATTCTTTATTGGTGAGGTTCATATAATTTGAAATCCATTAAGAGATGATGAACATTTAAAAAAGTATATAATATATATATATATATATTTATATATATAATAAATAAAAAAATAAAGTAAATAAATATATATCAGCTCAAATAAATTAATATTTAATGTTTTTGCTTTTTTTAGTTTATTTGTTAAACAACATACACTCATCCATCCCATGTGATGGTTTTAATTTATTTTTGTACATTTATTTTGGATTTCTTTTTTTTTTTTTGGTTTTAATAATTTTTTTTTGCCAGATCTGGTTGTTTGTTTTTTTGTTTGCGTTTTTATATTTATTTATTTTGTTTTAATTTTTTTTTTTTATTTGTATGTATATTCATTTCATAAGATTATATATTAACCGCAGAGAGAGGAATAACGAAATGAAATGAAAAAATAAAAAAACATTTATATTTGTTAAATTTGTATGTTTAAATAAAATGAATTTATTTTATATATAGATATAAGCGCCACATATTATTATTATATTTTCTTATTTATATATATGTAATTTTAAAATTACATTTTGTATAAGAAATTTTTATACAACAAATAAAATATTATAGTAATTTTTCATACATGAATCTTTTTTTCTTTTTTTTTTTTCGCTTAAATTCTTATTGTAAATTTATAGCTTTAAGCAGTACCTGTACCGTATTTATTATGTATATACATTTAAATAAAAAAAAATGTGTGTATATGTAATTAATTTATTAAAGTTCAAAAATTTAAATTGTATAATAAGTCATTATATATATTTATTTACTATAAAAAAAAATTGAATTTCAATAAATCTTTTTATTATAAAAAATTTTCATTAATAATTTGTGTTCGATAACAACATACCAATAAAATTGTTTTCGTTTTGTAATTTCTTAAAAAAAAAAAATTTAATTTATTTATTATTTTTAAGAAATGTTGTCTATATATATATGACGATATTGTAAATATATGCTATTAGTCCGTCAATTATTGTAAAGATTCATGCAATGTTCAAATATATAAAGTATATAAATAATCAACTTGAATTGTGTAACATCAGATTTTTTTTTCGTTATAAATATCCACAAGTATATATGGCTGCTGTTATTTTATAAACGAAGAATTATGATCAATTGTTAAAGATGTAATTTAAAAATTAAACCAAACCAAAAAAAAAAAAAGAAGAAGATTTTATTATAGAGGTCACTTAATTGATTTATTTTTTTTAATTAAATTTACTTCAAAAATGTTACATGCCCGAAAATTTAAGATTTATATATAGAAATTTTTGATGGGTAAATTTTATACAGAAAAAAAATAAGAAGATACCTTTCATTAATCGCATATAAATAAACTTGACCATTTTCTTCACATATCATATAAATTTATTTATATACATACATCTATCTATCTTTTTATATATATATATATATATATGATGATGGATAATAATATTTAATTTCTGTCTTAATTTACATTACGTATAACATCCATATGGTTGAATACCTT
Source organism: Dilophus febrilis (assembly GCA_958336335.1). Lineage (NCBI taxonomy): Eukaryota > Metazoa > Arthropoda > Insecta > Diptera > Bibionidae > Dilophus > Dilophus febrilis. The sequence goes on along the minus strand of OY284471.1, from coordinate 28,536,947 downwards.
TGATGGTAAATATTTATGGCAAAAAATTATATTATATATATATATATATATATATGTATAATGAAAAGAAAATAAAACAAGGTAAATAAATATTTTCGGAACACAAAAAAAAAAAAAAATAAAGAGATAAAAATTTAAATGAACTGGAAGAAAGGCGGAGTCATTTATCTATATTTCATTAATTTTATATAAAAAATTAAGTGTCTGTAATGATTATAAATATTTTTTTTTATTTTTATTTTGTTTAATTATTATATTTATATATATATATTTTTATTTCATCATCAATTTTGCCTAATTGTTGTTTAACCAATAATAAAATAGTGTTTGAAGAATAAAAAACAAAAACAACTCTATGTCTTATTTTTAATCTCTTTTTATATATATATTGTGTTATATAAGAAGAAAAATTCAAAATTAGTTTTTTTTTTTAATTTTATTCTGGCTTATATGTATTCAAAATGGTTACATATATGTTCGCAACATCTGAATCTGTTGTTTTTTTTTCATCATCATCTTCATTATTTGTATTATCGCATCGCGGTCCATCAGCATATATGATCACCGGTATTTTGTTTTATATATATATATATATACAAATACATATATGTGTCATCATCATTGTCTCAAATCGATCGTCAAAGAATATCGGATCACTGTCTTTCAAACAAGTATTTTTCTTATATATATATATATATATATAAATATACCTGTGCTATTGGTATGGACCACAAATGAATGACGACGGTAAAGATGACGATGATGATGGACACATAGAGTTCCTCTATACATTTGCGTATATAAAAATAATAGTAATAACAATAATAATATGAGAATATTTTCTTTTTTTTTTCGTAACATTCGTTTATCTTTTTATTTTTAACATTTGTCATATAAATATATATGTATATAATTAAATATCCGCATTTAATTGATTTAATTTGTTTATATATTTATATATATATAATATTTAATTATTTTTACGTCTTTTGTCGTTTAAAAATCAATTTTTTTTTATCTTTCCTTTTGCGGATTTTTTTTGTTTTGTCTTTTTTTACTATTTGTCTTATTCTAAATTTTTTTCATTTAATTTCTGTTTTTTTTTCTTATTATTTTATCTCTCAAAATAACTTTATTCATTCCACTACTTTTATTTTTTTATTATTTTTTGTATGACCATCATATTGTATATTTTGATTGTCGTTTACACTTTATACATTGACGCGAACCGTCTACTACCTTTATATATATATATATATATATATATATGTTTTATAGTACATTAAACAAGTTAAGTAAAAAAAAACAAAAAATAAATAAAAATTACACTGTACAGATGACTGACTTTGATATTATATATATATATATATATATGTTTGGATGTTGTTGTTGTTTAGAATTTTATTTTTGTCGTTTCATCAAAAGCGTAAATGGAAAATTAACTTAAATTTATAATCATATATAGGAATTTAATTGTTTATGTTACATTATCGAGTTAAATGTGTGTATATATGGATAGTATTTTAAAAGTATATTCATTAAATTTAGTTAAAATTTATAATTAAAACTAATTAAATTTTGTAGAACTCTAGAAAATTATAAATAAAGTATTTTTATAGATAATTCAATCAAAAAATCTATTGCATTTTATTTTATTTATTCATAGAATCTTAATTCTACTCTTAAACTCTATGAAATCTTTATGCATTCTATCGCACACGTAACATTTCTCATCGTATACATATAATATTATACGGTACAGCTTCATTTTACTGCGTATCTATATACCTTCATAGTGGTTTTTATATTTATTTATTATTGTCGTTATTATAAATTGATCGTCTGTATTTTAATTTATTTATTTTTTATATTATATTATTTTTTTTTTTTATTTTTATCTTTTTTTTATCCATATATATATATATTATAATCATTTCTTTATTTACTGCCAAGATATTTCATTATGCGTATACTACATTGTGCGTATGTGTGTATGTATTTTACTGCGTGTATATAATTTCTGTACATGAAGAAAATGTAATATATACCTATAGAACATATATAATACAATATTATTTTTTTTGTTTCTTCATATTTTATTTTTCACAATGACAATGAAAAACTTGTCAAATTCCACTTTTTCTTACCAATAATATATATATATATATATATATATATTGTAATTGTTATTGTGAGATATATATATAGAAAAAAAAGCATATATATATATATATATATATTGAGAAAAGAAGTTCAACAAAATAAGATGATAAAAAGGGATAAATTTTATATGCCCATTACGATCATAACTTCTGTTCAAATATGGTTGAGACGAGTTTATTTTGTGTCTTTGCACATTCTATAAATTTATATTATATGTATCTTTATAAGAATATTATTATATGTTATATATTATAATAAAGAAAAAAAAAATTTTTATTTTATTTTATAATACAATTGATGATGATTTTTGCATTCGACAGCCGGCAAATTAAACAAAAAATAAAATGGAAAAGAATGCGTTAATTATTATTTTGCTTATAAACACAGATATTTATAAATGTGCGTGTTTAATTTTAATATTTTTTTTTTTTTTTAATTTTAAATGCTTGCATCTATTAACAAAATGTATATCATATTAATTAAATCGAATTTAAATAAATTATTATATATACAATAAATTTAATACGTTCAAACATGAAAAGTTTTTAATTCTGTAAAGTTTCACTATTAAAATAATATTCACAAACGCTATAAGATTAGGTGTTTGTATCTTGTAAATAGAAAAATTGTTATTATTCATACATACAGCAATGATAAATTTGCTTTTCTCATTTTCTCATCTTTTTCTCAGGTATTTCAAAAAATAAAATAAAAAAAAAATAACAGTATAATTGAAATCATCAATCAATTGTAAAATTATATACATATATACATTTATATTGTTATTATATTCATCGCTTCAATATCACTTTATATAATATACGATACGTTTTTTATATATTTTATTTATAAAAAAAAAATATCTGCGATTGTGTTTTTATATATTTATTATTTGGTTAAATACACTATACTGTAATCTGTAATGTGTGCGGTTATAGATTTTTTTTTCTTAAATATATTTAATGCGGGTATGACATTTCGTATAAATAAATATAGAAAAAAAAAGTTATTTAAAATTTATTATTATTATTATATATTAATTTTATATTCTTTAAAAGCTTTTTTGAATGTCGAATCCATTATATATATGGTATATTCTACGCTTGATAGATACTCTTATATACATAAAAATTTACTCTTAAAAATATAACTTGAATATCTTTTTTATATACATAATAAAATTATTTTTGTAATATGAAATATAATAAATTATTACTTTAATTATAAAAAAAATTAATTAGTAATATCAACGATAATATAATTATACGAAGATAGGAAAATTCAAACACTATGCTTCGTAAATCTAAAATCAGAGCTTTGAGATTTCTGATTGTAATGAAAAGAGATGGTAACAATCATTTTAATTTATTTATTTATATAGCTATCGAATATCATTTGGATGTTACGTTTTTTTTTGTTTTGTGCTTTTTTTGTTGGTGTTTTCTATTTTTTCGTATATATTAAATACATTATATTTAAAATACGATCCATTTGTAGAGCAAAATTATTTTTTTTTTCTTTTTATCTATAAAATATTATGTATGCATATATATATTATATATACTTGTCTTATTTTTAGCCAATAAAATAACTGCTTATAAACGATATATAGATAAACTGTGATATTTATATATACAACAAATATTATATATACACCAAAATTATTGTTGGTTTTTTTGGTATATATAAAATAGAAGATAGAAAACTAAAAATTATTTTGGTAATAAAATTCAAATAATGTTTTTTTTTGTTTTCTGGTTTTTTTGTTGTCTATTTTTAGATCGTCGACTTATTTTTTCGTATATAACTTTAAAATAAAAATACAATCCATTTTTATAGCAAAATTAAATATTTCTTTTCTTTTTGGATATAAATATAAAATCTATTTGATATATATACAGATAACCCTTCATTGAACGAGCTGTGTATTACATGACTTTTTAATTTTTTTTATTTACAAAAACGATTTTTTGTATTTTTTCATTCCCTTGAAAAATCTGAAAATAAAGTGTTAACTGTATATCATATTTACTTACATCGCAACACTTATTTTGTTATTATTTTGTTTTATTTTTTGTTATTCTGTTTTGGTTTCATTTGTTGTTGGCTATTTTTAACCAATAAAATAACTACTTATAAACGATATATATATAAAATGTGATATTTATATATATAGCAAAATTATTGTTGGTTTTTTGGTATATAGAAAAGTAAAAACTATATTGGTATGAAATATCAAATTATGTTTTTTTTTTATTTTCTGCTTTTTTTGTTGGTGTTTTTATTTCGTATATATTCGTATATACACCTTATATTTAAAATACGATCCATTTGTATTTTTTTTCAATAATTTTTTTTTCTTTTTCTATATAAATATAAAATATTATGTATGTATATATATATATATTATTCATTGCTCTTATAATTTTTTTATTTAGTTATATTTTTTATTATTCTGTTTTGGCTTTATTTGTTGTTGTTGCTGTTGTCTTATTTTTAGCTAATAAAATAACTACTTATAAATCACCTAAAAAAAACAAAATATTTATATATACAACAAATATTATATATACACCAAAATTATTGTTGGTTTTTTGATATATAGAAAAGTAAAAACTATTTTGGTATGATAAATCAAATGTTTTTTTTTCATGTTATACAGTTATCATGATACGCAATATATGATTTTTTCTTCTGGATATTTTTTTTTAATAAATTTTATATACACATATGTAACTAAACAAATTAAATATTTCCTTTTATGAGGATCTATATGAAATATGATTGTGAAAATATACTCCATCATTTACAAATATTATTTAGCCGATTTTAATACCATATTGAATGATTTTTTTTTTTGCAATCTAATTTATAACAGGATGAATTATTATTATTATTCTTATTATAGTGTTATTCTCATTATTAGCATTATAAACATTATTGATATTAATATTATTATCATCAATATTTAATTTCCTTTAATAAATTTATAGTAAATTAAAAAAGGAACGTAAATTTTTTCCATGTAACGAAAAAAAATGTATGAACATTTCAAACGTCTTGAAATGTGTTATTGTTAATCCAATTTTCAAAGGCCAGTATTCGTAGCTGTTATCGTTTCAAATATACAAGATTAGATCTTTTTTATATTGGATATTTTTATATATATCAAAAAACAAAAACAAAAACCAAATGCCAAGACAAAAAATGAAAAATAAAAGCAACAAATAAAATACAATAAATAAAACTGAATAACAAAAAATAAAACAAAATAATAGCAAAATAAGTGTTGCGATGTAAGTAAATATGATATACAGTTAACACTTTATTTTCAGATTTTTCAAGGGAATGAAAAAATACAAAAAATCGTTTTTGTAAATAAAAAAAATTAAAAAGTCATGTAATACACAGCTCGTTCAATGAAGGGTTATCTGTATATATATCAAATAGATTTTATATTTATATCCAAAAAGAAAAGAAATATTTAATTTTGCTATAAAAATGGATTGTATTTTTATTTTAAAGTTATATACGAAAAAATAAGTCGACGATCTAAAAATAGACAACAAAAAAACCAGAAAACAAAAAAAAAACATTATTTGATTTTTATTAACAAAATAATTTTTACTTTTCTATCTTCTATTTTATATATACCAAAAAACCAACAATAATTTTGGTGTATATATAATATTTGTTGTATATATATATATATATCGTTTATAAGTAGTTATTTTATTGGCTAAAAATAAGACAACAACAACAACAAATAAAACCAAAACAGAATAACAAAAAATATAACAAAATACAAAAATTATAACAACAATGAAGCATATCTAAGAATAAGAATATAAAAAAAATCAACCTGGTACATGCATACATAATATTTTAATATATTTATAATAATATATTTATATACAAAAAGAAAAATAAAATTTAATTTGTACTACAAACAGGGCAGTTTTAGACCATTTATGCGCCTGGCTGAATTATTAAAATAAAGCGCCCTGAAATATGACAAGAAAAACCTATTAATTTATTTTTTGCGCTTCAAAATCAAAACATAAGGTATGTCCCACAAGGAGCTCTAGGAAAATCTGGCAAGCATAAGTTTAATTTATCAGTTCTCTGTCCGTAGTTCTTTGTTCCAGAAATTTTCTCTAGAACTCTAAGAATTTGCTTTATTATTTAAAATATCTGATCGTTTTCAGCGCCCCTAGGCAACGGCGTGTGGTTCGTTCGTACCAATATCTTGTATGTTGTGGCGGCCCTGACTACAAATGGATCGTATTTTAAATATAATGTATTTAATATATACGAAAAAATAGAAAACACCAACAAAAAAAGCACAAAACAAAAAAAAACGTAACATCCAAATGATATTCGATAGCTATATAAATAAATAAATTAAAATGATTGTTACCATCTCTTTTCATTACAATCAGAAAGCTCAAAGCTCTGATTTTAAATTTACGAAGCATAAATTGTTAATTTTCGTATCTTGTTGTTACATTATCATTGGTAATATATTATAATAAAAAAATAAATAAATTTACCTTTTATTAAAAGTGTATTTAATAAATAAATGAAAAATATTTCCAAATTATAAATACAATTTACTAAAAATAAAATCCATAAATTATTTGATGAGAATATAATATACATTTAATTTTATTTTATTTTTTATTATTCTAAAGTATTTTGAATGAAAATGACCAAATAATAATAATTGATTATGATTAATTTAAATATTTTTTTCAATTTATTTTTTTATTATATATTGAATACTTTTTTCAATTGATTGATTGCCATAAAAAGTGTTATTTTAACTATATATGGAAGGTAGATAATAAGAGTGTGTTTTTATTCGGTTAAAGATGTAACTTTTTTTTTTAATAATATTCCTTATATCTTGAATTTGTTCAATAATCTGGGATGTTAACAGCTTTGTGAAACAGATTTCAATTGTATATGTTACAAAATGTAAAGGGACACAAAATATTTTTTTACAATATTACACTTTTTTAGACAATATTAAACTTTTTCACACATAATTGTATATATAATCTATTTGAATTTAAAAATATATATAAATAAATTGAACAAATATATAAATGATTTTAGAATATATGTATATATAAGTATGCAATAAAATATATCTGACAAAAACAAAAAAAGAAACGAAAAAAACAAAAGTAATAAAAATAAAGTAACAAATAGGTACATCTGCATCAACATCTAAATATATATGCATAATATATTAAATAATATTTATAACGTGTCTCTATAAATGCATTCATAAAAAGACGCCCACTTTTTATCATAAAAAATTTAAAACAACATTGGCAACATTTTTATTTATAAACATATAATATATAATATGTATATTTTTCAATTTTTACGATGTTCAAATGATTATAGATAGATATATATATATATAAAATTTATCGACATCTCTAAATACTTATATATATAAATATACATATAGAAGATGAGATGAGTTAAAATATAACTGAACAATCCCATTTTGAACTTTCAAAGAACTTTTCTCAAAGTGCAATTTTGCCATATCAACACAATATATTTTATGAATATTTTTATAGGAAAATAAAGAAGGAAAATCTTCTTATGTATTTTGCTTTATTATTATTATTATTATTTTAAACAAAAGTCATCAGATCAATATAATTTGAAGAAGAAGAAAAAAAAACTAATAAAAATGCAATAAAAAGGAAATATAAATATTTTTTGTTTAATACTCTCCTATTACTTATTTATATAGCATTTTTATTTATGTTTATATTTTTAATTAATAAATAATGTGGATTTTGCATTTAGACTTTTGCGTATGGGATAAAAATTCTCTGCAAAAAGATTTTATTTGAATAGTAAAAATGTTGAAACAATTTTATGTAATCTTGAAAAGTATCAGCAATAATCATTAGATGACAGTTTTCAAGCCAAAACAGAAAAATCAATTCTATTCTAATGAAGATTTTTTTTAAAATACAATATAAATAAAAATTCAATCATATTCATTTTATAATGATATATTTCAGACTTCATATACAATAAATAACAAATCCATTATATAATTTACAATAAATACAATATATATTTAATATTAAAAGCAAAAGTTAATCCATTGATTTCATCATAAAAAATACTCAACGACATATAATAATACATTATCTGAATAAATAAACCACCACATTAAATCATTAAATAAATTTAGAAAATTTTGTAATATATATTTTATTTAAACGGGGTTGGGCTTTTTAATAAAATATTTAATAAAAAAAATTATATACAATGTAATTTTTCTATAAACGACATCATTTTTCTTTTGCCATAAATCTATAGAAAAATGTAGTATAATTTGTCAAAAAAAAAAAAAAACCATTTCAAAATTGATAGATTTTTAATAAATCAAAAATTTATATTTAAAAAATAGATATTACACATTTTTCGTTTTCTCCAAAACACCAAATAAATGATATATGAAAAATTTAATAAAAATTATGAAATTCTTTGAATAAAAAAATAAATAAAAATATTAAAAGCGTAGGAATACAATTTTTATAATATAAATATTAATAATATTAAATTTAATATATAATTTAATAAAATAATAATAAACAAACAAAACCACAAAAAAATATAAATAAAATAAAATAAATTATTAATCTTATTATCTTATCGTCATCTAGATTTTTGCTTAAAAAATTATGCAATAAATTCATATGTGATTTTTATTTTATATTTTTTTCATAATGTTTTAAATTATTATGTATAAAAAATAATAAAAATATATAATATTTCAAAAGTATTATACAAAGTTGTAAATATTTTATTAAAATTATATGATTATTATTATTATTATGATTATTAATCATCATCGTCGTATATACCGATATATATTTATTTATCTATTATATTGATCAGGATATATGATGTATATATGCAATAATTTTTCTTATACCACGTTGAATATACAGGGTGTATTATATTATATGGTAAATTGATGAAATCCAAACAAATTTCATTTAGATTCAAGCAATTTCAATTAAATTCAAATATGGTATAGTTTTTTTTTTTTAAACAAATTTCAATTACATTTTCACAAACATATTTATGTTTTACAATAAAATTTATTTTACATTTTCTTTATATAGATAAAATCCTTGAATTGTTCAAAGTTAGATTGTTTGCCCATAAACTTATTCCACTGACTGAGATATAATCTGCCCTGATATTTATTTGTATACATATTTCTTGAATAACAAATTAAGAAAAATTCTATTCATTAAACAGAATAAATAAAAAGAATAAACAATCTATACCTTTATAGAATATAATACATATAGATGTGTGTATAATAAAAATATATATATGTAGTATTTTGATCGTCGTCGTAACTATATGAATATTATATTATTATTAGAGTCGTCGTATAATATATATATATATATATATATATATATAAATAAAATACACCTAGGTTAGGTTATTGCATATATATTTATTTATTTATATATATTCTATGAGAGAGATTTATTTTCATATCGAATAATTAACATATTAAGGTTTTTCAAACATAAACTTCATCCCACACATTAATATATATTTATATATATAAATTTATGTGTTTTAAATATGTATATTATGTTTTAAATATATATATATATATATATAGAACAGACAAACCTATATATAAATTATTTCTTAAATTATAATAAGAATAATAATATGCTTTATGCAAAAAAAAAAAAAATAGGTATGTACAAATTGAATTTATTTATTAAAAATAAAACACGATGATGATACCTTTTTCTTGCTGCGCATATAAACAAAAATTATTCTTTTTCACTATATATTAAACAAAAAATATATAATTAAATTTTATTTATTTAAAATTTTTCCTTTATAATTATTATGTGTTATTATAAATTTGTGTTCTGCTTAATTTTTTTTAACGATATATGGGATATTTATAAATATTTTAATAGAAATTTCGCTATATAGTGATATGATTTTAAGGAAAAATATCAGAATTGATATTATAAAAAATGTATGTCTAATAATAATAAAAAGAAATTATATTAAAAATATTTCTATTATTCACTTAATCAAGGGCAAGGGTTTAATCAAGGAAGGATGTTGTTGGAAAAAACTAATTTCGCAATATGTTAGCATTTTTCTTTTATTAATTTTTAAATATTATTTACTATTACATTTTTTTTTAAACATTTACTTCTTGTAGTTGACAATAATTTAATTGCAATACCTATATTATGAATTTTATTTAGATAAATTAATATATTATATGCCTTGTACTCAAATAATATATAGTAATTAAATCAATTTATAGAAATATATTTATTTGAATATCAATAAACAAAAAATTACAATTTCGCAGCCACGATTTATGGAAATTTAAACTCCATACATAATTATATATATTCAAATTAAATTAAAAGATGAATAAAACATTAAAAACCATATATAAATATTAAAAATAAGTTTATTACATTATTCGGAAAATAATAAAAATTGTATTATAAACTTTACAAACATTTTACATTTCGTGCAATTATAAGAAAAACTACAAAAAAAAATCCCCCATGTTTTTTTTTAAAAAAAGTGATATAAATATATTTACATATTAATAATAATAAAAATAAAATGTATTATTTTTATTGTTATTATAATTAATATTTATTTATTTATATATTTCTTTTTTAAATTTTAATAATGTATGCAAAGTCATGTCGAGATTTCAAAAAAAAAAAAAAAATATAAAAACACAAATTGTAATGATTTAAGAGGTTATATTTAACGCATAAAAAAATAAAACACATTAACCAATTTTTTTTTTTTAACAATAGACACATTATTCTTTTTATCCTTATGTTATATACAGTGCGTATATATAATAAATGTATATGGATACTTTGACAATGTACACATTTTTTTCATATTATACGCATAAAACTAATAATACAATGTTGTATATTATAATAAATAAAAAAAAATGAATATAAAATATTCTTATAAAAAATAAAAAAATTCTTACATATATCTAAATGAATTATAACTTTACTCATATCTAAATATGATAAATTAAAATGAAAAAAAAAATGTAATAAGAGTATAAATATAACTATAACTATAAACTATAAACGCAGATAAAAAGAAAGAAAAACAACGATGGATACCACCATCGCCAGATCGTTCAACGAATGAATGTATTTAAAAAAATAACACATGTATTTTGTTAATATAATATTATGTGTGGCAATAAATGGGATATTAATAAAAACAAAAATATAAGAAACACTTCTTTTTTCATTACTAGAAATTGCATGTATTATATACTATAGTATTTTGTACTCTTATATAAATTATTTAGAGGACAATTTATTACCATTTATAATCATCTCATAATCTTTTCCATAAGGTGAAAATAATAAATATTCAACATTTTATATTCATTTTTACTTATGTATAAAAACACATTTATTATTATATGGTTTGAATTGAAACGAGTTAAAAAAAAAAATAAATGATAGTTTTTTTTTTTTTTATTTTTGTAATATATATTTTTAATAAACAAAATGATGTACTTGTTGTATGAATTTAACTGAAAATGATGTACTTGTTGTATGTAATATATATATATATATATATATATATATATATATATAGTGTAGGTGCTCATGTATATAGAATATATTGAAAATGAAATTTTTCATGGTGTCTTTCTTTTTTTTTTGTAATATAATGATTACAAAAGGATTTTTTGTATAAAGAAAAAAAAAAGAAGAATATCTTTTGTATCATTATACTTTACATAAATAAAATTCTCTTGTTGTATTTTAAATACAATATGATGTTAATATAAATTTATTAAAATATTGTTAAATTCAATTTTTTTTTTTTTGTACATTTATAAATTTTTTAACTTCATAATATAAAGCCTATATATTATTTATATAAATAATCTACATTTTTTTAATACTTGTAGCACTTGTATAAATTTTACATTTAAATAAAAAGGCAATCGCAAAATGTACATATAAAAATTTATTATTTTATTAAATTTATTAGAAATGATAAATTTCGATTTTAAGGATTAAAGTCAAAATATTTAAATTATACTTTTTATGTGGCATTGTTTTTTTTTTATTTTATTTAATATAAATATTTATTATTTTCTTAACAATCAAATATAAAAAGAATTTATTCATATATGTTGTATTTGTTAGTTATGTTAAAGAAAAATTTTAATTTTAAAACATAATAGAATTAAATTATTAGAAAATTTCTTAAACAAAATTTCTATAATTTGATTTAAGAAAGAGAAATAAATTATTTAATTTTTTCTTTAAAACGTTATTTTTAAAATTATTAGATATTTTTTATATTTTCTATATAATAAATAAGTTTAAAATTGATTTTATAAATTTTTTGCAAATATGCAAATGGAATAGAGAAAAAAAATCAATATAAATCACAAATGAATGAATCTCTATATTGATGAAGATTAAAAGTAATAAATCAATTGTATACGTATTTTTTTTTATAAAATAACTCTATTAACTATATTAAAAAAAAAAATTGATATTAAAAATCAAACAATGAAATTTAATATAAAAATACATTCACATAATTTTTATAGAAAATCAATATTCAACAACATTCATTTTCTATTATATTGAAATATATACAAAACTAAATTATTTTATAAATTTATATATGAAATGTATATATACATATATATAATTAACAATAAGTCATTTATTCCAATTTTATACAGATGCGATGAAAAGAAAATATAGTATATATAGATAAAAAAGGGAGAGTAATTGGTAGTTTAAGAAAATGTTATATAAATATAATTTCAAAGAACAAATAAATGGATTGATTACAATAAAAATGAAAAAAAAAATAAAATAATAATTGATTCAAGAAAAAAAAATTTACCTATAATAATATAATAAGTAAATTATTATATCTATATAATACTTTTGTGATAATTTAAAAAAAAAAATAAAAAAAAAGAAAGTTTTTCCTATGCAAGATATTTAATTTCTTATATAAAACTACTTAAATATAATATTTCGTATAGACTTATAGAGAGTAAATAAAGTGAATGTTTTTTTTTTCTTTCTATATATATATTTAAGTAATGAATATTATTATTAATATACATTATAATCTATAATTAAAAAATTTACCTGTGTTGTTTTTCTTTCTTATATTAATCTATAAAATCGTATTGAGAGAAAAAAAAACAATTAAATAAACCGCACAAAATAATCTTTAAATTTTTTTTTTTTTATAAATAACAATTAACAATTAATTATAATTACTATGTGAATATTTTACGGAGAAAAAAAAACAAAAATTGTATATCGCCCTTTTACCATGTATATTATATAGATAAAATTCCATTTTAATTTTCTTAGAAAAAAATTATCTTAAAAATAATTAATATAAATAACTGTGTATAATATTTATTAATAAAGAAATTATTATTAAAATATTAAATTATTATTAAGGTAATTAATTACTATTTTGTCTATATATCTTGTTAAAAATTAATTTTATTGTCACATCGCGCACTCAGATAACAATCAAATAAAATATAATCACTTAATTATTCTGTTGTTAGATATTTATTTTTGTTTTTCGTTTGCTATTCTTTATATATTCTATTAAATATTCATATTTTTTATTGTATTGTTTGTTTGTGAAAAAATATATTCAAATACTTAATTTATGATAATTTTAATATATAAATGTTTTTAAATAACATTAATTAATTTAACAGTATTTAGAAAAAAAAAACAATATCTTATTCATATAAAAAAAATTTACAAAGTATTTCTTGTAATTTTTGTTATTTTATTTGTTTAATACATTTTTTATATATAGATAAGCATAGATACACATTTTGTGAATGTCATAATTTTTTTAATAAACACACATAAAATTATGATTAAATTTCAATAAAGATATATATTTTTAAATAATAAATTGTTCGTATTACTAATATATTAAAAATATATTTTATAGATTATATTTAAAATGCTGCTTAAATAATATTATTATAAATAAATATGTTATAAAAAAAATAAAACCATTATTATTATTATTATTATTATTATTATAAATACATTTTATATTTATATGCGAATAAAAACAATGTTATCATTTTGCAACATCTGAATAGAAGAAAAAAAAAATAAATAAATAAATAAAAAATATATACATAAATTTTTTTTTTATTTTAAATTATTTATTAAATGCAATTCCCTCCACATATATATATATATATATATATATAAATAATTGTATTTAATATTTATATTTATTTTATTCCAATGCATATATAAACTTGAAAAATAAATATGCATTTTATAAATATATATATATATATATTATATTAACAATTTCTTTTATATTTGCTATTTTTTGTGCAAAACAAATACAAAACAAAACAAAAAATTACAAATAAATATTTATACAATATATAAAATATTATTATTATTATTATTATTTAACAACTAATGATGTATGTAAAATGCCAACATTAGTTTTTAATAAGCACTATGGCTGCTAGGGCCTTTGGCTTTTACCGGAATTAGAAATCATTAATATTATAATTATTAATGTAATTTTAATAATGATGATGAGTATTTGTTATATACTTTCATATATAATTGCGAGTATATGTGTGTGTAGACTTTGTTAATCTTTGGCTGCGTCCGACACAATATACCAAAGATATTCATTAATTTGATCCCAATGAATAAATGGTGACTTAGTTCATGAATTCAAATCATAAAAAGCACAGAAAAAATTTTCCGGCTAGGATTCGAACTCGTGACCACCCGCAATTGGGTTGGATGCTTTATCAACGGCACCACCAAGTCACAATATATAAAATAAAAATTTGCAATAGAGCAAAATATATACAGCGCATATAAATAAAATTTCAAATATTTTTTTTTTTATATTTATTATGATTTAAATTATTTTATTCTAACTTATTATTTATTATAAATATATAAATATATAGATATATTTATATAAAATCTCTACGCTAAAATAATGATAATAATAATAATAAGTATATGTAGTATAAGAAATGGTTGGAAATGGTAATAAAAAAAATAAAAAATAAAAATAATTTTTGTTGAATTCAACAATCAGTGAATCAACACAAATTTAACCATCACGATTTCGGTCACGTTAAATCAATTAAAATCGAAAAAAATTCACGAAAATATCTATATATATGTTATTTTTTACCTTCTATTACTATACTATACATTTTATTATATTAATTCTATGAGTATAAAATAAATAAATATTATTGTGAAGAATTTTATTTTAAAACAAAAATTTATTATTAATATTATATGCATTTTTTCTAGTTTTTTTTATTGTATATATAAAATTATAAAATTTTAATAATTCGCGTAATCATGAATTAATTTTACTATATAAAACTATTTATTAAAAAAAAAATAAATAATATACGCTTGTAATTATGAAATTTTATTTTATTTTTTTTTTTTTTATATAGATGGTATTTGATTATGCACTCGCTTGTGAGTTTGTGGGTTTTTACTTTTTAGAATAAATAATACATAAATATATAAAATAAATGAGTGAATGAATGAATGAATAAGACAAAATAAAGATAATATAAGAAAATGAAGAAAAAAAAATCTATTAATAAAATAAAATTATTATTAATTTATTTATAATATATCATAATATCTATAACTATTCATCATTATATTGTGAAATTAATAAATTCCATTGCATATATATACACAATGAATTATTTTAATTTATATGAAATATAATCACAATTTTGAATCAATATAAACATTACACAAAAAAATAAATGCAAAAATATATTATGGAATTTATGGATAAATATAATAAATAAATAAGATAAAATAATATTAAAATAATAATAATAATTTATAGATACCATCTGCTGCTAAATATATCGAAATCAATTTCAAAATTATATTATAATGTATTGACATATTTTAGGTATATTGAATATAAAATTATTAATTACCCAATAAATTTTTTGAAAAATTATACAAATTGAATAATTCCAAAAAAAAAGAAAAGTATATTTAGGATTGGTTATGGTAATATTTCATGGGAATAATAAATGTATCTATAAATTGTTCATTTTCAAATGTTTTATAAACAAAAATTTACTTCATTAAATGATGTATTCTAATTAATAAAATAATTATAATAATAATTGTCTATCTGTAAAAGATTATAGATACATAGCATTTAATAATACAGCATCAATAATATATATATATAAGAAGATATTTAATACAAAAAGAAGAACTTATCGATAACTTAATCTTGTCATCTTCATCTCCAATTATACATTTATTTATTTTATATTATGAATTACATTGAAAAGACATACGCGATGAATATCTCAGTGTTATTAGGACAAACTTTTCGATTTTCGTTGAACGACATAATACAAATCGATTATAATGATTTTCTCTTAACATTAACTATTTTTTACCAAATAGATGATTGTTTTCTATTTCTTGCTGTTTATATCTTAATTTTTATTTTAAGTTTTTATTTCCCTTCACGCCTATCACGATGTGAAACAAAAAAAAAACATTTAAACTTTTATTTTTATTATGAAATATTCAGAGAGGGGAAAAAAAATCACAATGACATTATTTTTTAAAAATTATTGAATATTCTCAATACTGTCCAGAAAATAATTTAAGTTAACACTTTATCGAATGTGATTTAATCAAATATTGTTCAAGTATATAATTACATTATTCGGCATTATTCTTTTTCATTAGTATTTATCGTCACATTTTTAAAAACAAATATTTCATATGGAAACGCGAACGCATATTCCAATAAACATACATATATATGTTTCCGCATAACAAATATCAACAAAACATTAATATGAAGAAAAAACAAAAAACCAAATAATATGTTTAAAAAAAACATAAGATATTCATAATAAAAATAATATATTTATTAAACGAAAGGTGTATTAAATATATTCATAACTACTTGTTAATAAATTTATTACAACAAAAAATATTTTAAAAATCCATTTGTATGTACATCAAAATATATAACTTGAAAATATTTATAATTATTTTAATTTTATTTTTATTTTTTTTTACTTGTTATATGAAGATATAAAAATATTAATTTATTGTTGAAAATATTTTACATACATTTCTATTAATTGTCAATTTTGTTGTGTTTTTTTTTTGTGAATTCTATATCTATATGATGAATATATGAACGAAAAACAAAAAATCACAGGTAAATTTAAAATAAGCAAACAAGAAATTATTATATTATTGTAAATAATTTTTGTATGTGTAAAAAATCACATCTCTCGCACACATGTTATCGATAAAAGATAATTTTAACTGTACTTTTTTGTTAATATGCTCTCTAGCATCATCGTATAATTTCCTATTATAAGGTATTACAGATATGGAAATGGATAGAATTTTTTCAATTTTATTCTTTTATTTTATTTTCAATACAATATATGTTTATATTTAATTCAATTGAAATATATATATTCATATAATGATTTATTATTATCATATGAAAAGTTCATTGAACTTATTTAAAAGAATATATACACACAAAAAAACTTGTATAGAAAAAATTGTATTTTTGTAGATAATAAAAAAAATAATTTACAAAATTTTTCTATTTATTCATATGTATTGTATATTTAAATTTTTTTAATAATTTTACATTAAAACATTGATATTTTATGTGATATTTAATGATTTGTAATAAAAAAAAAACATTTATATTTATGTTATATGTTTTAAAAGTTTAAAAAATGCAGTTTCCATTACATGAATTTTTCTTATTTTTTTTAATTTTCTTCATATATTTAACATTTACAAATAATAAATACACATATGATATTAATAATGTATTTGCCTAAAGCTAACCACTATAATATATATATATATATATATATATATAGATATTGAATATTCTTTATGAAATGAATGTAAATATATAATGTATATCTTATAATAATAAGAGATAGAGGTTATATGATGGATGATTAAATATGTATATGCTGAAATAGAATATTTATAAATAATTTTCATATATCCGTGTTTCATTTATATATATATACTTATTATATAGATATATGTGCAGAAAAACGCATCTCTAAAACATCATCATGCTATAAATATATATTAATAAATACAAAATATAAAGTATAATTTTAATTTTAATACAACATAGTATTATAATATTATTTTAATAATGTGTGCAATTGCTTTTATCTATTTTCAAATAAGTACCTATAGGAGATAATGTTTTTTTTTTTTCAATTTAAATTTCAATTTCCATGGTTAAATGTTGTAAAAAAAAAAGTTAATGCATATCAAAAGTATTTTAAAAGATATAGCTTTTTTTTATCAATGAATTTTATCCGCTTATTTAAAAAAAATAAAATAATGTTTTTTTTTTAAGGAAGATCCTTGCAAAAATTATCTTTAAAATTTTCTTTTAATGTTGCTTATAAAACGAAAACACATCGGATTATTGAGATCTTTTTTTTTTTTTTTTTAATATCAGATATAAATAATAATACATTCTTTTTGAAATGCAATATATATTTATAATTTTCTATTATCATCATAGATATATGAATTATATACATATACGTATTTTTTTAAAACCACACAATTTTTATATAATATATATAAATATAACTTTAAATATTTAGAATTGCATGCCATCATATATATATTTTTATATATATAGAGAGAAAGAAATGAATTTTAATGCGTTTAGCATATAAAATTATTTATAAATGAATCCAAAGGGCATTCACGATCCGGTAATATAACCTGTAGGGGAGAATTCATTGCATTTTTGCATATATATTTTTGCTGTTTGAATTTTTTTTTCTTCATATATAAAATGTAATAATGTAAAAATCGCATCAGGTGAGCGAGCACATGTAATTTCTGTCGTCGTATATATATATACACTTATATTTTTATTTATACGACATTCTTTATACGCATATTTTATAAAAAAAAAAAAGAAGATATTTTTTACTCATATGAAAAAATAAAAAAAAATATCTATTATATATATTGGATTAAATATATGCAATTATTAAGTGAATTATAAAAATTATTATTCTATAACGAATTATATTCATAATAGTATGCCTTTTAGAAACTATGTACTATATACTTCATTTATACTTATTTTATTTTTTTTATATATATTTGTAACTTTGTATATTGACGAGATGCTTATAAATTAAATAGATTTTTAATTTTATACGATGATTTTTTGATATTGTAAAATTTAGCATAACATTTTAATTAATATTTTGTGTATTTGTCTATTTTAAAATAATTTTTTTATGGTAATTGTAGAATACCGAAATAGATTAAAAATTACGCGAAAGCCATAAGTTGAAAAACAAACCACTCGATATTGTCACCTGATAAATTTAGAATATATATATTAAGAAAAACCAAAAAAGTGATATTCTATTCCAAGAATCCGATTGTCCAATATTATAGAATTAATATTAAAAATTACTATATTTGAAAAAAATATTATAAAAAAGTGTTGAAATTAATGCGGGAAAGATCGACATTTAAGAAACTTTATAATTATATTAAAATTAATCATATTAAATTTTCTATAATAGAAGAAAACCCATTCAACAAAAAATTCAAAAAATTGAAAATTATATTATTTGATACAAATTTTTGTTATTAACTCCACAAATAACTATATATTTTAATATGATATAATCGGCTATTTTAAACATAGATTAAAAAAAAGAAGAAAAATATGGTATGGTGTAATCGAATATTTGTTCTTTATTTTTTTACATATTTATGCCTCCAGCATATGTGGTGTGTGCAGTGTTTGCGAATGTGTGTATATATAGAAAATATTCTCGAGTAACCATATA
Source organism: Dilophus febrilis (assembly GCA_958336335.1). Classification (NCBI taxonomy): domain Eukaryota; kingdom Metazoa; phylum Arthropoda; class Insecta; order Diptera; family Bibionidae; genus Dilophus; species Dilophus febrilis. The sequence continues at coordinate 28,516,750 of OY284471.1, read as the reverse complement.
GAATAAAAAAGAAGACAAAAAAAAAAGATTGTGTATGAAGAAAATGTTATTAATATTCCTAATAATAAAAAAAAATTGCGTAGGTGATTATATTATTATTTTTTGTATTTTGTATTTTTCTTAAACAAGAGTGTGAATTATTTCCCATATGTAATAGTTTTTTTTCTATAATTCTTTATATAATATATATATGTTAGATTTTATTTTTGCTTTATTTTCTGTATGTGGGTATCTAAATCTATACATTTATACATTTATCGTATAATATTGTATACTCTATGATCATGAATATATGTATATCGAACTCTCTAATAATGGATATATTTATACAATTTATATTATGTATATTTTAAACAAAATACAAAATATTTCTTTTTAAGGAATATACACACCAATTTATTTCTGTATATTATAAAGTATGTAATTTAAGAAAATTATAATTTGTAAAGAATTTTAAACTTTTCACATTTAAATTATATTTATTATTTTGTAATTTATTGAAATTATATTGTTTTATTTGGTCCGTCCTACTACTAATTTTACAATTAAAATTATTACATTTTTCAAATGATATTCTTCTGTTTCAAATGGAATTTTTGTTTTCTTTAATATAGCATAATAATATTCCTTTCGATCGGTAGTCGATTCGTCAGTAAATAGATTCGTTAACTTTGGTAATAACTCTGTGGAGTAAATGTTAAAAAATGCCAACCTAAAACTCTAACGGAATTTTGGGGTCGTGGGCTCGAATCCTACTGAATACATAAAATATGTTTTATGTTTTCGGTTACTTTTCGAATCTGAATTTTAACACAGAGTTGTATTTTTCATATTATGGCATTTTTCGTCAATACATTTTGCATTAAGAACCCAGACAAAATCATTCTTGTTAAATAAAACACATTTTTTTTTTTTCTTTCATAAAAATACCTTTCCAAAGAACCCGATTACTTAAATTTGTTAAATAAAACTAAAATAAATATATAGCTTATTGAATATGTATGATTATTTTCAAATTTTGAATCGAAACAATAAATGAAAAATAAAACAACCACTTTTTTTTTATCGCAATTATGTCAATGAAGTATTATTCTTTTCCCTTTTTTTTTAAATTTTTTGTTAATTTGACATTATTTTTGATAACGCAAAAACTCGAGCCATCAAAAATATAAGCGATAAAATATTTATCAACATATACAAAAATAAAACAACGTTATGGAATATAAATATAATTGTGTACCATATATACAAAAGATATATGGAAATTAATTGGGTATATTCAGTTTTTGCAATATTTCTTTATTTATATTATATATGGTATATAAAATGATTTTGACAAAAATAAATTCAAAATATGCGACTGCGACCACGAGAAAATGGATTTTATATGTTTTTAAAATTATATTAAATGACAAATAATTAAGTATATTTTTATATATATACATACATACTATATATAGTTATGTTTTTATTTTAATTGATGTCGAAATTTAGTTCATGTTAAAAAATTGTTATTTTTATTTAATTTTTATTTAAATTTTTCACAATCACCACCACTGTTTGAGATTAATTATTTTAAATTGATCATATATAGAAAATACTTAAGACAATTTTTCTTTTATAATCGATTTTGATTGTTTTACTTATTATTTTTATTATCAAAATTGACGTTAGGTCGTTGAAGTATTAAACAATTTGAAGAGGTCTATATACGTTTACAAAAATCTTATTTAGAACTTGATTTAAAATTATATTCTAAATGTAAAATAAAAATAAACATAAAACAATAAAATTTTAAATATCATATATTATTATCATCAGATAAAATTGATTGTTTATATTATTACTATGAGTATATTATATAGTTATTTAAAAAAAATTTAATTTTGGTATAAATGTTTATCCAACACAACACATCAACTTTTTATTATATTTTATTAGCACATCATAAAAAATGTTTTGCCAATATTACCAGCTTGTTTGTATTATTATCTTCTATAAATATATATATATATTATTTTCTTCAATTAATTTAATTTCTTCCTTTTTTTTATTCTTCATTATTTATCGTATATATAAATAAATATAATTTTTTTTTTGGTGTCTGTTGTATATGCATATAATAATACAAAAAAATTATGACTTTAAAAAATATAATATTAAACCAAACGTATATATTACTTTGTATATATATAAACATACAACATAACAAGAACAAAAAAAAACTCAGATTTGTTTTAGATATAATGTGATTTTTTTTTTATTTTATATATGTTTGACTTTGCGGATAAATAAAATATCAAAATATATGTATTCTTATATGCAAATATATAATAAAATGGAAATAGCACTTTACATATATTCGCTCATTGTTGTTTGAGCTGGACGTGTTGTTGTTGTCACTGTTGTTCTTCTTGCTGTCTTCGACGTTATTGTTGCTGTAAGTTGATTTAAAGGTGTTAAATAGATGAAAGTGCAATTTTAAGATGAATTATATTTATTGTTTGATTTGGATTCCAAGTTGTTTTGTGTCTGAGTTCCATATAAATATATTAGCAACATTGTATATACATTAAAATACATAAACATTATTATTATTATTATTATTATTATTATTTGATTTGATGTAAGCTGTATGTATATATGGAAATAAATTTTTTTTTCTTCTATATCATCAAGTATATATATTTTAACGTTTGGAAATATAAAAACAAGCAAAAGATTTTTTCATAGAGATTATTTATTATTATATATGCACAGCCACATTTAATTTCGTGTGTTTTGTGCATTCGGATAGAAATCATTCAAGACTTTATATAACTCTATATATTTATTTTATGTATCCTTAACAAACAACAAAACGGACAAATTAGATACAATAAAATATTGTGGTTTATTTTTTTTTTTCATTTCATTTTGTACTTTGTGGGTTTTTATTTTTCTTTTTACCATTTTTCTCACTGATAGTCTTTTATATACATAAAACATGTTTATACATTTATGGTGAATGATTGCTTATAACAAAAAAAAAAACAAAAAACATTATGCAAATAAACGGTTTATATGCGAACGACGTATATATATAAACAGAAAATAAATGAAATTCTATATATGTATATATATATATAAATACAAATTATATTTTCAATGATGAATTTAATTGTAAATTTAGCGTTTTAAAATGTGCAATTGTTGCTTTAGGGACTCACATTAAAAAAAAAATATGTTGTTCAATTGTGGATTTAAGATGTATTAATAATAAGAGAATTTTATTTTTTATGGATATTACATTGTTATATGTATTTGTATATTTATACAACATATATAAAATATGTATAATATTTTAAAATCAACAAAGTATATGAGAAAATATTCATTTAAATTGCGCTCACGGATACTTTATTCATATATATTTATATATATATAGATTCTACAAAACAAAAATATGTATTAATTTGTAAAATAATATAAATAAGATGATTAATAATAATACATTACATTTGTACATTATCAATTTAATATGAATTTTCTTTTTGAATTTTTTAATAATAAATAAATAAATAAATATTATTGATATATAAATTTTAATCATAAAAATATATTTATATCCCTTATATTTAATTACAATTTTAAAATTGTATATTTTAAATCGTAGGTTTTTTTCTAATTCGATTTATCAATAAAAAAAATGTATATATACAATAAAGAATTCACCATCTTTGATTATATAATAAATTAACATTTAATATTATTCTAATGGAATATCTTATACTTCTTATATATTAATATAGAATTAGAAATTCATTTTCTTATACAAAGTAAATAAAATTTTCCCATATAACTTTTTTTTTTTAATAAAATTATTATAATTATTAATCTCTAAATAAATAAATAATATATAATTTTAATTTTTTTTTGTGATTGTTTGTTCACGGTTTTTCTATATTTATATTACTATAATTTGATTTTTCAATATTTATTTTTATACTTATAAGAATATTTTATGTATATTGAACCGCATACAATATAATAATGTACAGTATATATTAAATGGTCAATAAACATTTGTACATTTTATAAATTGAACACTTTTTATAATAATAATAATAATAATAATAATAATAATAATAATATTGATAGTTTGTTTGATCTGCGCGTTCACATATAAGATGATAGATCGTGTTAAGATGTCATGATAATGTAATGTAATAAGAATAATAATAATAATAATAATAAAATAATAAAAAACAAAAACAAAATAATGACGGAATAAATGTAGAAAATATAAAGCAAAAAAAAAACAATAAAAATGTTTACCATACAAAGTATTATATTATATATACATTGTACATATTGAAAAGATATATATTTAGAAAAATAAATAGTAACAACAAACAACCGATAAACTAATATATAAAATGCAAGTTTTATTTTCTCTTACATTTTTTTTTCCTGCAACACCGGTATAATTAATGCATTGCATAACCAATTTTAAAATCATTTCTATGAAAAATAATATATAGCGTATTTATTCGTGCCCTAAAGGTTTTACACACAGGGATCGTAAATTCTTAAATAAAAATATAATATTATTATAAAATTATGTATATTACATATTTATTTTTTTTTTAGAAAATAAATATATATATATATATAATATAAAACAATGCAATGTCAGAGAGTATAAAATAGTAATAATAATAATAATATTAAAGAAACAATTTTAGTGAAGTATATTGTAAATGTACCCGCGGATGATGATGGAATTGTGATCTTACTATATATATATCTATAATATAAATATGTATAGCAAAAGTTATTGCTATGGTTTCTATATTTTATTTTTATTTTATTGTTATAATCTCTGTGTAATGCTGACGTATGTACATTTATATTTAATAGTAAATTTTTTTTTTCTTTTTTGATTTTTATAAAAAAAACATAGAATTTATATACACACCGTATATATATAGTATATATAATATATATTTAGAAAATAGTCGTGAAATCATGGAATTTGCCATCCTCTCTCCGCATGATTATTTCTGTATTTATATTACACAAAATATAACTATAACTTTTTTTTTATTTTTCTAAAGAACATATATTCAATAAGAAACAACCACAAAATATATTAAAAAAAAAAATTAAATATATATAAAAATAAAATTTGCGATGAAAATTGTATTTAGTATTTATTATAAGAAGAGAAAAAAAAACATTTTTTTTATGTATACATTATAAATATATATGTATATAAATAAGGGTCAAGTAATTGATTGCATATCATAAACAACAATGTGGGTGGGATTTGTTTTTCTTTTCTTTTTGTTTTCTTTAATTTTTTTTTGAAAAATTTCCTAATTGAATTCTTTAAAATGACAATAAATTTGGATATTATAAAAGCTCTATATATAAATGAAACATTCTTATGAAACAAATTTATTAATGAAACTTAAATTCCCTTATAATGATAATATAAAATTTTAAAATTAATTAATTATAAATATATAATTTTTTTGTATATTTAAAAAATTTACTATAAAAATATTTGAACAAAAAATTCTAATGACATTTTTGGGCTCGTCGCTTAAATCTTTCAAATAAATTTGTACTAAATTTTGTTTGGCAAATGATTTTAAAAAAGTCAAATTCTCTTATTCTAAGAAAATTATTTTTATTTATTTTTATACTAAATCAATATTTTTTTCTTTTATTCTATTTACAGGTGAGTTGAATTTAATGATTGATTTTTCCATGTATGTAAGTGTCAAATTTACATTCAAAAAACAAAAACTGTATATAATTTTATAAAACATAAAATTATCAAAGGTATTTTATTGAATAATTTAAATAATGTTGTAATATTATAATTCTTTATATTTTTGTAATTCATAAATCATTTATGTGCATTTTATCTTATTAATTCCATACATGATATAATATACGAATGTGATGAAATAAATTTTGTGATCTTTTTGTTGCAATGGAAATTGTATTTTGTTTTTATATTTTTTTATTTTTTCGAATAAATTATAATCGAAATGTTTAAAACAAATGCATTTAATCTTTTTGTATAATATTATGTAGAATCACATATGTATATCCGGCGCCTTATACAAATTGTATTATATATCAACCTAAATGCATAATAATAAAAAAAAAAGTAATAGTACATTTTTTTTATATAAAATTAATATTGTTGAATATATTTATATACATAACAAAATTAAAAATTCTCATATAATTCTCTATTTATTTATTTATTATTGTATTAAAGTATAAATTATATAATAATAAATAGTTATCAACATCAAATTGAATTTTATACTAATGACATATATCTGAATAAAATAACAAGTTGTATAAATAAATAATTTGTCATATAAAACATTATGTAATATTTTTATTTTTTTTTTATTTGTAATTCCTTCTTTTTAAACAAATATATATAAAAAAACGCACATATGTTATATTTATTATATTATTGTTTGTATAGTAAAAATGAATTAATAAAGAAAAATTAATTTAATACATTTAAATTGTAATAAAACAATAAATATATAAATAAAAAAAAATATTATATTATTTTCTTGTATAATTAATTTTAATTTCAGTAATAAATCTTTCGTATTTATTTTTTGAAATTAAATTACAAAATTGTTAATATTTATTCATTATTCATTTATTTTCAATTTTTATTTATCATTTATTTGTTGTAACTTTTTAAAAGAATATATTTATTTATATTTATAATGGAAAATCATGCAACATATTTATTTTTTTTTGTTTTAAAATTGCAATTCAATTAAAAATTCTTCTTATTTTGAAAGGTTTTTTTTTTATTATATTATCGTTTTTCATTATTGGTGCTCAAATGCTCAAACGTTAAAATAAATATTTATTCAATTTTAAAAATATTGAATGAAGAAATATAAAATTTAAAATGTCATTGTGAAAAAAAATTTTTTTTGAATATAATTTTACAAATTTATTGCATTATGGATGATGACAAAAATATCCACCCACACTATATTTGTGTTGTTGTTGTTGCTTAAATCACGTTAAATATATTGATTTTTGAAACAAAAAAAAATAAATAATGATTTACTGGAAGGAAAGGCACAAAATATAATATTCTTGGCAAAAAAATAAAATCCAACTTAATAAATTGTTTTTTGTAAATAAAAAACTTTATATCTACATATACAATTTAATTAATTAATCTATATATATATATATATATATATATATTTATATATATATATATATATATATATTTATTCTAAATGTCATTAATATATTATATCAATTACACGCCAAAATAGAACTTTTTATTAATAACATGAATATATTTTTATTTTTTTTTTGTTGTCTTAAGGTTTATTAAAATTATTGCGAATAAACAAAAAATCTATTTTACAACAATCTTTTACATATCAGCTCATTCATTTGCAATATATATGTATATATATATAAGATTTTTGCATATGACCTACTTATAATTTACCATTTGTTTGTATTTCAACAAGATATTTATTATAAATTCATTCAATCTTAAATAGTGTAAATTAGCAATTTGCCGTTGTATATGGCAACAAAAAAAAAAGGAAAAGTATTTTATTTTAAAAATAAAATTCAATTGGCACGAATTTTATTTAATTACATATTACTAAAATGTATATATAACATGGAAAAAAATAACTTTACTATTATATATTTTAAAATCTATATATTATTTGTCATGTATGTATTCAAGTGTAAATATAATTTTTTTTTCTTATATAATATTATAGATTTATAAAATATTATCATTATTATATGAGTTTAAAATATCTGCCTGATATATATTTTTTAAGTATAATTGAAAATTTATAACCACATTTTTAATATTGGTATATCAATTATACTATTTTACTCCATATGGAGATAATAAGTCTATCAAATAAATTAGTTTTTCCCATACAGATAATTTAAATGGGCAGCTGTAATTGAAAAAAAAATGGCAATTTTTTCATATCTTGTCAATATATATATCAATATAATAACCCAAATTAAATTATTTATAGGTATATAATAGCACATAATTATGGAATATTTTTATATATTGTAATTTAAAAAATTAGTAACCTTGTAAGGTATTTCAATATATATATTGTTATCTTATTTAGTAAATTGCAAATTGTAAAATAAAAAAAAAATATTGTTGTTTAACGATTATCTATTAACATTTTAATTAAAAATGTGTTATTTATATAAAGTGTCGACTTGTAAAGTAACACCGTGTGGCACTTTCTATCATAGTTTATAATATAATTAACATATTTTAAGTGTTAATAAAATTTATTTCTTTCATTAAATGTTGAATAAAAAAAAAATTTTGCATGCAATAAGTTATATATTTAATACGTTTTCAGTAATTGAATATCGCAATTTTGTTTTTTGTCGCATATTGAACTATAAAAAATAGGTTGATGGGTGCAATCAGCAAACGTATAATTTTCAGATTATAAATAAAAAAAATCATAAATTATTCTGGGTAAAAAAAAAACAATATACCTAAAATAATAATCTTAAATCCAATTAGGTTTTTTTTTTGTTGTCACAAAATAAATTATAAACCTTATTATAATATTTTAATTTAAAATTTCTTAGAATCTCTATATAAATATTTGAATATCTTTCTGTATATACAATATATATAAATTATATGACATATTAATGTAAATATAATTGCAATAAAACGCATATCGTATAATATAATATAAAGTTTTCTTTAGTATATATTATTAATATAAATTATGGAAAATATAAAAAACGACTTATTTGACACAATAAATTTTAATAAATGCGAAATTTAATATATCTATTATATATTAATTATAATATAATAATATAATAATAATAATAATGTAGGTTGATACAGAAATAATATAGATATTTTACTGTATAAATACTATGTGTACATATTAAAATTCACAAAGTGATTAAAATTGATTATAATTTTATATTAATTATCCTTATATACATATATTTATCTGTATATTGTATATGCGATATGTTTGTAAGCTCATTTATATACATAATACTATAATGAATTTTCCTATATATTATAAATTATTAAGTCAATATATTATTTAATTTAATTTATTTATCTATTTATCTATAAATGTATACATATATCTTACGTTTTGAATAAAATCGAGAAAAAAATAATCGTCTTGTCTATATATGCTTTATGTGCATAAATATATATATATCTATATATTGTAATTCATCTAAATAAAATAAGATTTAAAATGTTAATCGGACAAAAACAACAGGCGAAAAAAAACGATAATAATGATGATGAGGTGAACAATAACAACAACATTTTATTTAAATTATATAATATATATATATATATATAATTATATATTCATATGCGTTTGATTTTAGTTTAAACTTAGTTAGTCAAAGTTATTTACTCAATTTAAATCGTTGTATTTTTTAGATATATTGTATATGTAATTTTTTATGTTTTGGATAGCAATTGTATGTTTTTTTTATACGCAGCAGACAACCAATAAATGTAGCATTTTATTTTCTGTATTTTAAAATTTTTCATTAAATATATATTTATATATTTCCCTATGCAAAAAAAAAAACAAAAACATTTTATATTTGAATATAAAATAATATATTTTATTATATAAATTCGCATTTGCATTTTCTTAATTTATGCGTATATTTTTATTTATTTTTTTATGTTAAACATAAAAAAGTGTTCGTTATACGTTATTTATCATTATTATTATTATATTTACTCATTGCATGTTATAATTATAAAAGTTAAATATTTAATTAATTGTTTTTTATATAACTCCTTTTGTGTGTGTAACTACTACTCAAAAAATAAAGAGGATTTGTATTTTATTATACTCTAAATTAGGATTTAATACATTTAAAATTCAAATAAAACAAAAGATAATTCCCATGATAATCTGTAATATTTTCCAAGTCATATAAATTTTCCCGCATTATATTTTGATTAATCAAATTGATATGTTTACGGTGTAAAATGATTGTTGAAAAAAAATATTGTAAACATTTTTAGCTTTTTAATTAACATAATATTATTTGCTTTTCCATCACACTTATATTGCACTTTAATATAATGCAAAATTTTTATGTGAAACTATATATCACTTTTTAAATGTATAAAATAAAAATTTAAGCCAAATGGTTTTAGTTATATAGTTTGTTAAAGTGGTTAAAGTGAATGATATAATATATACTGAATTGTATTTAAAATATACATTACAATTTTTGTTTTAAATTCTTATTTATTGTCTCATAAATAAGCAATTTTTTGCATTTAATTTTATTATATAATTTTTATTAACCGAAATAAAAAAATATAACTGGTATAATAAAAATAATAGTAATAAAATCAATATCATTTTATATTCAAACTCGCTTTTCATATATGGTTTCTTATTTCTGCATTATTTATATAAATACAAATATTGACTTTGTCTGTGCGAAAATATTTAATTTAATGCATATAAAAATATTAACAAAATGTTATTCCAATTTGTATAAATAAAAATGAATAAAAATTCGTTTTAGAAAATAAATATATAAGTATTCTAGTTTTTTTTAATTATATAGATATACAAATGATATATATATTAAATTGTATAACTTTTAACTTTTTAAATTGGAAATAAATATATAAATATAGAAATAAATGTTAATTTTAAAATGTCATTTGAATAGAAATAATCACAAATTTTCCAATTCGGAAAAATTAATTTAATTATTTCCGAACAAAACAATAGGATATTTTATGTTATAATAATTTTATATACACTTTTTATGTAATAATTTCATATAGTCTTTTGTAAATATCGTGTATGAAAATAGAGAATTAATCAAAATATCCACAAGTCCATGGGATTTTATTAATAAATATCCTTATTCGCATTGATTGATTACAAATAAAAATGATATGTTTTTCAATCATTCAAAATATACAAAATTTTATAAGATGACCAAATGGAATGAAATTAAAAATATTTTAAGTAACACGAATAAAAAAACACATCAACTATAATTCCTATAAGCCATATAAATTGACTGTTAAATGAATAATTATTTAAATAAAATATATCTCTATATGTATATGCCTTATAAAAAAAATAAAACAACAACATATAAAAGTGTAATCCCTTGAGGCCAATACATAAAAAATAAAGAAAAATACTATGCCATATGTCGATAGATGTTTTTTAATTTTATTTTAACAAATTTATAACTCGTCAAATATGTATACATTTATTATTTATTTATTTATTTATTTATTTATATTCAAGTTATTTAATATAATATATAATAATTCAAACAAAAAAATTAGTGATTGACTACTTGTTTTATTTTATACATTTTCAATTTTTGGTTATTAAATAACTTGAGTATATTTTTTTTTTTTAATTTTTATTCTTCGCTTCGTTTCTAATAACAAGATTTATTTTTTGTTATCTTTTTTAATTTTCCTACAACAATTTTTTTTTATTTTTTTTTTTATAATATATAGCAGATTTATTTTCTGTCCGTTTACTACATCAAATACTCGGTCTTTTTTAACCATCAAAAATTGTTTTTTTTATTCATATCTATCTATACATATGCGCATATATTATAATAATAATAATTTGAAATTATCGTAATTAGTATTAGGCTTGGCTGCTAATGGGAATATGGTAATTTTTGTGATATCGCTTTTTTTTAACATATAAACAATTCATATGATTTATTATAGTTGTTTGCATAAGTGAATGTTTTATGTGAAGAAAATGGTAAAAATTGAATAAATAAATTTTAAGTGGTCACATATATATATTTGTATATAGAGATTAGATGATGAGCTTTTAAAAAAAAATTAATGTGGTCTGCAATAAGTAAGTTATAGTGTTTTAGAATAATAATAGTATTTTAGACAGAAAATTTATATAGATAAAAAGAAATCAATTTTTGTTTTGTTTTATAAATACATGAATTATTTTATGTATATTTAAAAAAAAAATATATATCATGTAATAGAGGTTAAATATTTCTAAATCAATTATGTATATAGTGAGTGGTTTAAACCATCAATGAATTTTTTTTTTTATTTATTTATAAAGTATTTATGTTTAAAATCAATTCACATTTATACCGTTATTGGTAATTGCATTCAGTTTTGATACTTCATTTTCTATGCCGACAATTGCATTTAATATTTATTAAATATATTAAAACTGACGATTATAATACAAATTATTTAAAATATAGATTGTTTTTGTTTTGTTTTTGCATTAATATGAACCAATGAAATTTGTTATATGAAGATTATATAAAAAGTATTTATATTAAAAAAAAAATATATCAACCAATTTTTAAGGTTTAAAAACAAATATAATTTTCTAATTACATATGCGTTTGAATAATATTATAATAAGTAGATTAATTGATGTTTTAAAAGGTTCTTTAAAATACAAAAATATTTGTCTGTTAGCATCATATACGCGTGAATTATATAATAGCGGAAAAGAAAGCTAAGATATAAAAAAAAAACAAAAAACCCACTTAAATTTCACACAATTTATTATTGTTACAATAAAATTGATAATTGTCAAATAAATTAACATTATTTTTATTAACATATATATAAAAAATATAGTGTATATAATAAGTTATTGCACATTATAATAAATATATTGCATGTTCACAACAAAAACAAAAAAAAAACTAATGTTTTATATTAGAGAAATATTTATTTATAATAATTTGAATTTGAAAAATAATATGGTATAAAAGAAGAAGAAAAAACAAAACGACAACCATATCATTGTAAGAATTTCATCCCACATTTTTTAGCAGCTATTTTATATACATATATGTTTAATATAAAATCCATTTTCATTTTTATTATTTTAAAAGTTTTGTTTTTATACATGACAAATAAAACTTTTATATATAGACAATTGAAAATAATTTAATATTCTTTCCTGTATAATATGTTTATATAATAATAAAATACATATAATAATATCATTGACCCCTTTTTATGTGATAGAAAAATAATAAAAAAAATTATTTCTTTTTCATTTCATTGCTATATTGAATAGGTATATATGAAAGTGTATTTTTATTTCAATTTATAGACTTAACGACAAAAACATATAAGTAAAAGTTTTCCATATATATCGTATATAAAATTATTAAATTACATAAATAAATTGTAGAGTTATATAGATATAAATTTCATGAATGATAACGAAATTTTTATTAACTTTTAACTATATATATGTATATTTAGATATAGATATTATTGCAAAAATAAAAACAATGAAAATAAAAGTAAATACAAAATATGATAAAAATTCAATACAGACTCTCGGTACGGTATATATAACACAGAATATAACAAAACAAAAATATGTTTATTTTTGAAAAAAAAAACTAACTATAAGAAGAAAAATAGAAGGAAATTGAAAGAATTTCAATAATAAAACATCAACAAAATACACCACACATTTAAGAAATTTATAAACATAAAAATTTTTTAAAAAAATAACATAAAATTCAACAAGATTTTTGTACATTAGAAAAATATTTCCTTCTTTTCATTATTTATTTCAGTATTTATATTTATTTTTTTTGTTATATATGCATATGCATTTTTATATTCAGTTTTTTTTTTTATTTTCTTCTTCTTTTATTTTTTTTTTAAATAAAATCTATCTATATATAATTATATAAAAAACATACATTACATAATATGCAGATATATGTATATATATAAACATAGTGTACAGTTTATTAAAATAAAACTATGGGTGACACTCCTCAGGAATGTCTTATACCGCAACTGTCATCAAATACAATTGTATTTTTACATATATTATTTTAGTACATAAACTATACAGCATTTTGGTATATTAAAGGTAAAATTCATTCAGCTTATATATTTAAAAAATAAAAAAAACCCAAAACAAGAATATACTTACTCTGTAAAAATACTACTTATATATATAAAATTTAATTTTATGTATTTATATTGTATGAAATTTAACAAACAAGCCCCATATCAAATGGATATTCGTGATTTGTGTATAGAAAGTATTTTTATTTTTTTTTACTTTTTCTTATACTTTACACAATTCTTATAATTGATTTTTTTTATTTGAATATATATAAAATTCATTTAAATTATATTTTTTTTTTAATTTTATTTACCGATGAGACCGAAATTTCAAAAAGAACTTCTTCCATTCATTTATTATATATACATTTAATTTAATTGTGTTAAAAAAAGAATTTAATTAAAAATTTCACTTTCAATGTTAAATCGTATAAATCGTATAATGATTAATAAATGTGTGCTTTACAATCGACGATTGGTTTTAGCTTCCACGGCAAATGCAAACTTCTTTTGTTGGTTTTTTAACCATTGTTGACTGTAAATTAAATGTACGAATTAACTATAAGAAAAATATACTCATATTCATATTCATTTTCAAACAATTATCCAAATTTCGCTTTAGATGGAAGAGTTTTTAGATAAGAAGAAGGGGGAAATACTAGCTCTGTGAGACTGCTCCATAATCTTGATGTTCTTGAAATGTTTCAATTAATCATATCAGCTTCTTATAAACAAGATCTTTTTAATTTTCGTCATTTATAATGTTCAACATCATATTAATACCGTATAATTTCTGTCATAAATTACATATGAGAATGTATATATAGGAAAATCTAAATAAAATGTATATTTTTACAAAGTTTCATATATACCAACTGTACTATATACATAAATAAATTTTGTAATATAATAAATATTAATTAAACTAATTATATTAATATAATTGATTTAATCTATGGACACGATGCACCATTTCTTTATTACAATATATATATATATATATATATATATTTATAATATTGCGATTATTAATCTTTATTTTGAAAAATACCTTAAAATTACACATAGTTAAAGTTGTTTGCTTAATATATACCTATACAGAAAATATCTCTAGTATAATAATGTATATTAATTTCTAATAAAATAATGATGAACATATGTACCATATATATAAATAATGATGTTGCAGTTAATGATGATGATAATGATGATCAATTGTGTATATCGTATTTATAAATTTATGTGCACAAATTTTATTTATGTATATTTTTATGAACATAAAGAAATAATCAATAATAAAAGAATATTATTTCTTCTATATGTATATAATTGTATATATGTATGCAGTATGAATATATATATTTAATCGTGATTTCATAATCAAGGAAAAATATATTTATGGTTTTTTCTAAAAGAAAATCAAAAACCGCACATAAACTCAACCGCTCTTATATATTTTATGTGCTATATATAAATAAATAAATAAATACACAATTATTATTTATTTATATATCATGTATGAGAATACATGCATATATAATCAAATATTATTAGGCTGGTTCATCAATATATAGTTTACCAGATACTTTTTTGCCTTAACAATAAGAAATTGCCTATTTAGCTCATTGCTTTATCTTAGAATATACTTTAGATTTTTTTTAAATTAAATATTTCTTTATTATTTCTATTAAATTCATTATCCTTATGAAAACCAATTTTTATACTTTAACGAAAAATAATTTCAATCATCAAATAATTGAAAAACTTTAACGATGAATCTTTTTTGAGTATTTTAAAGAATTTTTAGCCACCTTAACATAAACTATATTCATACATATATAAATATATAATTTATCAGTGCGCTGCCAATATAATGTATATACAATATACATATTTTATTTGTATAATAAAGTATTGAAAAAATAAATTCATGATATGGTAATTGCAACCTATATAAAATTTGATTTATTTACCTTTATTATTATTTATTTTTATTTTTTTTTCTTCATACAATTGCAATATATATATTATTGTAAATAACAAATAAAATATGTGCAAATTATTAGATTATTTTAATATATAGCATATATATATTGAGTGAGTAAAAAATAAAAAAAAAAGTAACTCCATCAACATTTTGATGCTTATGTGAATTATATTCATTTCTTTTTTTTATTAATATAATCAATTAAATTTTACATTAAATAAATTGATTGATTCTAAATTGATTGAATATAATTATTATTAAATTGAATATTTATCATATATAGTATATAGATATTTACTATTTACTAGGTATAGTATATAGTACAAATAACGAAAGGGTGTTATATAGAAAGAAAAAATTAAATGAATTACTTTCAAAATAAATTGTATTAAATGAATAAAATAAATATATGGAAACTCGATTATTTATAATATATATTCTTCATGAAATGAATGTATCGATTGCAAAAAAAACACCTCTGTTGTTGCTTTTTAGAAAAATGCTAATTTTTATGTTGTAAAAATAAAAATTGCAACATTGTTTTATTATACAGAAAAACATAAAATATATATATAAATTACATTTTTTTCTTTTTTAAAATAATCATCAAATGATTAATTTTAACTTGACATGGAATTTACTTTCAAATGCAATTCAACCAATTTTGGTATGATAATTTATTTATATATATATAAATATAATACATATATAATAATATAAATACATATTATTACATATGGTTTAAAAAGTTATTTTTATATTATGTGGCTTCGTTGTTGGTTGGTGGTGTGGGGTTTTTATTTTGTATGTATATATAAAAAAATTGTTGTTGTAATTCAAAATGTAAAAGAATTTTATTAATGATGTGCAGTTGAATTAATTCGCAGTGTTTCTGCATATCTCTTATATACATAAATAAATAACATACTGTGTGTTCAAATTTATCAAAGGTATTTTTTATATCTTTTTTTTTTTTACATCCATCCATAGATATATTTAAAAAAAAACTTATTTTTTGCAAATTCGCGATATATGTGCGTATAAAAATTGCATGCGTATATAAACGCGCGGCTAATTAATGTTATACCATCAAGTTTCTGAACATATTATACAGCAATGACGTAATATATATGTTTTTTTTTTAGTAAAAGTTAATTTTTTTTTTTCGATTAATTTCTATATATTGTAATACACCACAATTGGTAATATAAAAATTATTTAAAGATTTACTCTGTATTGTGGTGGTATATTGAATTAAATTTTTTCTTTCTTTGTTCAATCTTAAATTAATACAAAATTGCATGCATTCTTTTATCAAATTATTTACATTTTTGTTTCTTTTTTTTTTTTATTATTTTAAACTTTAAATCAATATTTATTTCAACAATATATATTTTTTAGAATGGTATTTGCTTTTTTGTTATTTCCCAAAATGAAATATTATTTAAAATTCATATTTATGATAGTTTTTTAATCATCATAAAGCTATATATCAGTATTTATTTTATCATTATACATATATTTCCTCAAAATTAGTTTTAAGTGATTTCAATGCTGTTTTACAATTTAAAAAAAAATCCAAAAGGGTAAAAGTTTAACCAAATTGATTTTATCATCTATTTGATTTATGAAAATATATCCTTTCCTTCCGTTTCTATATATTATAATATTTAAACATTTCTTTATATATTTTTACAAATAACATAAAAAAAAGTAATAAATTCCACACCTTTAATTATAAATTTATATAGATTATCTTAATAAGTGTAATTATCAATATTAAATTATGTAATTTAATATCTATTAAACTAAAACTTTATATATAGATAGATAAATTTTCCAATTTTATATATTTATTATACAAACACTTTCAAATAATAATAATAATAATTCGAAAAACGATTAATGAATGCAAAATATATCTACATAAATTGAAAGATAATTAATTTATGACAGATATATATTCAATAAATGTTTAATTTTTTTTTAGTAATAAGGAACACGAAATGAATTAAAAAAAATAACATTGAATTATAATATATGAAATAAATAAATAAAAAAAAATTGTTATATACACCTTTTTATATATGAAATTTAAAACGTTTTAGGTTATAAAATTAATTTCACACTTTCTAATAGACTCTCTATATGTAATATATTTGCAATAAATATACGCAGATTTTAAAAAGCATATAAATATTAAATTCATAAAAATCTTTATCTATATATATATAAATCAATATCTTGTTAGATGGTGAACGCGACGTGGTGACGACTTGTATATTTATTATAAAAAAAACGTATTGTATTTATAAAATTAAATACAATGATTTTTTGTTTTTACCATATAGAAATATCATTAACATAACACCGCTTTTTTTGTTTTTTTTTTTATCATTATTATTAAAATAATAAATATTGTTCACACTCTATATATGAAAATTAATATATTTATTAATGAAATATTTTTTATATGATGTAATTTTAAATATGTGTGTCTATTCATATGTACATTTTTTTTTTCATTTATACAGATATATAATAGGTTGTTTGTTACATTATTATGCTCTTTATATAAAAGTATGTTTAAAAAATTAAAAAAACATGAACAGGGGGCATATCAAGAATATTGTTGGTAATATTTATTAAATATTTTTGTTTTTTAATCGATCGCATTTGATGAATTGATTTGTTGCAAAATTATTACTATAAAATCATTTCATATTTGATATTACAATTTTAAATTAAAACTCTGAATTGGATTGACTTTTGCTAGAATTCCAGTTAAACTCAATCAGAAAATAAGTTGTTTTAAAAAAAAATGCCAGAAATCCATTCAATTATTAAAGCGATACCCTTTATATAACTAAAATATTGAATTTTTTATTATTATGTTATGGTATTAAGGTTGGGTTATTTTTTTAAATTGAAAAACAATAATATACATATATTTTATTTTATAAATATGGATATATTTTATAATAAATATATATTTTTATATATATATAGATATTCATAAATAAATCATATATATATCAAAGGAATTTGTTGTTAATCTGAAAATATTAAAATATATATGTTATGTTTTATTTTATATTTTAAATAAAAATAATAATTCCATATGAATAGTATTATATTTAAAATTGCATTTTCATTTGCAATTATTTTAAAAAATAAATTAATATTTTAAAAATAAATGTATGTACGCGGTATTTAAATTAACAAATTAATACGAAACATATATAAAATATTGTATAACAATAACTTTATATATAGTATATAAAGCTCAGCTACACACAGCTGTTTTGTTTATGTTGTTTGAATTTCAATATATCTGCGCTTTCAATATATGATTTATTTTAATTTATGAATTACCGGTTAATATATTTATTTTTTTTTGTTAAGCTTCTGACTGCCATAAAATATGAATGAATGAATGCATTTATAAAAAATATATATTTTAATTCATTTGTAAAATTTTTGCGTAGTTAAATTATATTGTGCCTATTGACTATTTATTTTAGCTATTATTTTAAATCCAATAAAAATACAATAATTTATTTTTTTTAATTAAATTTTATCGTTTGTTGATTTATTGTAATATTTTAATTGTGTTTGTGCAATAGAAAACAATGAATTAAATATTTTTTTTTTAAATAAAATGCATGGAATTGAAAAATATATACAAGTTCACAATTGAGTTTACAATTTTATTTTCATAAACATTTTCTAAAGAAAAATCATCGTACAAATACAATTATTATTTTAAAACAATTATCCGATGGTTGTAAAATATTACTCTATATACAATTGCGATAAAGGTATAGAATAACAATCAAAATTAAAAACATGAATGTTATTAATATCTTTTTAAATTAACATTGTCTTTTTTTTTCTTCATGTTTTCTTTAAATTATATTTCTGTATTTTAAAAATAAGAATTCAAATTTTTTATATTCTATAACGAAAATATAATAAAATATCCATGTAATAAAATAAACCTCATATCAATTAATAAATAAATACATGAATTAAATATGAAATTCATTGAAGTGAATATATTCAAATATGTATATTTAAAATAAGAAAAAATTTAAATTAAATTTGAATACGTACATGACTGACGCGGCGATAATTATATCAAATTAATATAAAAAAAAATGATCCAAATTTGTTTAATGTTTATATTTGTTAATCATTTAATTTGTCACATTAATTTTAAATTAATTCATTTATTAAATATTAAAATAAGAATTGAAAAAGCAAAAATTCGATTGACATTTTATGTAATAAAAATGAAGATATCAAATATAAATTAAAGTTTGAAGAGTGAATGTATTGAATTGTTATGCTTAATAAAATGTAGGCATTCTCATAATTGTATTATAAATAATATTAAAATTAAAAATAATTCAATTGCATAACGACAACACAATTTTTTTTTGTAAACACACAGAAAAAAAAAAAAATATAAAATTTTAACCGCAAATGTTTTTTTTTTTGTTTAAGTTTATATATTTTTTTTATTACATTTAGGTTTTGAAAAAAAAAAAATAAAAGTAAATAAAATAAAATTAAATAAAAAATACATTTGATATGTGAATATAAAATTAATCTTATAATTGATCGTACATACACAATTCAAATTGTATTTATATTTCCATATTTCTTATACGTATATATAGTATTTGGTAAAACATATTTAAAAAAAATTCAGCATAAAAAAATGAATTTTATTCTTTTCTTTTTTTTTTTAATTCCCATCTTTATATTACATTATTATTTCTTTATATCCAAATACAATTTGGGTCAAAGAAATTTTATTGAATATCAATATATATTTATATATTATTGACACAACACAATTTTAATATCAATAAATTTATGTTTATTAAAATAATATATATTATTTATATATAATGTGATATAGATTGATAAAAACATTTTAAATATATTTATGTTATTCATATTAATAAAATATTTGTTCATATATATGTATATATGATTCGTTGTGTAAATATGCGCGGCTGTGATCAAAGTTGAAATTGTTTCTATATTAGAAATATTTAACTTTATCACCTTTATGTATATAAGCATGCATGTATAGTAGAATATATATGTATATAGAAATTGATCACGATTGTGTTATTTTTCTTTTCTTTTTTTCATTTTATATTATATATATATAAGTAGATTAACAATTTTCTAACAATAAATGCAGTAAATTTATTAGATATATATTTATAAAATGTTCATCCGTTCAGAGAGTTATGGAAATGTTTTTTTCTTACATTTCTTACTTTCATTTCATTCAACTGTCCAATATTATATTTTTTTAATTTTCACTTGAAAACTTTTAAACTCAAAAATAAATTTCTTATCTAAATAGTTAAAATTTATTATTATATAATGACGCGAGAAATAAATATATAATTCTATATATCCATATATAATTTATTGCTTAAGGTAAAATATAGAAATAAATATGAAATATGCTAAAATAATTATTAATATATAATAAAAATTAATATGACTCAACAGAATATTTATTTATTTTTTTTTATTTTTGCACAACTTTCGCCAAGTCATATATTTTGTTGATTTCTATTCATTTATTATTTTTTTTATATATTTTAATATAAAAATACGAAAAATATTAAATATTTCAAAATTACAATTGCTATTTTTTTTTTGTTATTGGATTAAATAATAATTTAAAGTTTGTTTTTTTTTCTCGATCAATAAAATATATAGAGATTTTCAATAATGCAACAGAAAACAATATTTATAATTTTTACTTGTATTTTGTATTAATACTTTATCTATAAATATATATATTTTATATTTCTTATATGTCTTTAGAATTATATATGGAAAATTATTTACCTTTTGTTAAATGTTACATTTCATTTAAATTATTTATTTATCAAATAAATTGAAATTCAAAAAATACGACAGTATAACTTATTTATTTATTTATTTTTTCATTTTGTAAATTTATTATTAATAAATATACTAGATGTATATATATAAATAAAACATATTTAATATTTTTCTTTTTATATACTCGCCCAATTAATCATATTCATTTATTTTATATTGTATTATTTTGTTATGTTATTAAAATATTATGATTGAAAATATTTGCGGTCATTATAATATTATAATAAAAACATATTCTGTATATATTTTATGGAATTTATCGATTTATTTTTGTGTTTTGGTTTTGTGATTTTATTAATCGATGATTCATAAAATAAAATGCAATCAAATTGTTTTATTTAATTTTAACCAAATGCAAAAATTTTGTTCATGATTCTATATACCAATAGTCAAAATAGAATAAATTGTGTAAAATAATTTGTGTCAGAAATCATATTAACTTGAGATAATACGACGAAATTATTAACTTGATCAAATCAAATCATATGTTTATTAGATGTTTTGTCAAACAGTATCAATACAATGAAAATTTTAGTTATGTTTGCTTGTTTTGCGGACGCTGATCGGGCTCCGATTTTCGTTCTTGTTCAATTTATATTGATTAAATTAATCATTTGTGGGGAAATTAACCACACATTGAAATTTATACTCAATTCAACAATTTTCTTATGCCAATTTCTCGACATATGTCGTTGATTGTTCAGTTTTTTATATATAAAAATTAAATAAACTAAAACTAAATATGACATAAAGATTATAAAATCATAATATACGTTTAAGTAAAAATTTTAATTAGACTGCGAATATAATTGAACAAAATAAAAAAAAATTGTATAAAATTAATAGATACATATTTATTTTTTGTTTCTATATATAATTATAGCAAAAAAAAAATTATTATATTATACGAGTAACATTTATGAAAGTATATTTTATTTATAATAATTTTTATAATACAATTAATATATAAATAAATATACAAATACACGTGTTTTTAATTAATCAACATTTACATATACAAACAACGTATATATGTAATTAAAGTTTAATACTTTATATATATGTATGAATCAAATATACCAATATAAGATATTATTATTAATAAATTTTTATACATATGTTTTAAAATATTTATTGTAGATTATATACACAATATATAGATAGGTATTTATTTATGAAATACGATATATAAATATATAAAGGAAAAAAAAACACGTATAGATTATTGATAAAATCAAATGATATTTTAAAGTAATAATATAATAAACAAGAAAAAAAATTATATATAGCAAATATTGTTTTTATTTTTGCACATTTGTCTTTTTTTTTGCAATTCATTTTTTAAGCGCTATTATACATTTAAAATATCTACATATATATTATAATTACAATTTTAATTATATATATCACTATAACCACCTCTATAACATATTTAAATTTTTATATCCAAATTATATGGTGTAAAATATACTTTCTTATATCACACTTTGATAACGAATTATAAGCTTTTATAATTTTTTTTTTTTTTAAATAAATTGTTTACATTAAATGCATTTAAGAAAAAAATAAATAGATTAGCATATACATATATACGTTATTAATTTATACTTTGAATCGATTATTTTTATTATTACATACAGTGATACATAGTTTATCGATCGTGTGATTACATATATTTATTTTTTAATTATTTGTACAAAAGAAATATCAATGTTATATTAATTTTCCAAATAATTTCGTATACATAATACGTGTTTAAAAAGTTTTTGTAGTAAATTGAACCACAATTTTTCTTGTTGTAACTTTCAAAATTCGCATACTTTTTCCAACAAATTTAATGTGTATTATCATAAATTATCTCATCAATTATCTCATTAATCATCAATCTAAATTATGTCATATAAATTAGAATTCCCAAAATCCATAAATAAATTTACTGGAAGTAAATCAGTAAAAGTAAAATATTAAACTTTTTGAAACCATTATCAAAACATTAGTGAAAGAATCATTTACATTAAAACAGTTTAAAAATGGTTTGTAATGTGTTAATACAAACCAAAATGGTGGATGTTTGAAATTGTATCTTAAACCCCAGACTAAAGTCCTCAAATCGATAGAAAATTGCAATTGGTACATCAAATCGCCGTCCGGGGTCCAAACGCTCCAAAATACACGATTCAACAATTTGAAAAAATCCCAATATGTTGTCGCAATTTACTCCTTCATCATTTAAAATGTAAAAATTATCATATAGCTTTGTCGGGAAATGATTATAAACCAGGAACATGGATATTACTCCCGATAACATTTTGTATAGCTGAGAAGTTTAAACCGAGGATCAACTTGTTAACTTATATCAAACAAAAATTAAAAGAAATTGATTTAAACATTATCTAGGTATTGATGAACGACATATATGATAGGAACATAGGAACGTTAATATTTTTTTGTTCCTTATTAATTATCTGTAATATTATTTAAAAAAAATATTAAATATATCACACATTTAAGAAATATATTACTATACAATTTACTGCAAAAATTTATGAAACACGTCGGCTTATTATACAATAATTGTGTGTTTTATTAAAAATAATATTAAAATTTAAATGTTATTTTATTTGTTATATAAAAAAAATGTTGTAATATCAATATCCATATATATATAGTTATACAAAAAAACAAAACATTGATTATTTATTTATAACCATATCGTATCGTATGTATTTTTTGTTTTGTTTTAATAAACAATTCCTATTGTATATATTATTATTTATTATATATGAATATTATATTCAAAATATATTATTATTTATTATATATGAATATTATATTCAAAAGAAATAAGCTAAAACATTGTCTGTTATTAATTTTAACAAATAAAACAGTATCAATTATCAAAATGTTATATGCGCCGCATTTATATTTAAAAAAAAAACAAATATATATGAAATCTAAAACACTTTTTATTTTATAAATGCATTTTTTTTTATAAACAATGTGGAATTTTAAAATTATATGAATATTTTCGTAAAGAAATAAATGTAAATTAAATGTTATATTATTAAAAAAAGAATTATATATAAATAAATGTACATATAAAATATATACAAATTCAATAAAACTTAATAATTTATTGTTAATGTTATAAAAACAAAAATTTACATGCTTATTTTTAAAACGCCCGCACTTTTTCGGTTAATGGAAAGAAAAAATTAAAAGACAGATGTATTCGTTTTTCTTGTCACTTATTTTATTATTTTGCTTTTATAAAATTATATTTTCTATACAAAACCAAACCAACGAATACCAAATTTATGTCTTAATTTTTTTTTTTTTAATTTTATTCTTAAATATAATAACATGATTTTTTATATATACATGTTATAAAATTTAAATTGTACACAAATAAGTAAATTCAAGTATAACATATATAGAAAAATAAAATTGTTGATATATAAATAAATATATATAGGTATGTATATTGCATATACTGTACCATATATAAGATGAAAGCGGTTTTTTTTTCTTCTGCGTAAATTCACAGCTAAATGTTTTTATGTAGTATAGTATATTAATACATATATATATGTATAAATAAAATCAATGTGTTAAATACTTCATTATAATAAAATACAAAAATAGACATACATATTTATTATTATATGTATATATACATTTTAGATAGATATTTTTTTTTTCTATATATGCCAAACATTAAAATTAGAAACACTTTGACAGTATGTATAGCAAAAAAAAAATTCCACATTGTAATTGTGTAATTAATCATTTAATGAATTTGAATATATATATATATCCATATATATTCGTTATATATTGGAACTTCATTAATTATTATATTTTATAAATTAATTACATCGATATAATAATAATAATATATCGCTTATAGATAATATATGTGTGGTGGTGATATTTAAAAAGTAAAAAAAAATAACATTAAATTAAATTACATTACAAATATAATATTTTTAGAAAAATAAAACCAGTAAATTAATACCGCATGTACTATATATGAATGAATGTATAATGTATAGTAGATATTTTATTAATATATATATGAAAATATATATAATATATCAAAACAAAAACAAAAATAACATAAATTAACATCATGTCATTTTCCTGTTGACAACTTTCAAATGTAATTATAATATTATATATATGTAATGTACTATTTATATGTATATATTATTTTTTTTAAATTTTTCTTTTCTCTATATCTATCATATGGCATATAGCTACTGATATACAGTCAACTCTGGTCTCTAGTATTACACTCTGTAATGTTAGGTTTACATAAAGAAATGTTGCGTTATATACAAAACTAAAACACACGTCATATATATAGAAATTATATTGATTGGTTTTATCAATTAAATCTATATAATCGTTTTGGCAATTTTTATCAAATAATTACATTTTTCATCATGATTTTTTTTTTAAAAAAAAATCTATCGGTTTTCCATTTATCCATATTCGATAAGTGGTTACGAATTAACAATGATTTTGACTAATTTACCTTTCAACCCCATTCCCAATTAAAAATTTCGGAAAATTCATATGAATTCAATTAAAGTGATGTAAAAGGACTCATCGTATTCCTTCTAAATATTAGAGTATTGACAATTTTTTTCAAAGGATTAATTCAGATAAGGCAACTTATAAGAAATCTTAGCCAAAACACATAGCTTAAAATTATAAGACGTTCAATAATCCTTAATTATAAGCAAAATAAAATTAAGAATTTTTTAAAGTTTGTTCCTATTTCCATACAAAAGGTATTGGATAAATCATCTTTAAATGAAGTGTCCACTAATAAATCTCCATTAATATAAATTCATATATAGAGATTATAGGTTTTTTAACAATTTTTATGCATTGTGATTATACCAAATGTGATTATACAAATGCACGTTATAATAGCCGGTTTACTGTATACATTTATAAATATTTATTATTATTATTATTTAAATACAATATTTTGATCAAAATATATATAAAATTTCCTTTCATGTACGAGTATAATAAAATAATAACTATATATATATATATATATGTACATATGCGGTATATCCGCGATGGTTTTTGAACAGATTTGATTGAATGATTGAATGAATTTTCTTTGTATATATACCAAACAAAATCATTTATTTGTGTATACATTTTTAAATTTTATTTTCTTATTCGCATATACATAATATACTATAAATAAATATAATATTTATTATTTATTTTAATATATATATATAGATAAATATTAACCATATATAGAAATAATATATAAAATAATAAACAATCAAAAAATAACAATATATATATATATAGAAGATGAAAGAAAAAAAAAACAAAATATATAAATGTAATTGCAAAAGAAAGAGTTGATTTGTGAAATAAGTTTTTAATTCATGTTTTTCAATTTGTTTTAATAATATAAAATAAGTTATTTACTATATATATTCGCGATTACGATATACAGATAAATATAGTTAATACTTTTTATAAAACAAATAAAAAAAAAATATATATCATTAAAATTTCATTTATATAAATTTCTATTTATTCAATATTTATTTTAATATATTTATACATATAGATATCTGGCTATATATGAAACCGATAGATATATATATATAGATATATTAAGTATAAAGTCATAATATATCTTTTATTCATATTTTAAATTTGATTTCATTTGAGACCCAATTCGATATAGTAAATAGTTTATATTAAATGATTTTTGAATGCATAAAAAAAACAATCATTTTTAAATCGTATATATTTAAATAAAAAAAAAATAATGAGTTAAAAAAACATGATTAATCAATTTGTTTTTGAATTTTTCTTTTTTTTTTTTTGTTTGTTTAGAAACTAAATAATTAAATATCATTTCACGATCATATCACCTTTGTTGTATCTTGTATATAATATAGAATTTGCTAATTTGTTTTTTTTTTTTTTTTTTTGCGTATATATTATTTAATGATATCTTTTTTTTTGTCCCTTTTTCTTTAATACTTAATGAAACAGTTTTGCTTAAAGATTTTTTTTGTTTAATATTATTTTTATCCTAATAATTTGAATGAAATTGCTATATTATATATTTTAAAGGGGTACATCGACAGCGTTATCCTTTATTCTTATTTAACTTTTCATATAGACATGTATACGAATTCCCAATTATTCAAAATTGTCTTCATAAACCACAATCGCATTTTCCGATACTTTTGAAAAAATTCAATTGAAATTCTCCATTGTTACATGTTTTTAATATAGGACAATAAAATTATGCAAGACATTTTTGAATCAATTATTCTGTAACATGTACGGCATTGTCTGTCTGACCTATAAATATATTGTCTATATTAATACTGTCTTCTTTTTTGTCTAACAAATCAAAAAAAATTTTAGATAATTAATATATAAAATCATCTGTGCTACAAAAAAAAATAAAATATATAATTAAAAGAAAAACCGAAAATAAACGTGACATAAAAATGTATTAAAATATAAATAAATCGAAATGTTTTCTTTAATTATTTCTATTATTTCCATTCCAGTATAATAGGTAAATTGTTAATGCATAATATTATTTTGTTTTTATTTAAAATAAAAAAAAAATTTTAATATTAATTACTTTATTAAGAAATGAGCATTCACATATTAAATATATATTTCCTTTAATACATTCCCTATATATATAAAATTATTCACGATTTATTTACATATGTATTTACATAGAAAGAAAAAAATAATCAACAACAACTTATATATAATATAATCAAAATTCATTCATCGTGTAAATAAATGTAATGTCAAAGAATACAGAATATAATACATCTTATATAGTAGTATATAATACTATTATTTTATTATTATCTTATATACAGAAGTTTCTCTTTTTTGCTATATATAATATAATTTAACTAAACTATATAAATATACAACATTGTATTTATTATTTTGTATTCATTCAATTCAACACATTTTTAATTTTGTTTTATTTTCATTTTATTTTAATTTTCCCTTTTTTTTTTTAATTTTTTTTCTACTTTGTTATTATATTTCGATTACCATCATATTTATTTTCATTTTAATTAATGTACAAAATGTTATCACTCTATTTTAAATATATTTTTTATATATAAATATATAAAAATGAATGCAATGACAGAAACTAAACTTTAAGAAAACTTCTTGCAAAAAAAAATTAGTTGTTTTATAGAGTAACCTAAATACAAAAAAAATAAATATATATATATATAGGTTCAATCAAGTAATTATTATTATTATTCTATTATAATCCATTTGTAATTATAAAAATTTTAATATATGTACATAAATTTTCATTCTAATCTTATTTATATAAATAGTCTTTATTCCTTCTTAGATACATCTCGTTTTATATATCTTTATATAGGTGTATAAATGCATAAATGTACATATTTAAATTCTCTCTCTCTCTGTATATATTATATATTATAACACCATATAAACAACGATTGTTCGTTTTGTTAAATATATATATATATATATATATTAAATACATATTAAATACATAAACCTGCATATATTTGAAATTTTATCACATAAACGACAATTAATTAAGTGGTAATTATCGCATATAAGAGTCTCTGTGGAGACCTTTGTCTATATATATATATATATATATATAATACTACATGTTTAAGTATATATATACAAGATGTTAAAAGCATATACATTTATTCAGAATGAACATATATAAATATATATATAAAATGTGATTATCTACAATAAATGGCACTATAAATAATTTCATATATGAATATAGATTTATTTTTATATATACATATATAGTTATTTATACAGATATACCTGTTACAATATACAAGGCAAAATGCAATTTACTTCAAAAAAATTATTATATATATTCTGCAATATTACCTTGTAAATTGGTAAATAAATATATAAGAAATGTATAAATTTTAACAGAAAATATGACTTTATTTGTGGTTTATATATAAATAACACACCTTTTGTATAATAATTTAGAA
Source organism: Dilophus febrilis (assembly GCA_958336335.1). Taxonomy (NCBI): domain Eukaryota; kingdom Metazoa; phylum Arthropoda; class Insecta; order Diptera; family Bibionidae; genus Dilophus; species Dilophus febrilis. Next base: position 28,486,818 of record OY284471.1, on the reverse strand, counting down.
TTTTTATTTTTTCTAATTTAAATTGGACAAATAATTTTATGTTTCAATATAAATATTTTTATTATTATTATTATTATTGCAATATTAGTAAAATTTTTCATTGAGAATTGGGTCATTCAGTATTAAAATTCTATATCTGTGTAATTTACGGTTTGCCCCTGATGGTATTAATACCTTATTTGTAGTTTCGCAATTCTGATCTATTCAATTTTATGCAAATATTGTAAGGAATTTGTTACAATTTTATCAAGTATATAATAATGTTTAAGTCCAAATTGAACAATAATTTTCAAAGAGTTTTTGCAATTATGAACGATTCGACAAGCTCACTACTGATATATTTATGCTGGGAAAATCTGTATATTATGAAGTTTTTAGAAGAAGACTCTTTTTTCTAGATTATTAAATGTAAAATAAAATTTATAATAGGTACTTTATAACATCTCACTTGGTAGGCAGATTTATAAATGTTTCTATATACCGACTAGTTTTTGCAGTAAATTGTATTTGATATAGTGTCAAATATTGTGAGATTTTTAATATTTCTAATAATCTTATAGATATTTAACAAACTAAAAGAATTCAACATATTGATAATGATCCATTATATTCAATGTTTCGATTAATGTTTAAGCGTTATTTTTACGTCGTCTAAAACCATACCATTAAAAGTAAAAATAAAAATAACACAAAAAAAAAACAAAAAGAAAATAAACCATTTTCGCTTATTATATAAAAGATCAAAGATATTATTATTATTATTATTCCAGTTTACATATTGTTTTAAAAAAAAAAAATTGTATATACACAAAAAAAAAAAAATAATAAAAGTACAAAATACAAACATCGCGTTGTATTTTATTACATATACCATAAATACATTGGTTTCTGCATGCATTTATAGTTTTTTTTTATTGTAAATATATATATATATATCTAAGCATACATAAGTTAGTTATATACTAGCAAAAATTTCATTTATTTCTCAAAAACCATAAGTAACCAAAAAGATTGTTTATGTACACGTTCAATTTAAAATATATATATACTGTATGGTGTATGGTGTATTATTTTATTACATATTTACCTGCGGTATATTAAAAAATAAAAATTATACAACAACAACTGGGCAAAATCAGAATAGTATCTATATATATATAACCGCATTAATACACCTTTATATATATATATATATATCTTTTATTATACAATATAAAACAACATATATAACATATTTACGCGCGGTATAAATTAAACATATATATATATACGTAGATATATCGTATAAAATAAAAATAATGAAATCAAGAATAAAACAAAACATACTTTCAATATCGTCACGTATAGATCGTTTATATATATTATGTTTTTCGTAAAAATAAACTTATTTCTATATATATATATATATATATAAAATATAAAATATTATAAAATTTTTTTTACATACATATAATATAAGATGAATAAGGAAAAAAAGAACATATTTTCTTTTAATATAAAGGTAAAACAAAAAAACACACATAATTTTTTTTATTATTATTATTATTATTATTATTATATTTACTTGTATTGTTTAGAGAACAACAAAAAACAATAAGAGCATATTAAAACAAAAAAAAAAATTGATGTTTTATGTTTATTTAAACATATATATATATAGTAATATGCAAGTTCCCATTGATGATCATATATATGTTATAGTATACATTTATACTAAAAATATATACCAATCTATAACACAATATATATACATATAAGAAAGATATACTAACGCAAGTAAAAAATACAGTTTATTTCATATTTACATATTTAAAAAATTAATAATAAAATGATTTAAAGAAGGTTGAAATAATAAAGAGAAAAACAAAAAAAAAACAATAATGCAGATATCTAATAAAATAAAAAACTAAATTTATATAAGAATAAAATCCTTTTCACTTTTTTTTTTCTCGTTAGAACAACAAAGTTTTGCTTATATATTTGTTTATTGCGAATTCACATGTTAATATTTTTTTTATTATTATTATTATTATTATGAATATATATATATATATATATATATAAATATTCTTGATAAATATTGTATATTATTATTATTATTAAATGGAATGTTGAAATACAAGTTACACGGCATCATCGCCGCATCTTGGTCATCATCGTTTTGTGTCGGTTCTCGTCAGCATCGAGTTATTCATATATATATATGCATCATTTCTATATATACATTTTTATGTTGCAAATATCTTTCTATAGATGTATATAAAAAAAAACATTTTTATATGCTGATATACGGTCAACATTTATTTGCCGTATGTATTGTTGTTGTATTATAATTATCAAACAGTTTTGTTGGTTTGTCTGTCGTCTTTCGGTAGCTTCCCCATATATATATAGGATGGCAAAAATATTATTCTATATAGATATTTACCGCCGCCATTGATTCAAAATCGTCTCGTTTTTATTAATTATAAATATATAATATAATATAATATCTTTTGGTACCTATATAATAATAATATTGGACATTATATACATATATTTATACGAAACGAATATATAGATACATATATATATATATATAATACAAGTGTTAGATATTCTATAAAACTGAACAGCAATATTTGCACTTCGTCATATTACACTCAAATAAACATCACAGAAAAAGGATACGAACGACAAAAAAAAACAAAGATTTTTTGTTATTATAAATTTAAACGATGTGATTTCTTTTTATATACTTTATACGCTCCATATCAAATTCAATATGTTCCAATATATGCGTACTTATATATAATAAATATAATAAAGGTATTATACGGTGTTTTTTTCTTTATTTGAAATACTTGCCTTATCGTCGTATAATGAAATCTATCATGCATAATAATATTGATGAAGATGAAGAACAAAAACTAAAAAAAAAAAAAAAAAAAACTGTTGTTTTATATTTTCATATTTAATTTTTTTTAATATTATTTTTATTTTTTTTCTTATTTTATTATAATATTATTAATTTTTTTTTTATCCTTTTTATTTCACAGGTAAGTGCAGATGCGATTGATGTTTTTTTTTATCTGTGCGATGGACAAAATCTATATCTGTATATCTATAGTATAGTAAGTGATATATATTTCAATGGACACATTTTTATTTCACAAATTACTTATCTTCTTCCATAAGGTGAATATTTATTTATTTTTTTTATCCATACATAACATAAGTATATAGTAAAAAAAAATTCTTATGTAATGTTAAACCTTTTCTTTGACAAACCAAAAAACAAAAAAAAAACAACAATTATTTTTATATAACCTCATCGTTTCCATCGTTTTTTATACACACACACACACACACCATATTAAAAAATAAAACGAATTATCTCAATATGTAATAGCCGTTTTTTTGCAATTGTGCATTTATGCAAAAGAAAGAAATAAACACATCAATTTTGCACATTGTTATATATATCACAAAAAACAAAAAAAAAAAATAGAAAAATAAAACCTATAAATTACAAAAACTCGTTCAATGAATTATTAATGATTGTTTATAATTATTTTAATGTATTGTAATTTAAATTCAATTTTATAAAATATATTATTTCTTCTTTTTTTTCTATATATATATATTATTATTAAATAAATAAATTCAAGTGCAGAAAAAAAATTATATATATTATCATCATATATAAGATATATAACAAACAAAAGATAAAAAAAAAAGAAACATATATCCTGGTAACATTAATAGAATTATTATTAATTGTTAACAATTTATCAACTGCACTGTATATTTTTATTTTTTTTTTTTTTCATTTCCATTTTTCAACAATTTTTCACACCCTTTCATATATGTAATAATATAAACTAACCGCATATATATATTATTTCTATATATTCTAATGATAATAAACATTAAAAATATATATATATATATCTGAATGAGTTTTATTAATATATTTTTATACAACATCGTATATATGTAAGTATATGAATTTTTTTTTCTGAATATATCTATATAGAATTTACTATATACAACAGAAAAAAATACATATACCTGCAATTAAATATCGTACAAATTATACCATAGGCAATATTAATATGCAAGTGTTGATAAAAAAAAAGTGGAAAATTGCACACCAAATGCAAAACATACGACCTTTATATATATATGAAATATAAAATAAGAAAAATATCTAAAGTATTTTTCATAGTTTTTGAAAAATGTGCATATGTGTTTTTTTATTTTCTAAATTATATATACACATCTTTAAAAAGAAAAAAAAACGCGTGTTGTAATCTTAAGGTATATACATAATTACGAATATGTTGTATATATATACCATAACGTAAAAAGGATAATGTGAATATTTCTGCTTGAATATATATATATATGAAAATGAAAAATTTTCAAATATTAATCATTGCGTAAATTCAATTCCCTTTTTATTTTTTTTTTTATTTAAAGTAAAAAAAACAAAACTCCATATATACGTATACAAAATTGTATAATTGCGTAAAAGATTTTCTATATACAGCTGCAGATATAATTTATTGGATAATTTTATGTTTGCTATTTTTACAAGAAAAAAAAAAGAAGAGAAAAAATTGAAATTATTATTTGCAAAATGCGTTAAGTGTTTTTTGTATGGCTTTATACTTTTTCAATTGTTAAACGCATAAAATCTTTACTATATACTAATTTTATTCTATTTATCAATAAAAAAAAGTTATGATATTATATAGTTAAAAATATTATATTTGTATATATGATAGTTGTACAAAATAACGTCATTTATTTTTGTGTAGTTTTGTTTTGAATAAATAGATCTATTATCCTTCGAAAAATGGTTAGCCTTATGGTTTTGTATCTGTGTATTATATTGCATTACATTGTACAAAATAAATATACAACATTTCAAAATTCCATTCAAATAGTTTTCTTAATTAATCAAGCAATTAATAACGATTTATTTCTTAAATATATATAGTTATACACAATTATCTATATTTATTTATACATATATAGATAACTATAGCTTATTACACATAAATGTTATAATAGTATAACAAATATATAATATAATTATTTTATTATATAAGCAGTTATATAAAAATAATTATAATATACATATAAATATATATATAGTAGATATAGATATTTGACTTTAAACAATATTATAATACAATAATTTTCCAACTTAATAACGCAACATAAAATATTATAATATTTTAATATAATAATAAAAATTTATATATAAATATATATATAAATGTTATATGCAGTGGCACATCACAGTGGGGTTTCCTTTAACGAAACAAAAAAAAAATTCAATCCCGTGGATATATACAAATATATAATAACATTTTTTAAACGTATATATAAGAAACAAAAAAAAAACTGATTGTGTGTCTATAAATAAAGAATTTTCAAATACATACAATTCACATACACATAAATAAATAATGTGCATGAATGCCGACTTTTTAGATGAATTTTTACATATTTTATTAAAAACATTTTGTTTTATACATTTATATTTTCGTTTTTTATCATATACTATATCATATATACATATTAATAAGAATAGTCATAGATCAACTTATATATATAAAGTGGGGTTTATTTTCTTTATTTTGACTATTTTTTAACCATTCTCATAGATATCTATAATTTTTTTTTTAATTTTAATTTTCTGAACATATAAAGAAGAAAATCATTATTATTATTATTCAGTAATAAATTGAAACAAAAATATAAAAAATATATACACTCATAAGTGCTTATACTAAAAAAAATAAAATAGCAATCAAATGAAGTTATTTAAAAAAAACAGCAATAGAAAAAAATAACCTATTCGTATTTATAATATTAATAATAATAATAATAAACAACAAATAAAAATAGACAATTAAAATAATAATAATAATAATAAAAAAAATAAAGATTAATTTGAATAAAAGAAAAATTATAGAATATATATAGTTTCTTTTGGTCGCTCTTTATTTTATTTTTTAATTCTTTTTTTTTATTTATAATATTTCTTATTCTGTATAAGTGTATATGTCTATATCTTAAAATAGTTGGTGTCTTCCAAAAAAAAAAAAAAACACAATAATAATAGAATAGAAGAAATAAATGAAAGAAGTATAGAAGAAGAAAAACAAGACAAAAACTATTTTATGTGATTTTAAAATTTGACATATAAATTAATTATTTTAATTAATTTATTATTTTAACATATGTATTTTTGTTTTAAACCAAAAAAAAAATAATAATAATATTACTATTATTATGAAAAAGAATTTAATTCGACGCGATTCAATGATGCGATTATTTTTTTTTTGGTCTATTCTAAATAATAAAGTATTTTTAATTTTTTTTTTGTATAATATACATTGAATTTTTCGGGTTCGTCGCTTTTTTTTTATACCTTTTGTTTTTATATAGAATTTTTTCTATTTGTTTTTATTTACTTATTTTTCATCGAAATAACATGATTTTTAATGATTCGGATTAGATTCAGTTTTAGAGTTTTCGTTTTTTTTGTTTTTTGTGTTTCAATTTTGTTGGTCAACGCCACAGTAATATGTTATGTGGAATTTGTAATTAAATAAAATTGATGTTTTTTTTTTCTTCATTTCCATATTATTTTTACTTTGGTTCATTACATTTTTCTGGTGGATATTTTTTCATTAAAAAAATAAAACACTTTTTTTTCTACGAAATCAAATACGCTTTAAATGGTTGTATTTGTCATGCTATATATATCTATTATAATTATTATTATTAACATTATATTTAAACATAAAGTATGGGGTTTGTTTTTTAAATATCATAGAGAATGGTTCTTATTTATATAGTGTACACAAGATAATAAATTTTAAGATTAACAACATTTTTTTATTCATTGAGTATTGTTATTATAATATATATACATGAATTAATATAATGTTAAGCCGTAAATATAAATTTACATATATTTCATATATATATATAGATTTTAGATTGCTTAAACTCTGTATATATATATATAGATTAAATTCATTCATTTTAAATGAATGATTATAACACAGCATGAAAAGGATAAAAATAATAATAATTATTAATATGGGAAGTGAAAAAAGGTGTCGCTCAAACAAAACAATATTTTAATTTTTGTTTTTAAATTGTTTTGCTTAAACCCCATTACTACTACTAAAAGAAATATACAAAACAAAACAAATAAAAAAAAACAATAGAAAAATAAAATTGCATTTTTTTATAATTATTATATTAATATGTTTAGTTGGTATATAAAAAAAGATACCGCGCTAAAACCAGAATGTGTGAATTTACAAGAGCATACATTAATAATAATAATAATAATAATAATAATAATAAAAATATACAATAGGATATGCAAAATATGCGAATTAAATGAATATAATATTTTCTTCTTTTGATATATCCTTTATTGTTTCATTATTATTTTTCACACTATTATATATATAAATATTTTAATCATGATTTTTTTTTGGTCTTCTGCATTTTACTTCTTCTTTATATATTTTTACTTTGCTTAAACTCAAAGAAATATAATTTAAATATATTTATATGCAATAAGCAATAATACAGATTATTTCAATGTGTAATAATATTGAATAAAAGCTTTTTTATATATATGTTTTCAATCTAGAATATATATATCCTTATAGAAAGAGCATTTAAAAAAATTTTATCTTATATTTGTTTGGTAATAATTTTATGGAATCGAAAATAAAAAAATTTTCATTAAAAACAAAGCGCTGTATTTTTTTTTCCTTATTATTTATTTATTTATTATTATATTTTTTATTTAAATTGAAAATGTTTTTATTATTATTTTATTTTTATATTTCATACGAATAAAACTCCATAACTATATAAAGTAAGAGACAAATTCTTCATCATCGTATTTAATTTCACAAAAAATAAAAATGTGTTCTGGCAAAAATTTGTTTTTTATATTATTTATTTTAATTTTTTTTTTGTGTTATTTAAAATCAGCAATTTATTAAAATGGCACCCTGCGGTTAAACAGAAACAGAGTTATACTAAATAATAATATACATATATATTTATGTTAGCTCGCCCGCCATATATATAGAAATATATTCTGAATGGATTAATTTTTTCGTTTTATGAAATGCGTATAAATAATTCATTATTATTATTATTTAATAATAAAACGGATAACACCAAAAAAAAAAAAACAACACCGATTTTAACTCTTAACACCATCCATATACACTCACAAACATTTTTTTTTTATTTATTTATTATATATGCTTTTTTTATTGTTTAAATATTTTATCTATTTATTATTGATGAATATGCCAAATCGGAATTATCGTAATCTTTGTTTATATTTACCTGGTTTTTTTTTAAATGTAAAATTGTATATACTTCGGTGTATAAATGGGGATAGAGATAAATGATCCTCAACACCACATGTACCAATGCATACAATTCAACTATATATTTTTGTGTAAAATTAATGAAAATATATTAAAACACATTTTTTACGCAATCAATATACTTATATATTTAACAATAATAAAAATAATAAAAATAAATAAATAAATATACAATCAAATGTGAATAATGTTCACAAAAAAATAACCACAGTAAATAAATTTATATATATAGATATTTTAATTTTATTTATATAATATATAAATAAAATGCTTTTTAGTTTGTGAAAAAATGTTTTTTTTATGATAGCGCATTAATAATTTATTTAATAAAAATAAAAATAAGTTTATTTTATTTTATATTTTTTTTTTAAATTCAAAAAGACATTAAATAAAAAAGCAAATATTGTTTTTCATTTTATTTTATTAAAATTAAAGAAACAATTTATTTACATAAATAAGTTAAAAATTATTGTTAAATCGGTTTACAACATAAATGTGAAATGTGTGTAAAAACAAAATATTGTAAATGTTATTATAACAACATAATATAATAAATGATTTACAAGAATTCAATCTAAGCAATAATCTACATATATATATATATTATATTCGAGGACCACCGAGCAGCAATCTTAAGTTGCTGTATGGTTATTGTTGTTGCTGCTCTTTATATGTTTTAGTTTTAACAAATTTAATATGTCTTTGGGTGTTTGGGTACATATACCATATATTCATAATATAAATGCTGCATCGGATACTTATATATATAGATAGATATGAGGAATAAAAAAATTTTATTTGAAAGTAAAATATTAATTTTAATGAGAATTTATATAATAATTTTTAGATGTTTTTTTTTTTAGTATATATTCGATTTCCTTTAATATGTACTTATATCTCTAACTATATATCTATATTGAGATGCGTATATGCTTATATATAATACAAGTTTTATGAAAATTAATGTTACAATATTATGGTTGCTATATATAAATATAGAATATATAAAATTTTACCTTTTGATTATGGTAATGTGATTATTGGTGATAAATTTATATAAAATTTTTTTACGATGCGGTTACTAATATTAATATTTATCATATATTAGTTATTCAGAGTTTGTTTTTTTATGTATTTTTGAATTACTATATAAATGTAATATGTTCTTGTATAAGATGATGATTATTCTTCTTTAGTTTTTTGTTTTTATTTTATTTTTGGTATATCGCATTTTTTTCTGTGGTGCGTTAACCATGTAGAATGAATTTTATATGCGGCAATAAAAAATATACGATAAGTATAAATGTACGGATGTATATAGGTGTTTATATGAATATTATGATTATTATATTCTTAAAAATATATCAATAAAAAAAAATAACACTACATTGTATAATTGAAAATGTTTAATATATCACAGGTTGTTTTTATTTTACTTGAATTTAATATTTAATTTAATATAAATTATTATTACCGGGGAAATTTTCGGTTGTTAATATTCTTTATTTTGATTATTTATGCGAAAATGTTAATTTATATATTCGTAAATCTATTTTAATTAAGTAAATATACAATTGAGTAATAAAAAAAACACTAATAAAACGTTTTACGTTAAATATGTCATATAAATGGATATGTGCTTAAAATTTATATAATTCATATATAAAAAGGACTCCTATTTAACTTTTAAATTACAGCTAAATTACAGTTAAATAATAACTATTTAAAAAAAAAACACATCATAAGACTGTTAAATTAAAATATTCCAGCATTTCAAATTAAAATTGCATAATTTTTACTGGTTTTTTACTTTAATTTTTCCAACGTTTTTACAGGTTTTTTTTCTGTCAAATTTCATATATACATAGATATATAGATATAAAAAAAAACTGTCGATCAAAATCAAATAAAAAATGTAATTTATTTAATATAAATAAATCATTTTATGTAAATAAATAAAAAAAACATAAACAAATAATTATCCTACTGTTGTCTAATATACATTTCACAAAAAACGCACCTCATAATTTATAAAAAAATTAAATTCCATGTATGCCTATGGTTATACATGGCATTTATTGTAAGGCTTTGATTTATTTATTTTTATGTGATTACATTAAAGTATATTTATATATATAGGTAAAAAATCATAAGTAAGTGAAAGTTAAAAATGCATTTGATTTGAATACAAATTGACATTTATCGATTTTGATTTTTAACATTTTATTCACAATTTATATGAAGAAAACAATTTTTTTTTTTCAGTTTATATGTGTAATTATAAACCAAAATATATTATTTATTTATATATTCTGAAATTTAAATAATATTCAAATCTTTCCCGTGCCACAGAAATATCTTCTTCCTTTTTTTTTGTTTTATTTGCAGCTGCAATTTTTGGTTATTTTTTTTATATATTAATTTTTTGTCATTCTTTTTGTATTTATTCATTTAAAAATAAAACAAAATTAATATTGACATTAAAACCACAATTTGAAATTGTATTAATTTTACCGAAAAACATTTTTATATATTCAAGTGTATAAATTCTTCTTTATACAAAAAAGAATTTATTTATAGGAATTAAATATGAATATATATATTTAAATAATAAAAAATTATCATTATATATTTATATTGAAAATATACGCACCACGAAACATTTAAATCTAATTTATACAATAATAAATACATTTTTTTTTCTCTGGTTAATATTATTATTATTATTATTCTAAATAATTTATGATAATTCATAATTTAGTTGTTTAGTCACGTTTTAAAAATTAATATATTTGTTGACCAATAAAGTTTATATATATGTTATTGTTTACTTATATTTTATGTGGATACAATAAAATTAATCTAAATACAATCTTAAATGATAAATATATATAAAGTATTGAATATATACGGCGAACTAAAATATCAGTAATAAAATAAAATTACTTAATTGCCAAAACATGTATTATGTAAATTATTTTCACTTTATTTATTTATATATATATATATAATTGATATTAATTAAATTTGTATATGAATGTTTTTTTTTTTTCGTTTTCAAATGTTAAAAATTTAATTTATTTTTATGAAAATATTTATTTGTTGTATTTGTTTAAAATTTATATTTATTTATATGTTTATAGTTTGTTTTTTTTTTCACTGTATAAAAAAATAACCATAATAAATGTTTATAAAGGTAATAAAATACATCAATGCAATTATAGATACATATATATAGAGTAAAATTTTCAAGTATAATACATATATTTAAAAACTAAAATTGTTCTATTTGCAATTAACTTTATATATATAATATGTAAAGAATTTTAAATTAAAATATAATTGTAAATAAAAATCGATTTTTCTTCATTTATGTAAAAAAATATACAAAATAAATTTTCTTTAACCTCAATATATATATATTTTATATAAGAAACAAATTCTTAATTGAAATATCCCGTTAAGAATATTTATAACATATCGTTTGGTTACTTTTCAGGTCAGATATACAAAAAAAAAATCGATTATATAAAATGAAACTATATATAACACTATGTTTTTTAATACAATATTTTAAAAGTATTCATGTACATATTTTCAAAATTAATAATATAAACATTCCTTTTTTTTCTATTTTTTTTTTAATGACAACTACACAGACTAAACAATTCTGGTATATGAATTATCTGTACAAAGAAAAAAAACTAAATAATATATCGACATTAATTTTAATTTTTAGCAATTTTTCTTTCATTAAGAAATGTACAAATATTTTTAAAATGTTTTTTTTTTTAATTTTTACTTTACCAGATCAAGATATAATCAAGAATGTTTTTTTTCTTTTTGGTCTCTTTATAGTAATTTAAATGTATTAACAAAACAAAATTCTATAACTAAATTATTATTCATCTGACTGGAGATTAATTTTTTTTTACCAACAAAACAGTTATAAATATTTATTTTTAACTATTTATCATGTATATCTTATTTATTATTTTTTTTATACTATCAATAATGGATGGAACATATACAAAATTGAAAATTGTTTGTACTTCGCATAAATTATATTTTAAAAAATTGTTTAAATAAAAAAAAATAAAAGAAAATAGATATATTTTGACCTTATTGTATATATACATACATAAAAAAAAATCAAACAACAATTCCTTGATGAAGACTAATATCTTTATTTTTATTCTTTGGTTGCCATCATTTCTTCACAAAATATGGACAAAATAGATTGTTAAATTATTTTTTATATTTTATTATTCTTAAATTGATTTTCCCATGTTCGTAAATCATTCTCAAAAAAAAAAATTAAATAAATTCCGTATATTCGTAAACATTTTCAATAATTAAATATATTACAAAAAAAAAGGTTTTAATCCTTTTAACAAAATAAATACACAAAACCCATATGGATTAATTTAATCTGATATAAAATATATATAAATATAAAACAATGTTGCTTGTTGCATAAATATAAATATGTAATAAATTTTCCGTTGATTACTAATATCCGAAAAATTTAATTAAATTCTTAATGCATCCATTAATAATGCACTCTATATATATCTAGATTTAATTTTTTATTTTTTTTGGTATAAATGTCAAGTCAAATAAAAAAGAAAAAGGTATTATAACATAAAATATATTTTGCAACTTTGTAATATTAAATAACTAAAAAAATAAAAAAAAAAGGAAAAATTATTATAACAATATAAGGAGTAGTATTTTTTTAATGCGATTTTCATGCAAGTTATATATGTTTTTTTTGTACTTAAAAATCACACACATTAATCCATAATGAATTTTATTATTTTTTTAAATTATATATACAAAGTATACCATAATAACCGTGAAGAAATTTTAAACACAATTTTTCTGGTGTAATCGGACATGTTTTAAGTATTTTTTTTATATAATTTATATATATATATATATGTACAGCCATACATAGATGATCAAATATTAAATACCGCCAATTTTTATTTTTTAATTAATTAATGAACGTGAAAAAAAAATTATCCTCCTGTAATACATAAAATATATTAATTATTTTATTTCGCATATTAATGTAAAACAATTAATTTATTTATTATATACCAACACATTACCAAAATCAAATGAAAATCAAAAGAAAAAAAAACATTATATTATTTTTGTTGTTGCGTTGATGAAGTAATTATTATTAATATATATAGTGTCTTAAAAATGTAAACTTTTAATCGATTATTTTAACATATTTTCACATAAACAAATTTTTTGGTTATATATATAAATGTCTAATTAAACAAGTAAAGTATAATTCATTACCGTGCAGGAGTGGTGTGATTGGTACGCGATCACACTAACGATACTTATATACATATTCTTAATGCATGTACGGTTTTAAAAAAAAAATACAAAGCTGTCAGAAGTGATTAAAATAATCATTAAATTAAAATTTAAATTGAATTAATATTAAGGGAAATTTTCATATCATATATTAAAAACAACGATCTCAAAAAGAGAATTAAATAATATTTTATTTTTATATACATATATAGATACAATTAAAAACATTTTCGCATTCATACAAGTTGTATAAATTATAAATATTATAATTTTCTATTAAACAAATGAATTCAAAAAAAAAAAAAAAAAAAAATTATAATAAAGTGAAATAATTAAATAAAAACTTTTCTTTAATTAATGACAAACATCCTTCTTAAAATTTTGTAATATTTTTTTTATATTATAGTTATATATATTTTTCTCTATGTATTTATTTACAACATAAAGATAACAAGTTTATTTTATTTTTTTATATACAATGTAACATATTTTTTTTTTTTGCTTTGTATATCCATACATATAAGAAAGAACAATGCGAAGAAATAACAATTATATATACCAATATATTTGTTGAAATAAACAAGTCATTTTTAAGAATAAAATAAAAATATAATTAAAATTCACCAATTTTAAACTGAAAAAAAAACATTCTATTTTGTGTATTCTTATTACATGATAAAGTATATATAAAGAATTCATTTAATTGTTATGTTTATTTATATACATTCAGATATATATATATAAATGTTAACATTCTGAATAAGAATATTTTTGTTTTGTCGTCTTGATATTATTATATTTTTTTAATAGTGCATAAAAGAATAACATACATACATACATACATATATATATAGCATATAGCAACATAGCAAGTAAAGAATGATGTATATATAAAATACATATAATACCTATGTAATAAAAATGTTTATATAGTGACTTTACATATATAAAAAAAATGTTGTCTGTTATGTGTGCACCGTATACACGTGCAATACAGATATAATTATACAATCCTATATGTACCACCTATATATGCATTTTATCATATGCGGTCTGTGATATTGCGTATAGATATTCAATAATTCTTTATGTTTTTTGTTACCTATATATATATAAATGAATGTTTAAAGACAAATGTAAAAAGTGCGTTTCATGTAAACAAACATGGTATATTTTTTTCTTTTTATCTCAATGAATAAAAAAAAAATAGTTAGAAAACATACAACTAGTATAATATACATATATTAATAATAATATATGGGACGACGAATATACAAAAATTATTTCTCACAATGATACAATATAATTAAATATGCTGTCATTCCTAATCACGTTTTGGTTATTCAATTTTTTATTTTTTTTTTTTTTGTTCTTTTCTATTTGTTATTTTTTTTTCCAAATAAGAATATAAATAAAATATAAATATATATATAGATAGACACTATACATATAAATAAAAAAAAGTATTAAATTATTATATTCATCATGTTATTATGTGTATTTGTTGTACATTTAACGGGGATCTATAGAGAATATAATATATGTAAAAAAAAAAAAAAAATAGGAAAATTTTTGACAGTTCTAGACTTTCCAAGTGGTTTTATTTGAATTTTTATTTTTTCAATTTGGTATTTGATGGTAATTTTATTTTATTTTTTTGTGGTTTCCACATCGTCATCGTTCATTTCAAGTATTTAATATATATTATACGTTGCGGCGGTAATTCATAATGATAAATTCTTTAATTTTTTTTTATTTCAATAAAGTTCTTTTGATTAAATATACAATTTATTTTTTATTTATATTGAACCATAAACATATTTAAGTGAATCCTAGAGTCTTTTTTTTATTATTAAGGATTAACATTTCGAATAAAAACAAAATTAAATTATTCTATTGATTTTATAACTCTATTTAGTAAATAAAAGAGTTATCTGCGACTCGAATATGCTATATTATTAATAAAAATAGCATAGGTATTTTTATATTTATATATGTATATAGAACAAAATGAATACTCATTTTTTGTATATACATATATATTTAAGAAGAAAAAGAAAAAAATAACTATGAAACACGTTTTGCATAATAGCAGTTATATTATTTTGTTTTTTTTTAGACATTTATAAAAAGAACAATCGTATATATATATATATAGTATACCATCATATATATAAGAAGAAGTATTTCAAGCTTCATCTTCATACAATAATCTTATGTATTATTTTTTAAATTTTTTTTTTCGTTGTATGTTTTGTATAAACGAAATATTTCAAAATATAAAAAGAACACGAAGATGAACATGGGCAAAGAATGAATATAAATAAAAAAAAAAACAAAATATATACAAAAGCTTAAAAATCATAATTTTTTTTTTATTTTTCATCATTTGGTCACTACAGGGGTCTATCTCTATATATAGGTGACGTGTATACTTGCGTCTAAATATATGTATATATAATTTTTCTTTTTATTATTATTATTATTAATTTTGAATATATATTCTATACATACTCGTTCATTCTTAAACGCATTATATATATATATATATATATATTTTAAATATATTCAATACATATAAGATCTACTATAGCGCGCGATGAGTATCTATAGTAAGTGCCGGATGATTAGTGTATGTTTTTTTTTATTTTTTCAATAATTATGATTTGCAGGATGTCCTATTGGACAAATAACCGTATATAGATATATGGATTTTTGGGAAACTTAATCATAATACTATTTTTATTTCATTCCATAAATTTTGGAATATTTTAATTATCATAACAAAATGTAATTTAATTAAAATATTACTAAAATTTAATTTGCGGTTATTTATTATTAAAAAAAAAAGGTTTTATCTATTCAAAATAATCCACATTTTAATATTTTTAACATTTCATCTTTTCATCAAAGTTTTTTCTGTTTCCATATGCATTTGTCTATGATCAATACATAAATAACGAAACTAAAATAAACATCTCAGCGGTAGAGTTGGAACCGTTTTTGTCATATTACCTAAAAGGATAGGATTATTCCTAAAGTAAAGGGCGTTAAATTAATTATTCTACAAAAAAATATTTTTTCAAACAAAATTTTAGTAGATAATTCAATTTTCCAAAAAAAAACAATTGGTTTGATTAATAGCCATAGTTTTTCTCCAATTTTCTTTTTCCTCAAATAAGTTGAAAATTCAAACAATTCTTAATGATTCATAGAAGAAAATTTGAAAATCGCCTTAGTATCGAAAATTTCATTGAATCTTTGCTGAACCTTAATCGTCGAATGAACAGAAAATCGTCTTTTGAACCAATAGGGCAATTTTCAAATTTTGTGTTATATGAAATATTAAGAATTTATTGAATTTTTAAATAATGTGAAAGAAAACTTGGAATTATGGCTAACAATTTCCTATAATTTCCCATCTATCACATATTTATATATAACATCGCATGATCATCACTGGAAAATGTATGCGCCTCATCAATAATAAACAATATAATATATACCAACTTTATATATACTGACATATATGACTGTGTCACACCACGAGCCAACCAATTGAATATATTGATGATTGTTCATATATATATATATATGAATGTATACAAATAAAGAATAAATATATAATATTGACACGCGGTGTCTTTTCTCGGAAAAATTTACACAAACAAAAAAAACAACATGATTTTTACATATAAATGCAAAATCACAGGTGTATAAATACATCCATCATATATATATATAAATAATAAATATATTTATATAAGTATAACCTCTTCATTTTACCATAATTTAACAGATTTATAGATACACATATATATAGATTAACTTATAATTTAATAAATTATTATAAAATAATATGCGTAGGTTGTTTAAAGGTGCAAAAAAAAATTGGTATGGTTTTATACTATAATCAAAAACAATCACATTATAAGAGTTTTATATGGTAATTAAAAATTATCTATAAAACATTAAAAATTTTTCATATCGTCGTCATTGTCGTCGATATGCTAAACAGTAAAAATTATATATGAACCACCTAATCATCATCAAGTCAATTCTGTTTTTTTATCCACTATATCCACAGAACACGCAGATTATAAATTAATATTCTTTGTTTTTTTTATATGAATCACTTGAATCGCTTGAATATATTAAATATGGAAAATAAAAATGATGTACTCATAATTTATATAGAATAATAACAAATAAATATAACATAAAAATAATAATAATAATAATAATATTAATAAAAAAAAATTGTATATACTATATATATAAAGAAACATTTTTATCACAACAACAAACACACCAAATGTGTATATCCATAGATATATTTATATAATGAAAAAATCTTCTTAAAGAAAAATTAAATCATACATATATGTATTTAGAATATGCAGCAATGTACCAATAAATAAAAGAAAAATAAAATAAAACAGGTTTAAACTCATATTATAATAATAATAATAACAATTATTATTATATTTATTATTACTTATATATATAAAAAAATGAAATAATATAATTACAGTACTATGATGAAGTTACTTTTGGTATATATAGATTTTTCTCTCAGATGTCGTTCAATTTTGCACTAAATCAGAGACTAAAAACCGTTGTGTATTTTTATTTTTATAGGACAGATTTTCACAAATTTGTCCACCTTTAATTTTTATATAATTCCCATTTAAACTAATGAGATTGTATTTCAATGCAAAGCATTTTTTTTTAATTTTTTTAAATGCCATTATTTAAAACACACTCGATGTACCAAAAAACATTTCAATTATACTGTATATATAAACTTAAATTATCCAACACAAAGATTTTCAGTTCAGAAAATCAAATAATAATTTTTTACGATTAGTAAAAATGTTTTAAAATATCATTATATATTTTTGTATTTACGAAATATATATGTATAATAATTTTGAAATGGTGCAGAATGGTTTCAACGCGTCTTATTCTGTTTTACATGTAGCGATATTATTTTTATATCTCTCTGTATATGAATTACTGATAATACATAATTTTCTTTAAAATTCGTGCGAAACATTTTTGAAAATTATATGCGATTTCATTTCCATTTTTTTCTTGTATTATTCATTCTTTCTTTTCATTATCATTATCATTATTGTTAATATTATCATTATTGTTATTATTTTTATAAATATAAAATTATTGTATTTTTTATTTTATTTTATTATCTTCATTATCATTATTATTTGGAATATGGAATTAATATAATAATAATTTTTTTGTTATATAAAAATAATCCACACATATTATTTCGCTGCATATTTTTGATATAAACATAAATATTTCATTTTCTGAAGATTTATATAACTTGTTGTTGGATAATTTTTGACAATTTGTATGTGAATATACATTTTGCAAGTAAAAAGAAATTAATTTTATATATTATGAAAATATTTTATAAAAAAATTTCAATATAACGTATGATTATCATAATGGAATAATTATATAATTCCATAATATAAAGTTATAATACTGACTGCTTTGAGGTATTTATACATATTTTTATGCGTGCGTGTTGTATATTTTTTGTTTTTTTTTTTGGTAATTATAAATTTTGAATACATTCATGTATAGGTTGACAAAATATGATATAAAATATTAATCTTTTTTGTTATACCACTTGGCATTTTATGATGCATTCTATAATAATTCATTACCCATTCATAATATGATTCACATTTTTACCCATATAGAACTACAGAAGCATTAATGAACATATTAAAAGATTCTTTTTAGCATACGAAAATAACAGAAAAAATGTTTTTTTGTTTTTTGCTTTGCAATAGAATTCAAAATTTTAGCCAAAAGAGGAACACAAAACATTTTATCAGAATTTTAACCTTTTATATTAAGTTTCTATGATCTAAAACATGGCATTAGAGTCGCAATATTATATTTATTTTGATGTTAATTTTTCTTTTAATTTGAGAATCCCCGGTTACTTGCTATTATATATATAGTGACAATGCTATACTATATATATATATGATTACGTATTGTGACCAAATTAAACCATTTTGATTAATGCCGAAGAAAAATTAAAAAAAAACAAACCAATATAATATTTATTAAAAATTAGTTAATAAATCCCATCATATTAATGAGTATATTATTGAATATTTGCTATAGTTGTTGTTTGATTAATACATAATATATATATACATTGTTAAATTTCACTACGCGATTATATTACTAATGAAAACAATTAATTATTTTCAATTTATATAATCTAACATGATATTTATATATACATATATAGAAAACACACTTAAAAATATTGTATAGATTATATAATAATGTAACAAACAGAAATAAAAAAAAAAAATTTGATTTTGATGAATAGACACTAAATGAAATAACAATAAATTCTTTTTAATAAGAAATCTAAAAATGAATCTTTTATATAGTGTGTGTGTGATTTATTTATATACCGCATTCAATATATTCATTGAATTTTCATATATATTTAAATTTAAATATGTAGAGAGACAAACAATAGATATGTGTATATTCATGGACCCACACACAAAAATTATTTCAAGATAAAAAAAAAATCTTAAAAAATGTTTGTGTTATTCTAAAAAAAAAAAAAAATTCCATCTTATTATTATTATTATTATTATAAAATAAATGAAAAATAATACAATAATTTATATATAGAATAAATTTTTGTTATTAATATATAATAAATACAATGTGCGTGTATTTAAGAATAATAATAAAAATAATAATAATATTATATAAAGTATATATATTCAAATCATTTTTTTTTCCGGTCCTTCATTCAACATATAATAACACAATAATAATACTATAAAACAACACAACATTTCTTCTTCTTCTTCATCATCTTTTACATATAAATATAAATATGTTTTGTTTTTCGATTCTTTCCATTTTTTAACATTTTTTTTTTTGATTAAGTAATGGTTTTCAATCGTCGTTTGGAAGATCTCATCTCATCTCTTATGTGTGAGTCTGGTAATTTTTCAAGTCATTTATATCTGTGTGTTTTTTGTTTTTCTTCACTTTGCATGTACCACCATCAAATTTCAACATATTTTTTTTTTCATTTATTATTAATACTGATTTTTATATACAGGTATATTTTTGAATTTTTTTTTTTAATTTTTGTTATATTATTTTATTACAAATTCGATATATCTGTATATGGTATAGATATCTATAGAAGAAGATGCAAAGAATAAGATGATAAAAATGATGAGGATAAATATGAAGAAGAAAATTTTGTTATTAGTTTTTTTTTATCATTATTATTATTTATGAAAAATTTTGAATATAAATTGCGTTTGAACGTGATGACGACGACGACGATAATAATAATAATGATGATGTTGATGATGATGACCAGTAAAAAAAATTATTGATAATGATTTTGTTGTTGTTATTATTATTATTATTATTATTATTGTTATTGTTAAATACTATGTAATGATATTTTGAGAGGGGTATAACGATAAAATGAACCATAAAATAAGAAGAAGATGAAAAAAACGCGTTGTTCTAAAATAAAAAACTTTTAAAAAAAAAGAAGTGTTTAGAAATTTTTGATATACCAACAACGACAACAACAATACAACTTGATTGTTATATTACAAAACGGTTCATCAGCAACAGTCAGTACACTATAACTATATAGCATTCACCTCTTTATACATATTTCATAAAATTATATAAGAATATTAAGTATTTTTTTTTTGTTTATAAATATATAATATTATTAGATAATGACGAATATATATGATGAATATGTATAGATACAAAATCATTCAACAAAACATATAACCTTTTTTATTTATTTCTTTTCTTTTTTTTTTTTTTGTTGTAAATATTCCAACAAAATATGTTATTCTTTCTATATATATTATATATGTATATAAAATAATGTATTTAAAAGATGATGTGGTAAAAAAAATTTGTTCTTTAAGAAGATATAAAACATATGTGAATATTCAAAATATATCTGAATATCTATATATATATATATAGATATGTATGACTGCGTTCGCATATACTAATAAATAAAAACAACCAAAAAGATTCATCATCTATATATTTTTAAATTAATTCTTAAATATATGTATAGTATATACCTTTTGATTGAAGTATTATTTTATATTTGACGCATAAATTATTGTAGTATATTTATTATTTTACATATATAGAATTTAATTTTATACATATATTTATTAGAATTAAAGGATACTATATAGCGGTAGAGTAAATATATTATTGGTCACAAATTCTCAATGGGGTTGGCATCTGACGAATTTTCATTTCAATCCAATACTACATTGAAATTGTTAGCAAAATATTTTTTAACAATCAGTTTTTTAACTCCCATTTAAAATTGGTACTTTTTTTTATAGTATTATGAAATTATTATGAAATATTCATATAAACAAATTGTCGCTATACAACGGACAATGGTTTTTAGCGTGCTCGACCAACATCCTTCTGTTGTTGGTTTCTGAATTTTGTGCTTTTAAGCGGTGTCGGTAATTAATCCTAAGACCAACCGCACAGACGAAAATATGCAAATCTGTGTGAAAATTCAGATTCAAAAATAACCGAAAAACAAAATTATTTTATTTTATTTCTTCAGTAGGATTCGAATCCAAAATTTTATGAGAATATTTTTAGGTTTACGTTTTTTATTAACTACACTATGCAGAGTCACACAATTTTAAATAATACTATGTATAAATATATCAAAAATTATTTAACATTTTAATATCAAAATTACATATTTATAAAATCATTTGGATGATTATAAGTAAAAGAGAGCTGCATAAAGTTTATATAAAAGTAGATTATTTAATAAATGTTAAACGATAATAAAAAAAATGCAAAATTATCATGAAAAGGATTTTATATAAAATAACCATAATTTAATAAAAATTAATTATTACTTTCATAAATGAATATAACAAAAAATCAACCTTTAGGTATATAATTTACTAACAACAATAAATTAATTATTTGCACAGTATATTTTATTCATATATATGTATATTAATACACAAAACCATTCCGTATATATATATATTCTGGCATTTTGATCATTATATGATGCTGCCGTTGTTATGTATATATAAAGAGATGTATATAGATATAATTAATGATGACTATCAAAACAAAATATTAAAAATAATATTACATACAATATATACACAGTGATGATCATTAAGTAAAATAACAACATCAATATTAAATCAACATTAACAAATACTAAAGAAAACGAAAAAAAAATGGAATAAAATAAAAAAAAAACAAAATATAAAAAATAACCTGAAAAACATCCATATTAATACTTTTTTTTTTGATTTAATATATAAATTGCACAATATTGTATGTACATAATATAATATTTGAAAATATATACCTATACATAAATCTATATAACATATATCCTGATTGTGTAATTATATATTTTATAAAAAAAAATATTAGTTGAATATCGTATATTATCTATATGAAACATCAATATAACTGCTCTTTCACAATTGTGCGAATTTCCACAATCTCATTGTGTGTGAATTGAGATCATGATCCGTTTTTGTTTTTTTATTTTTATCACTATATCAGTATTTCAGTATTATATAAAATGCAAAAAAAAAAATCATAATAATAAAAACGAACCATATACAGACATAATAATTTCAATATATTTAGTGATATTTTTGAAGTGTGTGTATTGTTTTTATTCCATTTTCATATTGCTTTATACATTTTAATAAAGTCTCTATGGACTATATATAATTTATATGTATTTGAAAGAAAAAGGATTAAAAGTTATCGTTTTTTTTTTGCTTTTTTTTTATTATTTGCAAATTTTTATATTTTTTTGGTTATTTAAAAAATACATTTATATTATGTATCTTTCAATATATGTATAAAATTTCGTATGTACGTACGTAATAGTTATACATATTTTATACGCAAAATATACCGCAGGCTGCCAAGTTACGCAGAATTACATATAATATTTTCTATATAAAATAAAAAATTCATTTGATGTAAAGTAAAATTCAAGTGTGTATGTTTACAAGAATAAATGTACGTTTAGGTTTTTGTTTTATATTTTTAATATATGGAGAATTTTTGAATTTTATTTTGTGTGTAATTTTTCAATTGTTTATTTTATTACACACACTGGTTGTTGTTGTTATTATTATTATTATTTATACCTTCCTTTTAATTCATTGTGCGTGTTTTTTGGTTTGGTTTAAGATAAAAATTACTGTTTTTTTTTTGGATATACGTAAAATATATAATTTTTTATATCTACCTACCTACATTACAAAAATTTCGTGCTTTTTGTATTTATATACATAATTATTATCATTTCATTTTTGTTGGTTATTAATAATAAAAATTATTTTTTTATAACTTTTTAAAGTAATATAAAAAACTAAATTATAGGAATTCTTGATAATGTGCTAAATAGGTATTTAAAATAAAATCATATAAATTTTATAGTATATCGAGACAGAAGTAGAGATTTTTCGATACATTTTTTTTCTTTGTAGGAAAATTGTTTATTTCCTGTTTTTTTTTTCATTGGCAGTATATTTCCAAATCCAACTCAATTTTCTATAAAAAATTCTCAAAAAAAAAATACTTTTAGTTACAGATAGGATGATAGGACAATATATAATAATATATATAATAAATTTAAATAATATATATAGTTTTTTCTGAATTGTATTATAAATACAAAAACGGAAAAAAGGTAATTATTTTTTGGTTTTGAAGATGATTCAACAGAAAACATATACAATATTATATTTAAACATACTTATATACGGTTCAATGAAATTGTAAAGAGTTTTCTTATACCAATTTTTATTTTCTTCTTATTTTTCTTCATGAATTCTGCGTGCATGAATAAATAAAATACACGCATACAATATATATTATATATATACTGTGTACGAACGAATATATATATGTATAATTAATGAATTGAATCATTTGTATATAAATAAATAATACACACGAAGCATACAATAAAAAATTAGTTAGTCACGGAGACAAAAATATTTCCCAAAATAAAAAAAACAAAAATTCAATTTATTTTTGTCATTAAATTTTAGATTGTTTTTTGTTTTGTTTTCTATTCAATGGTGATTCAATTAATTAATGAATTAATCAATTGAACTATGATATTTATTGATCATTTGAAATGTTGATCCAATAAACAATTAACAAATTTTACAATTTATAGAGTGATAATTTTTTATTACATCAAAACCATGTATCTGTTTGGTATTTTATTTTCAATTCAAGTTGGGAAATTTTTGAAATATATATAGTGTTTAAAAAAGTTGTTAAATGTCTTAAAGCAATAATAAAATTAAATCTAATTTATTATAAAAATTCTATTAAAATAAATATTTTTTTTTTAATAAATGTCTAATGTTTTATGTATTTAGCGATAAAAATATAGAAATTTTTATATATAGACAATTTTTAAATTGTAAAATACAGTTCAAAAGGTTTAATAATAATAATAATAATAATTCTTTTACACAATGAAGGTTAAAAATATTTTGAAATTATTTGTATATAATAAATTATTGCATGCTACAACATAATTAAATATATCTTTGATATTTAACTATATATATATATATATATATATAGCATTTATATATATATATATATATATATATATATATATATATATGTAATTATATTACATTTACATAATTTAATTTTTAACTATAATATATAAATATTATATATACTAAAAATGACTAAATTTTTGTATAATCACAAAAAGAAAATGTACAGTTAAATTTGGTGGGCGTCCCCATATAGGTATATACTTTAAAAATAAATTCAAATGCTATATTTAAATAAAAATATATTTGCTCTATATTAAAATGTTAAATTTTTGATTTACTTGAAATTGTTAAATTGTAAGTTTTTAATATAAATTTAAAAATAAAAATATGTTTTATGCATATATGTTTTAATAAAATTAATCCATCTATAAAATAATACGCATATATTTTGTAAAAAATTAATTACACCTTTATACTTAAAATGCAGACACCATATTTATTATTTTATTTATATATACAAAAAATTACCAATACATTTTTAATATATGCGATCACATCATTAACAATAAAAAAAATTCTGAAATAAGATCAAAAAGAAAGAGATCAAAACAAAAAAAAAACAACATAAATTTCGATTAAAACATTTCACATGTAATTTTTTTTTTTGGTTTTTCAAAGCAAAACAACTTCTAAAACTCAAACTATAATAAAATAAAATAAAAATTTAATAAAACGCCTAACTCAAAATCTTTCTTATATATATATATATATATATATATATGTAGAACCAAAAAAATTTATTATAGTAGCACGTATTCAATTTCAAGTAAAGCATTTTCTGTAAATATATATATAGAATGCTTGTTATAAAATTGTTAATATACATATGTATATAAAAGAGTTTATATAAAATGCTTTTACTATATGATGTTTTTTTTTATTAAATACATGTCGCTGTTTTATATACTTTAATTTTGTTGCTTCTGAATTATTTTGGTTTATTTTTTGTAAATATATAACTTCTTGTAAATAATATATACATTATTTTTTCTCTTAATCATCATCTCACATAAAATATATTCTTTTCTATACATGATATATTTTTTTTTAATGGATAAAGGTAATGAAGAAATGAAGAAAACATAGCTGTTCTTTGCTATATATAATATAAAACATGAATTAATTCAAATTTGTTATAGATATTTATGTTTTATATAACCAGCAAAGTGTATATATATGAATTAACAGAAATTTTATTATTATTCTTCTTATATGTATATGATGATGTTATTTCCTTCATTTCAACCAAATCATGAATCAAAAAAAAAAAAACTGTTTTTTACATAAATAATTTAGTAAAAAAAACATAAATAAAATTAAAAATACCATTTTAATTTTTAATCAAAATACGCACACATAAAAAAATATAAAAGTAATAATATCCTATACTTGATATATATAATATAGATCGATAAATGATCATCATGATCATGACCATTATTAAATACACCACCGCCAAACAATTATATAAATATTCACCGAAGAATATATGTTTGTACGTTCATTACTAAACAAATTTTTGAATTATATTGTATATTAAAAAAACAGAAGCAAAACAAAACGGCATATTTTTTCATTTTAATTTATCCATAAAATTCAATTCTATTAGTTTTATAATTTTTATTTGTTTCGTGTTAATATAAAAAAAGAAAAGAGATCATGTTTTTTTTTCGTTTGCTTGTGCGGAGTTATCATATATAAAATATTCAACAAACACGTTAATTAATTTTCTTATTTCAAATATATTTTTTATAGAGTGGAGCTGGGAATATTTTTGCTTTATTACCAAAAGTATAGGATATTTAGAAAGACACATTCCGCGGAAAATTCAATTCCAATATTTTCAAATAGATAGTTTTTCTCTCATTTTCATTTTCCTCAAATCATTTGAAAATGTAATAAATATCTAACATTTCAGAAAGGTTGAAAAGTGGTCCCATTATTGGTTCAAAAGATATCGATGATTTTCCATTCGAGTTCAATGAGATTTCATAGAGAGTTGAAATATTGTAAATTGAACGACCAATTGGTACAAATATTTTCCATACAGTACATAAAAAATGGGACAAATTTGTAAAAATTATACATTTTAAGACATTTCAATTTTTTGGCAAATCCAAGAATCTTCCAATATCAAATATTATTTATTTATTTACATTTATTATGCAATGAAAACTTAAGAAAACCTCCGGGTTTTAAAATTTGGAAAAGTCGATTTTCCTGAAACAAAATTCATGACGGCCCAATTTTTTTTAATAAATCAGCTGATTAGAAGCTAAATGTCATTCAGATTATCCAATCATATTGAAAATCTGGCTAACAA
Organism: Dilophus febrilis; assembly: GCA_958336335.1. NCBI lineage: Eukaryota > Metazoa > Arthropoda > Insecta > Diptera > Bibionidae > Dilophus > Dilophus febrilis. The sequence goes on along the minus strand of OY284471.1, from coordinate 28,459,027 downwards.
CTGCCCAGCTTCGCTTATGCTTTATTTATAATTTTTCTATATATTGAACTTCTTCTATAAACCGATTTGTATTACACAATTATATACGATGTGAGTTTTTATTTATTTATATATACATCATATCACAAAACACCTTTAAAAATAAAGAATATTGAGGTACATATAAAATATAGCGGTTAACTTAATATGCGTGACATGATTTTACATGCGGTATATTATATATTTAGATGGATTATTTTTACCCGCACATATAAGTATTTAGAATATATATAAAAATTATAATTTTTAAAAGAACCCAATTTTATATATACGATATATTCCATCATCAAGTGAAATTGCCAAAAAATTATAAATGAATTTAAACGAAAATGTGTCATCATATATAGAAAATATTTATTTTTAATTTTACGCAAATTATATTTGTGTTTGGTTTTTTTTTTTTAAACTAAAATTAAAATACTTTTCTTTTATGATTATAATTTTCATACAAAAAAAAATAAAATAAAATATAGAAAAGAATTTGGGTCATTCATTCAGTTATATAACTTTAGTATTCATTCGCGTCATTATATTAAATCGTTTTTCAAATGAAAAATAAATAATTCTTTACACTAAAAACGTATATGGATTTTTTAACAATTCTTTTATTATAGTATAATATATCCTTACAAAAAAGAACAACAAACGAAGGTGTCTCAAATATCACAACATGCATATATTTATAGTCTTGTAAAGAAATACCTTCAATTTATTTACTCTATATTATATATAGTAAATTACAATTGTATTTTATATATACATATATATATAATTATTTGTATATATACGACGCTACCTAGACCTCAATTACATTTGTACAAAAAACAAAATAAAAATAAATAATACAAATAATGATATATTTATATATATATATATATATATATATATATATATATAAATTAAACGCGGTGGCAAAATAAATTTAATTAAGTTGCGAAACCGCAAAATTAATGCTTAACAACATAACGTATATATAATAATAAGTATATTTATGCTATAAAAATATACCTTTATATTTATATATACTTATATCATTTTGGTTTTTATTTTATTCTTCCTTTTTTTTTTATTTGTTTATTTGTGTTATATTTTATTCCTTTTGCTCGTTGAGTTTCTTTTACACTATATATATGTGATATTCGTTGTCTATCTATCCGCATATACTTTAATTTTTTTTTAATTTTCATTTTTAATACCTATTTTATATTTTTCTGATATTTTTTATCCTAACATTATATTCTTTTGAAACTATTTTGCATCACATTCACATCTCAAAATTGTATAATAATAAAGTGTGTTTAAAGTTTAAGTTTTTTATTGAATTGTCATGAAAAATTATTATATACATGCATCAGCATTTAATTGAACAATTAATTATTTACTTATGCATACGCGTAAATGCAAATAATACTCAATCTATTTATATATGTATGTAGTCATTCAGCGGTTAAACAAAATTGAAATGATCTGTCACTTAAGATGGATTTTTTTTATTTATTATAAATTCTATATATTGTACGATTTCATCAACTTTATATAATATATTATGTATTAATTATATCATTATATAGTAAAATTAAAAATCATATGGGGAAATCAAAACTATAGAAGATGTGGAATATCAACTAATTTTCAAAAAAAAAATCATTTATATCTCAATAAATAGATTTTATAATATGTGATGATTATCAATATTTTATTTATATAGATATATATATATATATATGCATTTTTTGAAAAGAAAAATTAATATATTATATAATTGAATTCCATTCTATTATAGTAAAAATACAATTATGGTAAAAAAAACACAATAATTCATCATCCCGCACTTATAAACAGGCGGATCTCCATAGAAAAATATTGATTAATAAAATAGAATTGATTTGAATATACATTAAATTAATATTTTTTGTTCTTCTATCATTTTACAAAATATATTGATTTTTCTCTACCATAAATAAATAAATAAATATATTTTCTGATTGTAATGCATACTTGCTGATTTTTTTTTGTTTTCTATTTTTATATATATTATTCCTTTATTTATTTCAATTGAATTTTTAAATATTCATATCAATCATTTTAGAAATAAATAAAATAAAATATAAATGAATATGTTTTTTTTTTATTTATAAATTAATTCGTTATACACAAATAGAATTCATGAAAATAGAATAATAAAAAAAAATATATATAAACGTTGATTGTAATTTATGTGCGATTCGAATTTATTTTTTTTTTCTATTATTTATAAATACGTACTTTAGTTTCTTTATTTTATATATATATATATAAATATATTCAAAATTAATAATTAATCATTTAAGTATATATGTACAAGTAAAAAAAAAAAGAAAAAAAGTTAGTTAAATAAAAATATTTGAAGATTATACATATATAGTTAAAAGAATTAAATGAATACTATATTGTTTATTATTATTTAAAAGTATTCAAGAAAAATGAAAAATATTTATGAACTAAAAGTTTATTTTATTAAATAAAAAAAGAATAGCAAAAACACGCACTTATTTTTATTATATTTTGGTTCATTTTCATCGTATTTCGTGGTTGTTGATGGAATTTATAATGAATGTATATATGTTATATTGTTATGCCCGCGATTATGTAAAAATACATTTCAAAAGAATATATTTTATTTTTTTTCGTCCAAAAATTTTACATGGTCATAATGAGTAAATATATATATATGAATTTTTAAACAAGCACAGTAAAACACGCAATTTTTTTTGTTTCTTAGCATAAAATTGAATAATTCAGCAAAAATTAGAATCGTTTTCATTAGGTTTTCAATTTTTCCATAATTTTATTTTGAATTTTCATCAAATCAATTCAATTTTTTAATTGTAAACCTGTATATTAAAAAAAAAAGTTAATTATAACATGTTTTTTAAGGCGAACCGGACATTTTTTTCCATATTACGAAAAAGTATAGGAAAATTTAAAAGGCACAGACCAACAACAAATTAATTATTTTCCAAAAAAAATTTAAGATATTTTTCCAAACAAAATTTTCTGAAAAATTCAATTTTTCAAATTTTCTTCAATTTTCCGGAAAATTTAATTTCGGTGCACGACCAAATTTTTCATAACATATAATTCATTATTATTTTCATTGCCCTATGTGAACAGACATTTTACTTTGTAATGTAATTCAGGTGAAATTTCTTATTGAAACATTCAAAACTTTACACTACATAAAAATTAAATGGTTTCTATATAACCAATTTTCTTAATAAAACAAAATTAAAATCCAATACAAAAAAAAAACAAAATTAACATGATAATAAAATATAATAAAACATCCATTATACATTTTATGTGCATTTATCCGCGTACATATATTGATTTATAATTATCCAATTATCTATATATATATATATTTAGGATATATATTATATTATTAAAAGAAAAATTGATTTTCAATTTCATTCCAAATGCCTATATGTATAAAATATTTAAGTATATATGTCTGATCTGATCTGATATATATAAATAAATAATAATTTCCATTTAAAAAAGGTAAAGTGAAGTGATTATTTGAAATTAAAAAGTATGAAAATAATAAATGCAATCTTATATATGATGAAATGAACTACCCCGCAAATTTATACATATATAATATTTACTAAATTATTATTTTAAATGAAGTGAAAATATTTGAATATAATTATTTGGTATTATATACCAAAAAAAAAGATATAATAATATTTGTTATAATTAAAAAAAAATAATTTCATTACAACGACTACCGGTTTTGTTTTTAAAATATAATTTTGTATAAATTTTTTTTTTATTGTTGTTAATGTCCGCTTAAACATTGTCCATGTAATAATAATAATAATAATTATAATTATAATGAGAGATTAAACAAAAAAAACAACAACATATAATTTTTTTTTTAAGAATAAATTAATATTAAAATAAAATTTATAAAGAAACAAAAAAATTGTTACACAAGAACAAGAATACATAATATTTTCGTCGTCGTTGTCGTCGTCGTTGCCTTCGTCATCGGACCTCTTCGAAAGTTTTTCATTTTTCTTTTGCTGTTTTTGTTGCGTATACATTTTTTTTTATATCTTTATATGTATATATAATAAAATAATTGTTTAATAATATTATATGATCGTAATTTATATAGCAATATAACGACAATCTATATAAATATATATACGCGCAGTGATCATGATGATTGTACTCAAATGATGTTGATTATTAAATGATGTATATATATACTGAGGCTGACTGAAAGATGATCATGTTTTGGTATTTCATTTGATGATGATGGCATATTATATTATAAAAAAAAAAATTGTTATGTTTTATTTTTAATTTTCCACAATATCAAACAAATATGGGAACGACGACTATACACTACATATATATATATATCCAATGATATGATGTATATTATAATTGAGACCCGCCTTCTTCTTCGCATCTTCTGCATATTATAATATATAGTGTAATTTTTTTTTTTTCATTTCTTATATTTATAAATATAAATATACATATATATCTATATATAGAATACGTAACACCAGAAGTTCTTTTCTTTTTTTAATGTTATAACTTATTTGTGCTTTATATTTTAAAAATATATATATATTTTTTTGTAATTGTATGAAGCGTGATTTTCTCTTAATTATTTTTAATCATATTGGTTTTTTTTTTGTTTTCCAATCGATATACTATTAAAATATATATTATTTTATTTATGGGGTTTTTTTTTTTATTTCAAAACTACAGTTTATCTATCAGGAAAAATCATTATCGACAAAAATTTCTTACACAAATTCTAAATTCCTTTATATTGAATTTAAAACAATCCAATAACAAAAACCAAAGAAAAAAACATTTATTAAATTTTATTCCACATTCATCTTATATGTATAATTAAAAATTAATATTTTTAAATGTCTTATCTATAAAAAAATATCTTATAATCTTTTTTATATATACCAAAATTTAGATATGAATTTAATAAACCAAAAAATAAAAATATTTTAAACAAAAACCTGTAATATTATAATCAGATAAAACACATCAATATATTAATATATATATATTTATTAATATATATAGATAGGAAATATAAAGAAGAAGAAAAAAAAAATACAACATCAATAAAACATGTTAATATACGCGAATCTCATAAAAAAAACAAATAAAACAACAAATAATTATAATATTAATATGGAAAAAAATAAAAGTTTTATTCATATGAAATGTTTTTTTGTATATACATACATATTTAATATAAACAATATATTGATGAGATGAAGTTTTAGTCCATATAATACGTAGTATTATTATGTATATTTAGATATCATAATGTATATATATTTTTTTTTTTGTGTATATAATAAAATAAATATATTTTATAAGGTGTTATTAAATGAACGATTATTTAAAATTATGAGATCGATTTTATTGTATTTTTAAATTTATATAATAATTAATTTTATTTGTGGTGTTTTTTTTGTCTTTTTAATTTTAATTTTACTCTTTTATTAATGTGATACATTTTTTTTTCTTTTGTTAATTCCTTTATTTAATGACTTATTTTTTTCTTTTGATTTTTAAAATTTTTAATTCTTAACAAATCTATTAAAATTTTTAATTGTAATAAAATTTGTTAAAAAAATGTTAATTTAAAGACCCTTGAATAACTATATTATAAATATAGATCAAAATAAAATTGAATTGATATCAAACAAACAAACAAAAAATGGCAATTTCTTATACATATGATTATATCTATCAAGGAAAAAAAATAAAGAAATTTCAAAAATCCTACACAGAAATTGTACATTTTACATAGAATGATACAGAAATTTAACATGTTTAAAATAATTTATTTTTTATTGTTTTTAGATATAAATATTAAGATATATACGGTTTTCAAATGAAATATATATATATAGAATGTTTTGTTTTCTATTTTATTATACTATGTAAGTATAATGACAAGAAAATGTAAACTGCATTTGTTTTTTATTTTATCTATTTTTAACAAACAAATTATTTTTGAATGCGTGGTCAATAACATGTATATATAATATAATAAAAATAATAATAATAATGTTAGAAAATGTGTAAAGTATAAAATGTTATTATTTTCTATATTCTTAATCTGAATATCTAGATACGATTTTCTGGATAAAAAAAACAATTATTCTTATGTATGAAAAAAAACGTAATATATTGTTATAATTTAATCAGCAAAAAAATCAGCATAGTGTCGATCAATAAATTTTCATATTACACTCAGAAAATAGTTTTGAATCGTATAAAACCTAGCTGAAAATGAACTCAAATAAATAAAAGCGTTGTATTTTTTTTAAACAAAATTCATTATGTTGAAACTTACACTCAATAATTTTATAACAATATTAAAAAAATAATAAATAAATTAATCAAATAACATTATTGTTTTTTTATATGCGAAAACAATTTATGCTGTATAAAGAAATTTTCATTCATTCATAAATATGTTTACCTCATTTAAAATTCAAATTGCATATACACATAATATTATAATAATGATATTTTTTGTTTCTTTATTATATACACAATACTTTAATATCATCGCATGAATGAATATTAAATTGTTGATAATTTACGTAACGCACAGTGTCTATAGATTAACATAAACGACATTGCAAAAAAAAAACAGAAATATATTCATAATCAGTTTGTCTAATATATAATAAATTATCTATCATATACTCAGTATAAATAGATAATTTATTGGTAAACGTTTAATTTAATTTTTTTTCTCGTTCAATTTCAAGTTCAAGTTCAAATTTATATTTATTTAAATAAATTATAATGAGTTAATATATTTTTTGTTGTTGTAAGTATACATATAAATAAATATTATTGTTTTGTAATATGCAAAAAAAAACATTATTTTATATTACTTGATAATTTATTACAAAGGAGAAATAATTCCACAGTTATGTAAATTTTGCAAATACACACATTTTTGTAATTAACAAACTTTGATGTCTCTATATAAGCGGGGTTTGTTTAAAGTTGTATAATTTATATCAGAAATAATGCGTTTCTTCATAGAATTAGATCAACATCGTATTTATCTATAAATAGATAGATATATAATGGATATTTAAATTACATCAATTTTTGTATTGAAAGATAAACTACATTATTTTTTTTATATTCTACGTAAAAAAAAATATTCAAAACCTATATATATAATTTATATAACAATATTTTTTACATGCAAACATTCAAAGATATATGCATAAATCAATCTTTATGGCAAAATTTACAAAAAAAATAAAAATATTTATTGTAATATAATTATAATAATACACATATTTTTTAAAATCTATTTTTTTTTTTTTTGCTTGTACATATAACTTCATAATACATTTGTATATAAAATGTACAAAGAAAAGGTATATTTCATTATAATAATATATATAATTTCTTTGACCTACTGCCAGATTGAAATTATGGATAGGAAATTTTCTTTACATTTATTTTTTCTCTTCATTTATTATTCTATATATGTATATGATATATACATCCATCCATTCATACACTCATGGCCAATGTTAATCGAATCGGTTTACTGTCCGTAAAACCTTGGAATTTTATTTTAATGAAATTGTGTAATCAGGCATTGTGAATTTATGATGCATTGTGAATACTTTTAAGTGATTTTCGGAGGAATCACGAAATATTAAAAATCCTTCAGCCTTTTTATAAGATTGAGCGACTATTTACAATGTACTTACCCTTAATATACTGTTGTTAATCTAATAAAAAAACACTACAATGTTCGATTAAATTTGGCCAAAAGTGTATATTTTTATTTCTAAATATAATGTGATGCGATGACGTGAAAACAATGTGAATGAATGTGGTTATCATCATATCGATTGACTATATATAATATACATATATTACACAATTAAATCTGAATATGTATTTATTTTTTATAGAAAAACAAAAAAAAAATAATAAAATAATATTGGCAGAAAAATAAAATGTAATAGATTTCATTGTATAATATGATAATATTCAAAATCATATATTGAAAAATATATAGCATGAATAGAAGCAATTTTCATTTCTTCGTGATACAAATAATTTATTAGAGTATAGTTATATTTATATTTATATATACTTTGTGTTCCAATATATAATAATGTATTAAATAATAGATATAGTAATATATATATAGAAAAATTCGCAATTCCAATCAAACAACTATTAGTAATATATGTATGTATTTCTTCGATGTATACCTATACATATCGAAATATATATGTTGATATTATAAAAGAAGAAAATATATATAATGTTAAATAATAACAAAAAAGTCCCATAAATGGATCTGTATATAAAATATAATATAAATGATAAAATTACGTATAATAATAAAGTATTATAAATATAAATACATACATACATATACAGGAAAGAAAGCATTAGAAAGAAAGATAAACCACACGTAAAATATAAATTCAACTATAAAAACCAAAAAAAGATGTTTATTCTAACAGAACTTTGGTTTTTTACTATAATATTATTTTGTATTTATATTTTATACAAATTTATAATATTCTATATATGAATTTTTTTTATTAGTTTGTTGAATGATATTTTTTTACCTCACTATACTATACTTATTATTATTATATAAATTATATTCATATATATAAATGTATGTATATGTGTGCCCTTTTGATATGCAAAACATATTGTTAATATTTTTTTTTTATTATTATTATTATTATTTTCATAAATAAGTCAATTATTTCATGTTTATGGATATGTGTATATAATATAAGCGATTTTAATGCAATGCACACGATTGCTTCTCGCTCAATTTCGATGATGATGGATGATGGTAAATATATAAAAAAAAAAAAATTGTATGTATGGATGGAGATAGATGGATGGACAGAAATAAGCCTAAGGTTAGAAATTGCAAAGTTTTATATATATATATATATATTATAACATAATAATATTTAATTCAATATATATATATATATGCCATGTATCAAATCGAATAAATCTATATATTTTTTTATGTTAAAAAATTTACATGAGCTGAATACCTAATAGTGCACAGTTGTGTATTTGAATATATCTATATAAAAAAAGCACATATATGATGTAAAGATTGAAAAAACGATAGCCTGAAGAGAAAATATATTTTATATAAAAGATTAGAATTCATCAAATTAGTTTTGTATATATGCATGTATTATATAGGTATATATACAATTGTCTTTCATCAAACTGCGAGAATATATATATATTTAAATATGTATTACATATTAATATTGCTGGTTGTTTGCATGTACAAAAAAAGAAAAATTCTTTATCTCTCTTTTTTTTTTTTTAAAATTATTATAATATATCTATGCATATATACAAAATAAAATCTATACACACATTATTGATCTTTTACACATCTTATATAGTTTTTTTTTGCTTATAAACATACAAAAGTATATATAATATTTATGTATAGACGACAGTTAAAGTTATAAGTGGCTGTAAGGATGCGGTTTTTTGATGCATGATTGAAGAGGTTTGATGGGTATTTATATATTTTATATTTACCAAACAGAATATATGCGTATATATATTTAAAATATATTTATAAATACATATGTGCAAATTTGATGTCCATAAAACATGACAGTATAACTAAGTAAGTAAAAAATTAGTATTTGGATTCGCGGCATTTGGATTACATTAAATGTAAATATAAAACGTTTGGTGTTAATATTGATTCAAAACTAACTATTTTGTTATTCATAAATTGTGTTTTGTAAAATATTTTTTCTTTTTATTGTTTCAATCGATGAAATGTTGTTGTGCTAAAATAAAATAGAGGAAAATTCTATCAAAACATCAGAAAACTTATATGTTAGAATACTTTAACATATTGCCTCTTTAAAATGCAAAATTGCATTATATAAAATTCAGTAACAGTAACATATATAGAATTGAGTAATATGTTTTAAAATATATTAAGCTGATGATTATTAAGATGTAATTGTCCACTCCTTAAATTTATTTTTCATCATATCTTCATTAAATGACAATAAACATATTTTTTAAAACTTATTCTTAACGTTATGTGTGTAAATAAACAAATCTATCGATATGTCAGTAATATAAAAATCAATTTTAATATTATTAATTAATTTAATAATTTATGTAAATGTTTAAATTATACAGAGCGCGTATATAGCAATTGCTTTTTTGTGCCTATCATCCTATCATATGTATGATACATCATAATCGAAATGTATCGAATAACTTCCATATTATCTTATTATATATGTATAAATATCAATAAATAATACTCAAACACACAAGAAATAAAAAATATCTCCAATTCACATAATAATCATGAAATATTTTCAATAAACTTTGGCTTTTTATACAAAAATAAATCTCTATAATTTTTTAATTTTTTTTTTCTTCTTCTTCTTCCTCCTCTCCTCCTCTTTAATTGTTGAAATAAAAAAAAACGATATAACACACATAAAATAAAATGATGATGATGATGATTAACTCTTTTATTATTTTTATAATTATATTATTATTATTTTTATTATTATTTATATAAATATTTTATAACATTATAAGGATGGTCTTCATCAAACTATTTTTGTTGCATATATTCTTTTTTTTATAATATTTATATTTATCATTTTTTATAACATTAAAAATAAAAGTATTATATTACAAACGTGTGATTTTACAAGAGAAATATGTAGTAAAATGATTATATACATAAATATTTTGAAAAAAAAAATATAAAAAAACAAACTGAAGAATATATATCGATATATAAAAATTGGAAAAAAATCTATTATTATTATTAATTTTGGTTTTTACAATTCTTGTATATATTTGTGTATTAATTCAATAATTTATAGCTATTAGTTGAAGTGTCAAAGTAGATATTAAATCGTTAAATCGTTTTTATTAATAGAGATGTTGTCATATATAACAACATCCATATATATAATAATGGATGAAAATATATTCAGGTATTTTCAAAATCTATAATAGGATAGATCTTTTGTGAATATGAGTAAGAAAAATATTGTCCATTTGATATTCTTGCACATGTATAAAATATACACTATAAAAAGAAGAAGAAAAAAAGCACTTAAAAAATATTTTTTTTATAAGTAGGTATATATCTTTATATATGAAATTTACATATGAATTAATAAATTTATTTCATATTTAAATTCTTTATATTCATATATATTATATTATTGAACGCATATATAGAGAAAAAATATCTAATACTATATATAAGATATGCATATATTTAATAATTTAAGATGGTCAATGACCATCTTAATGATGATAATAATAATACAATCAACACACTTAAACAGATCGAGAGATATAAATGTAAGTTATAATCAGATATAATTATTTGCTTATAGACGTACAATTTTTAAAATTTAATTTAATGATGAAAAATTATTATCTAAATTAATGTTTTTCCTTGTCAATAGAAAAGTTATATGCATTTATATATTGTAAATCGCATTGTCTATATGATTAAAGTACGATGGATGGACGAGATATATAATAATGCGAACAACATAAATAAATGTATATAAATAATTTATTTTTAATTAAAATATAATTTTTTGTTTGTTTATACAATTATTTGTGATAAATTGACCTATAAAAATTGATATTATAAATATATACGATTGATATAATATATATTAGGTTTATTGACCATCAAGCTTTTCCATATATACATTTATATATTGATTTTTTTCTAACGGCTGCTGCACTTACTTTTTGTTATATATTACTTTACCAATAAATTCTTTAATGAAATCTATCAATTAATTTATAATGCATGTGTCATTATCGCATTATGTATATATAAAACAATTTTTTGTTTAAGGATATATATTAAAACAAAAACAACAAAACAAAATAGAAAAGAAATCATTGTAAATTTATTGATCCTCTTTTAATTCTTTTAATAATATATTTATATATATGTATTTTGTTCATCTATATTTATCGTAATATTATATTATATTAGTATATCAATAAATAACTTTGCCATATATGATCAAAATATTCAATAAAATGACATCGATTCTATAAATTGTGTATGTTTTTTTTTGTATTTTTCACATAAACAAACACATTTATATATGACTATACCTATCATAAAACGATCATATAGTTATATAACATTTATTGTTTTTTTTTGTAGTTGTTAAAACTTTACTAGATTCTCATCATTTATCTATATAGCTCTATAGAAACAACCGTTTTATAAAATCATAATAAAATATTAAATGAAAAATAATTTTTATTATATATAAAATAGATTCGATATCAAACGCATAATATCGTCTTATTTATATTTTTTTATCAATAACAATATAAGTTTAATTAATCGCACAAGTATATAGGTATATTGATAAATATATATTATATTATACAAAGAATGATGTCGCGTCGTCATAAAAATATTCATTTTTTTTATTGAGACAATTTGATGAAATAAAAAAAAATAAATAAATATTAATCTTCATAAATTAAACATAAGTATAATATATATATATAAAAATATATATAGCTATTTATAGTTATAAGTTTACTATCCTCGCAGTATATATAGTTAGTTGATACATGTGTATACAATTAGCAAAAACAAATATATGATGAAATAAAAAATACAATATTGATTTAAAAAATTTATTTTTATAAAAAGGATAGATTTATGATTAGATTTTATACTATTAAAATTAGTTTTTTTTTCTATCTATCTATATGATAGAATCTGTTTTTATAGACTTTATACGCTATAAATATAAATAATATCATTTGTAAATAATGTAAAAAAAACATAAAAAATAAAATGAATATATAGACAAAAAAATAAAAGGATATAAATAATAGTAATAAAAAAAATCAAATTGCGTATAAAACAATTTGTTTTTTTTTTATATATAGTCTTATGCGGTTGTTATATACAAATATTTTACATCACTTATTTTATATATGGTATATTCGAAAACACGTATAAACAATTTAATACCCAAGAGATCAGCAATTCCATACGCATATTTTTTTATTACATTTTTTTGCGTAATAATACACTTTTTTTTATAATGAAAAAAAAAATGGCTTAATGATAATCGTATAAATATCTTTTTTCTGTTTATATTTAGAAAAAATATAAATAATTTAAAAGAAAAAGGTAATAAATAAGGAAAATGAGAGAGTTTAAATGAAGAAAAAAATATAACATTTATATTGATTTTTTTTTATACTTAAATAAATATAAACTATGTAGGTATATAAAAAAATAATAATAATAATGGTTATAAATATATTCATCATATTTATATCCTTATATATATATAAAATGTTCAAACAAAATTCCTTTCTGTTCGAAAAACATTGCAATATCACATGCAAAAAAATAAAAATAAATTCGTATATTTGTTCAAACAATTATATAAACAAAAATTTTTTGACATATGAAAAATTTATGTTAATATATTTATTAATACTCAATTTAAATTTTACGTTTTTGTTTTTTCTTCAATTTTATTTATTTTTTTCTGTATATCTACAACTTTTTTTAACCACGAGTAACAAATATGCATTTATGTTTATTATTTTATTATTATTATTACTTCAGCAAAATAACCAGTTAATGGTTCTAAATGAAGTGCATTTTTTATGATGCATTGACACACAGTCTCAGGTACATTTATACATATATATATAATATTTATAACGAAAAGATGATAATAAATAAATAAGTCATAAAATTTTGTTAAAAAAAAAAATATGGACACTGCAGTATGAATACTTCATAAATATATAATAATATAACAAAATTTAATAAAAAATTAATGAAATATATTTAAGATTTTTGTGTAAAATATATAAAAGAACTGTTTCATTTTTTCTTAAGTTGTATACACGCCATACGAAAGATTAAGTGTAAATTTTGTTTATTTTTTTTATACTAAGAACAAACACACTACTTCATTGATTCAAATAAATTATTTGTTTATTTATGTAAAAATAACTAAAAAAAATTTGTTTTTTTTATATGTTGATAAATATTCAAATACTCTTTGCGTATATATCATAATAACAAATAAATTATAAAAAATTATACAATAAAAGGTTAAATATATATTTATATATTGTATAAGAAGAGGCACGTTTCTTTTTTATTTTTGTTAAGCAACCCCCGCAAAACTGTCATAATATATGCATTTTTATTTTATATATATACAATACGCACATGTGAATTGAACAAAATAAATTTTATTTTATATATTTAAAAGAAGAAAAAAAACGCGAAAATTAATATGGTTTTTAAAGTATGGTATAATAATAATAATAGTAATAAATAAAAATATACAACTTAAAAAAAATATGATATATTTGTCCTTATACGCAAATATTCATTTTAATTGTAATACTTTTCGACAGGTAATAATTTTTATATTTTATGTTATATATTATAAAATACTTTGAAATTTTTTTTTTTATTAATAATCTTCTTTTATTTATATGGTAATATTTGTACAAATTCTCATTCATGATTTTCACTACTTACTACAAAACAACAGAAAAAAAATACAACAGAAAAATATTCACACTGAATTTTAAAATTTACGATGACATATTTCATCGATAGGTTTATATTATATATTTATTTTTTTTTACAAAGATGTAAACAAAAAATTCAATAAAAATATATATTTATACTTATGTTATATATTAATCATTCATTTCAGCATTTCAGTCATTCATAGCATTTTCTCACAATATAATCGTATAGTTATTTATTCTATAAATATATTGTGTATTCAAATACGTTTAATGTGCAAACTGTTTTTTTTTTGGTTTTCATGAAATCAAAAAATAAAATAAAATTTTTCCCAATACAAAATCCATTGAAATATCTCAATAGACTTAAGCGACGAACATTTTTTTTCAAACCATTTGGTTTTTTTAAAATATTTTTTTTCTTTAATTTTTGAAATAATAATTATTTAATAATTTACTAATTTAATTTTTTTTTTATTTTATATCTATTTACAGGTATGTTTATTGAACATCTTTTGGCAATATTTGTGATACAAATTTTCGTATTATATACATTTGGTAAGAGTTTAAATCTATATTTTAAATGAAATGTTTAAAATTGTATATAAAATTATATCAATCTTATATTTTTGCTGACAAGTAAAAATTCCATTACATCTCACATTTTAGTAAAAATAGATCATATTAAAAAAATTATCTAATTGCAATTACAAAAGCTATATATTAATATTTGTTTATAAATGGAAAAAAAAATATTGAATAGAAAAATTATTATGTAAATACGAACCCAACTGAATAGTATTATAAATAAAGTAAATAAATAATTTTTATAATATTAATAATTATTATAATTATTATAATAACATAACTATATACTAATAATAATAATTATTATATTTATAATAATAAATAATAAAGTAAAAATTTTATCGTAAATCATGTCTAAATAACTGACAGTTTTACTGCAATTTCGGAATATAAATTTTATATACATATTTTTGTATATTTTGCCATGTAAATATCATCATATATGAATATATTAAAATATTCTATATATCATATATATGTATACATCGCTCTTTAAACACACGATATGTATTTATATATATATTCTATAAAGTTATAGCTCCGGGATATTAATGTCTTGCATATATAGATGCATATATATATACATTTATATATTGAAATAAATTTTTTTACTGTCTTTTATAAATATAAAATATGAATACATATAACTATAATAATAATAATAATATGTATATTTATAATAAATATATACATAAACGTTATAGTGTTTTAAAAAAAAATTTTATAAGAAAAATATATATGCGCGCATAAAAAAGGACATCACAAAAATGTATTTTCAATATCTTTTGAGGTTTTTATAACGTAAAAATAAAAATCAGATAAAAAGATGGTAGTTAAAAAATTAATATAAACGTATAATAAAAGAGTTTGTGCAGGTGATTTTAGATTATTAAATAAAATTTATCTTGAATATATTTTTTATATAACACACACCTGAATGAGTTTCTATTCGTAGCATATATTTTTAAATGCGTATTCTTAAATTAATTTTTACACTTTTCATTATTGAATTTTTTTTTTTTTTATTATAAAAATTAACAAAATTTTTAAATGAGTTAGATTTTAATAAATCTTTTGTTTTGTTTTTTAATTCGACACCTAATTTATATCTTATACATCTAACAAGATTCGTATAAGACAATTTCTTTGAATAGTTCTATTTTCTATATATTAAAACATTTTTTGTTTATTAATTTTTATATTATTTATAACAATTCATTTCCAATAGCAATAATAATATTTTACATTAATTATATATTGAAATTATAATGACATTCGATCCTACACTTTTTATAAACTCATTATAAATATATAAGGTGGTTATTATACGTTAATTATATATGGTAATTATAATTGTTTTTTATCTGTTTTATATCGCGCAAATAAAATGCAATAGATATTTGTAGAAATAAATACCTTTTGAAATACATAATAATATTAATTATTATTGTTATTATTATTATTATTATTATTATTACTACGATATATTTTTATAACTGTGTTTTAAACATATTTTTTATATAATATATGATAAATTTTTAATAGAAAACAAATTAAATTAAATTAAGTTATAAAATTTAATTTCATTTAATTTGTGTTTTGTAAATTCTAATATAATAATTTATTTTTTATTTGCATCAACTATATGCTGCTTAATATTATATATATTTAATATATTAATTTTTGTATGCAAAATAAACCAAAAAAACAAAAATATTAATTAAAATACATTACATATGTTAATTATATAAATAAGAAATTTTTAGTCATAAAATTTTATGTTAAAAAAATTGATTTTTCCTCTATATGTATATAGTGAATAATAAGTGAATAAGTGATTAAAATATATTATATACTCTTTCTCTATATATATATTTATATACAGCTTTAAATTTCCATTTATATTTACCACATTTCAATACAAAATGTACAAAAATATATAGTTTTGTGTATGTTATATTCTTTGTATTGTATATATATTTATATATAAAAAAAATTTTAAAACTAATATGTGATGAAGCTCTAAAATGTTTAAAATATTATTAATTGCAAAATTTGCATTTCCTATACACAAATATTATATATTTATAATATATGATGTTTAAACAACAAAATAGTTTATGTATACAGTCTGTCATATCATATTTATATACATATCATATATATATATAGATAGATATATACGCGTATTAAATATACATATATATGAATGCATTTAAAAAAAAAAATTTATAAATAAGAGGAAAAACAGTAACTGACAATTGACGACGATTCAACACATATTTTTAACGCATGAGAAAATCGATTTATAATATAAATTGTATATCCATAATTCGACGATGATGTATCACATATATATGTAGAATAAATTATATATATCTAAATATATATACATAAAAGTTTTAAGCGAGTTTTGTGTTGTAAGCGCGATTGTGGGATAAATTATTGAAGCAGAAAAATGACTATATGATTTTATAATAATTTTTGTTTTTATTTAAAAAAAAAATCATATAGTAGAAAAAAACTTAATGAATGAATAATAATTTTTTTTTTTTTGATAAATGAAATGGATTTTGTTAATTTAATTCCTTTATTTTTTTTTCTATACATTACATTTATATATATTTATGTATTGTATACATATATACATAACTTCACACAACGAAATTATCGTTACCGCTTCAGGCAAGATTAGTACAAAAAAATGTATAAACTATATAAGAATCATTTAATGGTTGTTTTTTAATTTTTTTATTTTACTTGTCCATTTACTCATTTATATTATATTATTTTATTTATATAATATATAAAACAAACGAAAGATATATATTTAAATTTTATATTATATAAAATATGCAACTTTTCAGATGCAGTTCAATTTATATATGTGCATATATAGAAAACAGCTTGTTTGGTAGCGAATGTATAGTCTACTTACTATACCAACAATAATAGTAATACTAAATGAATGTTATGTATATATCAAAGTTTATTCATTACCTTATACTCGATATTGAAATCATATATTGCCTGATTTATTTCGTGTGTTTGTGTTTGTATATACCTACCTATTATATGTATTAAGTAATATCATATATAAGTAATATTAATTAAATTAACCACATTTTATTTTATACGTCATTTATCATTATTATCAATGAATTCCTTATGCTATTATGAACATTTAATTACGATGATGACTTTACGAATTAAGACATATAAAATGCTACTATATACGATCGTATGTATATATGTAAGAAGATACATATTTTATTTTTTATTCTATCAATTTCTTTACATTTTATAAGATCCTCTATTTATATTTAATATTATAAAAGAATTTTACAGTATATTTATTAATTATAACTATTTTGTTTTTGCTAAATCAAATCATTTTGTCATTTTATTTTTAATAAATTATTGGCTTTATATTATTTTTTTTAAATAATATTGTAATACAAATTTTTACAAATATGGTGAATAAACAAAAATAAAATAATTGATTTAAAAAATGTTTAATCAGTTTCCATATTTTTTTAAATGGATAGCGCGCGTAAGGTAATTTTTTTGTAATGTGGAAAACAAAAATCGACTATATCATAATATGTTTTTAATATATGCATTTCTTTAAATCCTAAAAAAAAGTGTTTAATATTCGTATAGTAATATAATAATAAAACAAAAAAATAAAAAGAACCGAATGTTGACACCTTTTTTTTTTTGTTTAATTTCTTAAAAAAAATAAAGGTTTGACAGTTTGCACTTATCCATTTTATAACACACCTCGATCGTATCGTTATATATATTATATATTCATTCATTCGTATATTATAATCTGTTAAATTTGCATTGTTGGTTTTGTTGGTATATAATATTTATAGTCTTATTAATTTTTTTTTATTTTATATATTTTGAATATTGTGCAATCTACTTTAATCAGCAGGACACCTTATTTTTATTTTCTTTATACACATATGTATGTATAAAAGACACAGAGAACATAATAAATTTATTTTATGGAATGGAATTTTAAGGTTTTTTTTTGTTGTTTTGAAAATCAAGTAAACTTAAGCTAAGCAAAAAGAAAAAAGATTAACCATCATCAAGCCGTATATTAAAGAAAAAAAAACAAATAATTTTCTATATATAAATGTATACTGTGTATATATTGCACTGCTGCTTCATTGCTATTTGAGACCATTGAATATCTTATAAACTCTTGTTTGCCGATTTTCGCAAATTTCGCTCTTTTGAATTCGATTATTATTTTTTATTTTTTATTTTCTAGACACCACATTCATGTAAACATGAATACGAAAAAAAAAAAATTGTCATGTAAAACAACAACATTATAAAGGAAAAAAAAATCAAAACAAAACGGAGGAAAAAATATAATATATGTATATAATAACATCCTAAAATATATATGTATATATGCAAAGTATAGAGATGATCGTATATTTGACATTTTATTACATTGTTATGGTAAAATTGACACACTGCAACGCAAAGAGATTCGAATTTTTTTATTTTTTAGTTTATTTCAATGCGAAAAAAAAATACAACAAAAAAAAATTTAAATAAGATGAAGCTCGCGTACGCAAATATTTATTTTTATATATACATATTAAAAATATTTGTTAAATATAATAACGTTAAAAAAATATAATATATATATAAAAGAAAAAATAAATACAACATCATGTGAGAATGCTAAAAAAAAAAAGGTGATAAAATATTTTAATAATATTAATATATTTGTTATAAAAAAAATACAAGTATAATTAAATGTCATTTATTATTAATATTATTATTATAGGTACACAAATAAATATATATAAAATTTAATGTTTTAATTATAATAATGTACTTTTCTCTATAAAATTCCATATACATAATCAATTATATGTATATATGATTATAAAATTCTAATTGTAATAAAATTTTAATTTTATCGTTTCCTCTATTCGAATTTGTTGTTCGTCATATATATGATGTGTATTTATTTATTTTTTTTTGCTATATACAATACAGAATAAAACCTAAAAAAAAAAACAGGTAAATTCGATGCAGATTTTCCGATAATCTTTTTACATTTGCACTGACCGAAAAATAATCGTTTATTTATAAAAATAACTTAATAATAATTTAAAGTGATTTACCTATTAACTCGAAGATTTTTCTTTTGGTTTTATTTCATAAAATTTACTTATGAATCAAACGTTTATATTAAATAATGTTAAAGGACTTGTTAATATTCAATTTAAAAAGATTTTCCTCATCACTTTTAAATGATTTCAACCTTTCAACCTGGAAATGGATGTTTTTAATAAACTCTTTATGATGACATAGAGTCTGCAATACATAAGAGTATAAAAAAATATACACTATTTGAAAAAAAAAACTGTTAACTCTAAACCAAAAAAACAGGAGTTTTTCAAATGCTTGACTTTGTAGAACATAAACGATGGAATTTGAAAACGATATATTTAATTAAAATCGATTCTTTTGAAATTAAAAACATGAAACGTTTACATTTACAGGAACGTTAACTTTAAAATAAATAATGCATATTCATAAATCCGAATAATTTATTCAATTCTACGGATATGCGGTGAAATGAAAAACCACACACACGCATGTAATGAAAACAATAATATATTTAAAAAAATGTTAAATCACACCCCAAAGTTTTAATAACACCTTAATTAATAATATTATTATTTTATTTTATGTACTTTAAAAGATTAAATTTAACCTGCAAAAAAATAAATAATATATATAGAAAAAATGAATATCAATAAATATACTTATGTTATATACTTACAATATTTTATGAATGTTTATTGACAACAAAACGATTTTTAGACTAAAATTTTAAATTTTCTTTTAATTATATATATGTATATAATAGTTTTTATTTATATATAACTATTTGCAATATACATAATTATATATTTTAAATTTATATATACGCATATAGATTATTTTCATCATGTTATTTTTTTTACATATCTGAATGATATTTTATTTTATTTTTCTATATATATACAAATATAACCATAAATAAAATGTATAATAATAGTAATAATATATATAACTGATAATAATAATAATAATAATAATAATAGTAATAATGATAATAAGTTGGTGTGAAGAGACTTCGTTAAAAGTACTAAAATGTCATGTTTGTGACCATCAAACAAACATTTTATTATGTATACATTTATATAGGAAAATTCATTGCATTTCTGTAAATGTTTACATATACACATTTACGTATAAAAAAAATTCATAGTATTTATTTGCAAAATATATATCTGCGATATTCAGCAAAGGTTTATCTACTTTATTCTTGTTATATATTTTATACTTATATATATCCGCCATTGACATTAATAGAAAAAAAAATGTTTTTATATATAAATACAAAATAGTTGTATATGTTTGGTATATATAATATATAAATTTATATTATATTGTATTTATATATATATTTAGAAAAAAATGTACTTACATATATTCAATTGTTGTATTGTATGTAAAAGCTGCATTACTGCATCTTGTGAAATGATAATATGATAGCAAAGTTTTGTTATGTTTTTTTTTGTCTTTTATTTATATACTATATATGCATAACTTAACTTTTATTTATTCACATATATAATATATAATAATACCTTTATACATTTATATATTTTTATTTATATATATATCGTTTAGTTCTTTTCTTGTATTTACAAATATAATTAAGAAAAAATATCTTATTTTATATATATATATATAAATGCGTTTATATACATTCAATAGTACATACAATTTAATTTCTTTTATTTTTTTTTGCTTTGGCTTTTTATATATAGTTGTTGCTATATATACGTTTACGTATATGTTTTTCTCTTTACTTATCTCATTTTATTTTCATATATAGAAATACACCTCAATTGGAATAGAAAAATGTCTTTAATGTCTTACCGATCGTTATGTAAATAAACATCTTTTTGTAAAACATCATCATATTTTGAATTTATATTATTATACCTATATATATATAGGATTGTATTTATATATACTTATATAGTTATGTACGCAATTATAACACACATCGTTACATTTATATGTAAAGCATTATTATTATTTTTATTATTATTTTAAACTAAACTTTAAATTAGTTTAGTTTTTTAAATTTTTTTCCACTTTTCCTCAAATTTTTATTGTTAAAAATTATCAAAAAAGTTAGGAATTTTTTTCTGATCCATTTCTTCAATCCCTTTTCTCGTTCTGTTTCAAAATGCAATTCCTTATCGATTTTTCATTTGGAGTTTGGAGGAAAATTGAACTGCTCCCCATACAAATTCAAAGGTATTTTTTACTGCTTTATTTATACTTGCTTTTTGTTCTATATATTATTAGAGTAGGTGTTGGCATCGTAGCCAATTTCTTTTCTTGGTGTTTTTTTTTTTTTACAAAATGCCTATATATATTTTCGACTATCGTCTAAAGAAACTTTTATTTAACAAATTGATATAATAGTGTTATTGTTTGTCTATTTTTTTTCTTCTTCTTCTATATATGTATATTCTTTTGATGCATATGTACCTTCTTATTATTATAGAAATATCTAAATTTTTTTCAATATTGATTTTTCCACTTTTTTTTTTAATTTAATTTCATCTTTATGTATACAAAAAAAGATAATTGTTTTTTTTTGTATGTGTCGTGTATTTGTTAAATATAAATATTTGTTTTCGTATATTGAATGAATATATTTTTGTTTCTATGTAATAAATAATAGAAGTACGCGCGAGAACTAATTAATATTTCATTATCAAAGTTTATAATCAATTTAAATTATACAGTTTTTTTTTTTAAATATATACTTTTTCCAATTTAATAAATATTAAAATATGTAGTAATTTCTAGATTCTAGAAAATTTTTATATATAATCAATTATAAAAATGAAGAAAATTAATGTGTTGATTCAAAAAAAAAAAACAAAAAAGAAAATTAATTTTTCAAATAGATTCCTTTCATGCGTTTTTTTTTTCTTTTCAAATATAACTGATGTGTATTAAAGCGATAATTTCTATATATATATATATATTATGAATTAAATTTACAAAATCTGTATATATGTAATATATTTTATGCGATAAAATTAATTGCTTATATAGAGAGAAATATTGAAAAATTACTATATATGCAAATGAATTTATATATTTGTCTTATTTTACATATTTATATATATACAATATATAGCGACATATTTGCAAATGTACATTTAAAAACATATTAAAATTGGTAATTAAAATTAGCGATAACAGAAAATCATTAATATTTTTTCTCAGTTAAGTGTATATATATGGTATATAAATAAAACATACCAAGATAAAGTGTTTTCATATGTACACATATTCAACAGTTACATAATATTAAAATATACCATATATGGTGGAAGGATATATATGTATAATATTATTAATTACAATTTTTAATAGATTTATGACCTTTTTTTTAATATATAGTATATATATTTACAATTACTTATAGACCATTCTAAATGTGAATATTGTAAAATATAATTTAAAATAAAAAACAAAAAATTCTCTATATATTGTTTGAATTTTATGTATACAGAAGAAATTTCAATATATATATATATATATAATATAAGATGTATAAAGGCAATATAATTAACACTATATATATATTTTATATATTTTATACAGCTGTTATATACTTATATATATATATATAATGAGTTTCATGAACTTTTCTTAAAGGTTAAATAAACATTTAGTACCGTCGCATCATAAATATCCGCCAATAAATTTCTGTTTCTATATTTTCCATACATATATAAAGTATTTATCCTCATAAAAAACAAAACAAAAAACAAAATATTATGTGATTTTTAAAATCTGTCATTAAAAACAATTTTAAAAAGAAAATTTTTATTGTTTGTTCATTTCAATAATAAATATAATATATATTGATGCGATGTTAGAAAAATGAAAAACATTTCAAATCATCATTGGTATGTGTTTTGTTTTGCCTCGTAAATACAATAATTTTAATTACTATAATAACAACGTTTCTTTTGCAAATAATAAAATTAAAAAAAAACTAACTACACAACACCGACGATAACAAATTGGTTTGTGTATCTTAAATGTTAACTATTTTATTTATATATATAATTATTGAAAAAAAAACATTGCGAGTTATATGTTCGTTTTGTGACTTGTGTGTGTGTGTGATGATCAAAGATATATAAATATAAATGCGTAAATTTCAGTTTTTCAGAAGATTTTAATTATCAATTCTAAAGATCTTTTTAACCGATTCTTCTATTTTCTATGTATAGATGAAATTGTCTATATAGGATTGCAAAAGATACAAATTGTAATAAAATAATCATGTGTGAATGTGTCATCGTCAAATTAAGTTTCCATTTCATATGTGGTGATCCTGTTATATGTATATGACGACGCATTTTTATGTTTTTATTTATTAAATTCAGAAATTTTTTTTTTTTTCATTTAATATGCGATTTTTTATTTACCCCTAAAAAAAATTCAACAAAATTTGCATAAACCAAAAATTAAAACTTGTTTTATTTCATATATTCAGTTATATGTATTATTATATATGCTCTCATAAAAACAAAATGAAATTTTTAACACCTTTATTTTTTGTCTGTTTTATATCAATTTACAAAAATGTTTTTTGTGTGTGTGAAAAAGAACAAAAACTAAACACAAACAGTTTGAAGATCTACATATAATGAAATTTAATACGCATCATCAGATGATGTATTATTTTTATATTGTTTTTATTAGAATATACCACAGTATGGATGGCCATAACAAAAAGGTATGACCAACGAGAAAAATATACCAAAATTCAAGATAGTATAGAATATAAATCAATTCTTTTATATGAACGAATTTGTAAAAAAAAATAAAAAATATAAATAAAAAACTATAAAAATATACATCAAATAGAGGCATAAAAATGTTTTTTTATGTTCATTTTACAAAAAAAAAATAAAGCCATTTAAAATATTCATATAAATATTATAATTTTTTTTATTTTTTACATTTTTTTAATTTTTTTTTAATTTTAATTTCTTTATTTTATGTTATGATACGGACACGATACGATCGATGGGGTTTTTTTTTTTTTAAATTATTATTAAATTCTTTTTCAATAATTTATATGTTAAAATATTTTTATCTTAAAAAATGTTTATGATTTGGGGGGTATTTGCATTTTAATTGTCAAAATCGCAATGACATTATATTTACGTAATTCGTTTAGTGAAAGATTTAAGAATAAATACAAATCATATTATGTTGAATTCAATCATCTTCCTGCTGATTATATCATAGCTGCCAGCTTCTATCCAGTATAATGGATGTTATTTATTTATTTATTTATTTATTTATTTATTCATCAGCAACGGGTACAAGCCCTACTGCCGTTTTACAAAACATTTAATACAATATACCAAATACATAAAATAGAAAATACAAACTCCATAATGATAAAAAAACAATTAAATCAATTAAATTTAAATCAACATCAACAATTAAATTTAATTAACAATTATCATTGTTAATTAAATACATAACAATGATAAAAAACAAATAACGAATAATAGAATAAAATACAAAAAAAAACAAAAATAAAAAATCCAAAAATCTTATCATGACCAATAATAGCAGTAACACACCAACGGCAACGGCAATGGCAATGGCAATGTATATAATAATATGCTCACCCACACCATTATCATATCGACAAACGCATCCAAACAATAATATCATTATCATCACACCACAAGACGATCAGAAAAACTGGACTCAATCTCAATCCGCCAACCCGAAATATCCCGACCTTAATTTACCCAAAAACATACCCCGCGAAATACCGAAATCAAATTGATCGTTGTACTTATTAAATAATCTAGACATATTGCACAACGGCTCATATTTCCCGTAGTTTGTCCTATGAAAGTTCAGGTGCAAGAAGTTGTGACCACGTGAGCACCGAATTGGAACATTGAAATCAATTTTAGACAATTTTAGTTATTGCTAATAAATGCCAAAAACATTTTTAAATACAAATATTTTATTTTCAATTGTTATTCAATACACACAAAATAAAACCTAAAGTGCAAACTTTTTGGACTAAAAAATAAAATTACATCTTCATATTGTTTATGCGATGATGTATTTGTTTGATACCGCGAAGACTATTTATATTTGATTATTCTTCGCAGTCAATAGCAAATAATATTCTATTATAATGTTTTTCACGCACTTATATACAAATAATTCACATAATTTTTCATATCTCATATAGAATATAAAAAGAGAATATACGCATTCTATAAATACAATAATAATAATTGAATTTATATTTACAGTATTCAAACATGAAACATAAATAAATTGCGTTTCAAAATCATATCAAAATCTATTGTAAATAAATAAAAATAATAGTTCACTATATGTATATGTGAAATCGGTAGGGGGCAACACGCAAATGTTAAATGTAACATAAAACAAAACAAACCAAAAAAATATAGATATATTCGTATATAGTATATAAAATATAATTTTTGTAAAAATGATTTAATGTGAATTAATTTTTATTGGAATAAAAACAAAAAAAATATGAATAAAATGAATTAATGTTTTTTTTTACGAACGAGTCAATAATTTTTTCTATTTGTTTTATTTGTCTAAAAATATTATATTGTTGTTATTATAAGATAGATAACATCATCAATTTTTGTTGAAATAAAAGAAAAAAACTGAAGATTTTTTATTTTATAATTCAACGTCACGTCTATCAAATGATTAACATTTTTTTGTGAATATAGTATCTATTTCGTGCAGCCAATTTTAATTGTACAATATCATAAGATTTTATTTTGATTTAAAAAAGAAAATTATTTATTATGATTTAAAAAAAATAAATATAATTTAAAAATCCCTGAATAAAATGGTTAAAATAAACAAAATTGATTTTATTTCAATAATATAATTCAAAATCATTATATTTTTTCCTTAATTAAAACATTTATATTTCTGCAGATTCCATTGTTCTCTATTTAAGAACATTTTATTTACTTTTTAAGATATATAAAGATATATGGAATTATATCTATGTTTATTAGTTTCCGCAATTTCTAATGCAATCAAAAATTAAAACATTAAACAAACAATAAAACAAAACAGACCATAAAAATATATATTATCGAAATTCCGAAAAGGATAAAATAACTTTAAAGTCACCGTATACATTTTAATAAATATGGCCTATATCTAGTTATTTTTTAATATATATATAAATGCAGTTCTATTTTTGTTTTTTTTTTTTAAATCTTTCAATTATTTCTCTTGTTTTTATTCTTCTTCTTCTGCTTCGGCATATATATTGTAAAGTAATTAAAGTATAATTATTATAATATATATACTTTAAATAAAATAAATATAAATATTATTGAATATTATTTTGTATATATGTGAATATAAAGATAAAGATTTCCGTAAAATAAATTATCTAATATAATATTTCCTATATATTAGAAATTTAATGTGTATTATTATTATTATATATACAATTCCATATAAAAATTGAATATATATACAATATATATATTTCATTAACATTGTATAAATGGTATTCTTTGTATATGTATATATAGAGATGGTTTAAAAAGAAAAAAAACAACATAAATATTTGTATAATCGTGAGGATTGCGTTGCATATTTGGAATATCAACATAATAATAATAATAATAACATAAATAAAATAAATACTATATATCTAATAAATAAATCGTATATTTGTAATACAAAAAACCGTTGTGGTTTTAAATTTAATATACTATATATATAAAAATCCATATAAATAAATTTGTATTATATGGTTATAGTTATGTATTTTAATTTTTTTTTTTTGTTAAGACCTTCGCACTTTATTTTATATCTATATAGAAACAATATGTTTTTTTCTATTATATATATAAACTACCTATATACACTTTTAATATTCTAACCACAAAAGTATTGCAGCAACAGCAGCAGTGGTATAAAATATTAGTGATATTAAGAAATTTCATTCAAAAACCAAAAATTAGTACTGCAAAAATGTAATAAGATATAATTTATTATCAAAAAATAAAATATTTTTAATATTAATTCAATCTTAACGATATAATGTAATCAATCAATTTTTATATTGTATATCCCAGGGTATTTTATAATTTATACTATTTATAATTTTTATACAAATTTGAGTTGTTGTTATACAAATTGATTTGATTATTGTGCATTTCAGTAAATAAATGACTTATTTCAACGAATTTTTTTTTATTTATTATTAATCCGCAAAATTGTTTTCTATTATTATAAATAATAATAATACTGGAAATGCAGTGTAGGAAGCAAAAATAAAAAAAAATGGGTACAATTCAACAATATTATAAAAAAGATTATATATAAAAAAATGTTCCTATGGCAAAATAATAATTATATATAAAGAAAATTTTAATTTATATTATAACAAGAATAGAATTTTGTTCTTTTTTTTTCTAAAATATTATACATTATTATTAAACATATGTTCTATAAATTTATATATATAACATAATGCAATTTAATAATTATGCACAAGGTTTATACATATATATTATAACTTTTACTTGAGGCGTTATATAAATAGCAAAAAAAAAAGGCAAGATTGTATTTACAGACATTTTTCATAAAATAATAATTTACAATTAAATTCATTGTTTTGCATTCTGCAGATAATGTATTTAATGTTTTTTTCTTTTCTTTTTTATTTTTTCTTATAAATAATGTTCATTTATTTATGATATCAAAAATGATTGATATATAGTTTATAAAAAATACCTTCAAATCTGCACTAAACAATTACAACAATAAGATTTGGTAATTATACATAAGAATTATTTATAGATATATTTCTATTATATAAAACTATATGTACTTATTGACAATATATAATACCTTAAATGGCTTTTTTTATTTGCAAGAATTGTTAAGTTGATATTTGCAAAGTTAAATCTTGATATCCGGTTTATTAAGACAAAATTAGCTTATAAAAATAAAAAATAGATATAAAATATATTATGATAATTTTATCCACCATAATTTACACCACAAATATTATTTATTACACATTGGCGCCAATTTATGATAATATTTATTATTATTATTTTATTGTAGTTTAAACAAATAAATATAAAATAAAGTAGAATAATAAAAATTATTTACTATTCTATACATATATATATATAAAATAATATATGACATATTTTTTTACTAATAAAATTCTAATAAAAAATAAATATTTATTATTATATATTTATAATAATGTGCGTGTACGCCTACGAAATAAACCAAAAATAACAAAATTATTAAACAGGGTGAATGAAATTCTTAATAATTAAACCATAAAACGAATTTTTTTTAAATTATTCAAATAGTTTTTAAACATTTTTTTGTATCTGATTTGAATCTGATCTAAATATGGTCTGAATCTGATCTGAATCTGATGTAAATCTAATCAGAAATTGATGTAAATCTGATGATGATGGAATCTGATCTGAATGTGATCGAAATCTTATCAAATCTGATTTAAATTTAATGGAAATCTTATCAGAATGCAATTTGCAAATAAATCAATATGAAATAAATCTATACAATAAATTTCCACACCTTGTTATTGAAATCTACATCGCAGTTATATTGGTTATATGCATTCATAAAAAAATGTATATGCGACAATCAAATAAATATCAAAATTAAAAAAAAAAATTATATTCTATTTAATTTATTGTATATAAATTTTTGAATATCTTTAAGAAAAGCCGCTTATCTCATATTTATATATATTTTTTATGGGGTTTAACTTTAAAGATTTTTCAAAAACATTCATTTACATATATATTAAAATATTCACAAAAATATGATTTTATTGTTTAATCAATAATAATATATTTTTATTGATTTGTTCATTATATGTACGTGTCTTTGATGTGATGTTAATATCATTTCATTTTGATTTTCTTCTAAATATCTTGCAAACTATAACTTATAATAAAAAAAAAATAAATTTTAAATAAAATATAAATTATTTAAATTAAATTTTATTAAATCATTCAATTATTATATGAATTGTTTTTTTTTATTTCTAATAAATGGTTGATAAATGGGTGTGTGTTTGTATTTTATATAATATATATATATACCATATATATTATATATATTGTGATTGATAAATACCGAATAGTGTTAATATTCATGTTTTAAAACATATATATTTTATATAGTTGAAAATGAATAAATCAATACAAATAATATATGGTTTTGTTTATAAGTCATTAGCTTTTAGATGAAAATATTAGTAAATTGATATTTGAAAAATTCATAAAAATAGTTATATGCTAAACATAGGTTTCCTTCAAAACAGTTAAACGCATTTATATCTCACTTTAGTAGGTCAACGTTTCAACTATAAATCTCTATGACTGTCGAATAAAAAAAAGTTCGCGTTAATGAAATAAAAACTCTATAATATTTACATAATTCTCCTTAAAATAACATAAAATATTTTATTTTATTTTGTTTGATTAAATGTATGCAATTTTTTTTTTTATGTTTTAAATTTATCACATAAAAAATATACGCAATATATAACTAAATAAAGTACATCATTTTGAAGTGTATATATAAAACAAATTTGGTTTTTTTTTGTATATTTGATTTGTAAACATATCTTTAAATAAAATAATCAAAAAGAGAAACAAAACTGAACGCACACACAAAATCATTTGCCGAAATCGTGTCAGAAACCTCCTAAATGATTAATCGAATTTGTTTATTCAGTCAAATTGCAGTCATTGTCTGTTCTGTATATAGATATATATATAGATATATGAAATGATCGCATATATTTTCATCCATCCAAATATACATATATAGATGATATTTATCAAATCGATACCATATACACAATACATTGTGTATTTTTTTTTATTTTATTCCATTTCTGTTTATATATTATTCAAAAAAACAAAAATCATAATCTTTTTTTCACATCTTTATCATGATCACCACCGTCATGATCATCCTGACGATCATCAGAAGCACAACCACAGAATCACCATCATTATCAATTGTCTATATAAAAAAAAAGAAAAGATAACCATCATATCATCTCTCTGTAAGAAGAAAACATCTTATTCTTATGTTTTTTAATTTTTTATATATTTACAATTCAAAATATTATAGTATATGCATATATAAATATTGAATTTGTATATACACAAATATGGATATGGATGGTCTTTTCTCGTGCGGTCAAAAATTATTGTTATATATAAATCTATCTGTATATTATATAAATGTTTAAAGTTATATAAATATTCCATCAATTCATTTATATTCAAAATAATAAACAGAATTTATATATATAGTAAAAGTAAGTGTATTTAATAAACTGATTGCTTTTTTTCCCCCCGAATAAATATATTATGCTAAATATATTTACAATCAGAAAGATTTTATCAAATAAATTCATATTTATTATTATTATAAATGTTTTGTGTTTATATTCTTTATTTATATATATATTATTGGTATTTAAGCATCAGAACATAAAAATCAATACTGAAATAAGAAAGAAGAAGAAGAAAAAAAAACACACAATCATAATTACACGATTAAAATGAAATCTTTAATATTATATATTTATTTATTCGTTTATTTTTTTTTTTTTAATATATATCATGATGTTGTTTATTTTTAATATTTTTCTTTTCTTTTGCATTTACATATATTCATTTATGTAATGCAATAATAACTCGCAACAAATATATACCGCATAAATATATATCTTTCATAAAAAATGTGTTTTTTTTAAGTGAGTGAGTTATTGCGATTATTCATTGAGTTGAATGCAAATAAATATACAATTTGTATATATTAGAGTATATTGTATTTATATATGCATGCATATATACGCATACAAATCACCAAATTAAGACTTAAAAAAATGATTAACGGTATAAAAAGAAAAAAAAAGCACCTTAACACTCATTTGTATATATATATGGTATGTGTTATATTTATACAATTTATCTTCATTGATACATATTTTTTTTTTGGTTATAAAGATAAGCGATATGACTTAATTTTGATAAATGAAACCCTTTATACTATGCATTGCTGTGTGTATAATTAAATAAATATTTTCCCAAAATTTAATTTAATATATATACACCTGAAATGAACATAAATATTTTACTGCAATGACATGTTATAATAATAATAATAAAAAAAATGGATCAAATGAATATAACTATATGGAAATAAATGATTTATGAGAGATAAATCATAAATATTATATTTTGTATATAAATAAATAAACGATTTTCAATCTTTTATAAGGTATGTTGGTATGTCATTGAACTGTTTTTTTTTACCGCATTAAATATAAATAAATATGCGAATTTTATTTTATATTATAATAATAAAAATATTAAAAAAAAATTCAGATAAATTTATAATTACATAATAACACGTTGTTTTGGATATATGTATATTTTTTTTCCTTTCTTTTTTTGTTTTTAAAACACAACCGCAGCACAGACGGGTATATACTGAGAGATGTAACTGCGTTAAGAATGCACATATTGATGAATGGATAATATAAAATAGTATATATTACATACTTATATAACATACCATAGGCGGAGCGGGGAAATTTGTTTGGTAATAGGAAATTGAAATGTGATAGGAAATTTCGAAAAGCAAAAAAACCAATTTTTTTTCAAACAAAATTTTCCGCAAAATTCGGACATACAGATATAGTTTTTCTGCAATTTTTATTTTGATCTAATAATTTGAAAATTTAATCAATTTCTGATATTTCATAGAAGAGAATTTGAAAATGTCCTGTTTGGTTCGAAATAAATAGTCGATTTTCAAAAAAGTGTTCTTAAAATTTGTCCCATTTTTAATGTACTGCGTATAAAATGTTTGTACCAATTGGCCGTTTGTATCAATTGGCTTTAACAGTATCGACAATTTCTTTAAATTTTCATTGAACTCGATTGGAAAATCGACTATATCTTTTGAACCAATAAGACTATTTTTAAAATTATGTGAAGGAAATCTGGCTAACAATTTTCCAGCTCCGCCAATGTAAAACACTATAGAAATTCATTTATACATTCGCTGTATGATAAAACGAAAAAAAAATTAAAACAAAAAATGATTAATGGTAGAATTTTTATTTTATATAATATTGTCTGCGTTGTCTGCATTTTGTGTGTTGTATAAATGGACAAGATATTACAATAATTTAATAATAATTATGATATTAAAAAAATTTGTTTATTTTGATTTTATCCTTTATTGTTAATTAAAAGATTTTAAAGATCCAAAATTACTTTTCCCTGTATTGTATCACATGTAATAAATATTTCCATTTAGATGAAAACTCTATATTAGTAGAATTTTTTATAGTTAAAATAATCTTTTTTGGAAAAACTCTCAAAATATTGATTTTTTTAAAAACACCCACAAAAAAAAACTATCAAGTATTTTATTAAAGTATAAAATAAAAGTTTTATATACAACTTTTATTTTTTTTTTTAGTAAGTGAAGAAAAAAAATGATTATCCATAATTCAAGTTATAATTTGTGTATTCGAAATAAAAACTCACACCACTCACATAATACTTTTATGGGAATATTTTTATTTTTTAAATAATCCTTTTGATTGTTTACCAACAATGAACATTTTTAATCTGCTTAAGGGTATGTAGTATCCATTAATTTTTTGTTTTTTTTTCGTTTTGTTTTTACAAAATATAGAATACATCCACAGCACTTCAATTCTACATGTACATGTGCATTTCCATTTGATACGCGTAAATTTTATTATTATTATTAGTAAATACTTTTCAAAAACAAAATCATCTAAAAAGTAAAAATTACCTTATATAAAAATATATTCAATATAATAATGATTTTTATTTTTTGATATTGTTCGCGCATATATTCTTTAATACTTTGTTGTAAATTTATATTCTTTTCCTCTTCACCATATAAACATTAAACAGAATAAATTCTATCATATCATTACAATGTTTATATAAAATTCATTTTAAAATATAAATCAATATATATTGATGATACATTTTTTATCCACAGTTAAACATACATATAAGATGAGATGTAAGAAATATTTAACAATATGTATATGGGGTGCTTGCGCTCATTGCTTATATATAATATGATAATGAATATAATATGAAATTATAATGAACAATTTTTTGACTTTGATTGGATGACTTTTCTTGACTGTTCTGATGGATTTTTTCTTTCTCATTCATTGTATTCTATTATTATTATTATTTTATAGGTTTACGAATAGTTTCTATATTCATCTACATAAATATTTTTATCCATTTAAATAGAAAAGAGTGTATTGTATAAAGGTATAAAACGATAAAACGCGATATGTATAAGAGGTGAATATGCTTAAATAACTGATTGATAAATAAAAAATTATGTACTATGATGTACATTATATTCTGGTTGTTTTTTTCATTTGCCAAAAGAAAAAGAATTTATTTAGTGAGAAATTTTCTATATAGAAAATATACTTGTTATCTTTTTATATTTCAATTTTAATGGTTTTTTTGATTTCAATAAGAGCTATTGCTGCGTTGTTCAAATATAGAAATGTATTTAATGTTCAAATTTAATCCATATAAATTAATAAATTCACTTTCGCATAGATCTGCATAGATTTTTTTTCTTCATTAAACGAAATTCGTTTTAATTCTATATATTGACGAATTTAATATAAAATTCTATATATAGTTTATTATATATATTTAAATATTTAAATTAAAATATATTCTTTTGCATTTTAATTTTTTACCGTACATACATACATTTATTTATATCTTATTGATTCATTTCTACATATTCGCGATTGCAATATATACAAGACATATTAGACAAAATTCTTTCTATATAAACATATATAAAGTATTTATATGCCCACAATGGTAGTCATTAAGTTGTGAATATATATATAATCATTGAACTATATCATTATTATGGGTTTTTTTTGTATTTAATTTAATTTGATAGGTGGTTTGTTAGTTTAAAATGTAATATAATATATAAATAAACATATAAATGGTCAATGTTACATATTTTTTATACTTATACATAGATATAGAGTATATAATAATTTATTCATTTATTTATACATAATGCAAAATTAGAAATTATATATTGATGTTAAAATATATATATATCATTATATACACCCATATGATGTTATTTATTATGTCTTTATATATATATATATATTAGAAAACAGTTACATATATGTATATAGTATTCTGATATAGTTTATATTTCAAAATGTTAACATACTTTCATACAGTCTTGTGATTTCTAAAAAGATAAATACCACATAAATTGATCTAATTCTAGTTACAAAAAAAACTAAAAACTATATAGTATAGATAATTTATAAGATTTTCAAAAATAATTCAAATGATTTAGGCATATATCATTAATTATAATAAGTGATTTTTTATCTCCTAATATATATTTTCAATTCAATGACTCTATGTGGTATAGTTGATAGAAATGCCAACCTAATATTCTTAAAAATTTTTGAAATCGTCAATTCGAATTGCACTATCGAATGCACAAAATATATTTTGGGTTTTTTGGTTATTTGGTCGAATCTGAATATTCACACAGCGGTGAATATTTTCCCATATGCGGTTGATCATATGGCTAATTATTATCGACACCGTAAAAAGCAACAATTTAGGAAACCAACAACCGACGAAGGATGTTGTCGGACACTAAAACTAATTGTCGGTCTATATAATATTGATTTTTCTTTAACTTCTAATCTATTTCAATTAAATCAAAATGTTCATCCCTCTTAATTTAGAACCTTAGAAGAAAAAATTCTATATACAAAATCGATAAATCATACAATTTATAACAATAAGCAATGTTGATTACGGAATAATAATAGAAAAATTAATAAATACTCATTCATATTATGATCGTATGATGATGATGATGATGAAAAGGTCAATTATCTGCCACTTTTTTGTTTATTTGTTATTTTATGTAAAAAAAAAAATAAAAATACAATAACGTTTAGAAAAAATACAAAATAAATAATTTATAAAATATTTATTTATATATATATATATAAATAAAATAACTATGTATATATATAAAATATATCGAATGATGATTTTACAAAATTGTATAAATGCTATATATACTATACCATACCATATATATAAATATTAAAATCAAATACAAAATAAAATAAGATAAATAAATGTATATAAATAATCCATTTGATAATCTATCATGAACAATCCGCCATATGAAATAAATAAAAATTATTATTATTATTATTGTTTTCTGTGTGTGTTTTTTTGCTTTTTATCATCGATAAAATATCGATATTTATTTATAGATGATGGCATATTATATATCCAAATCTATATACGTATATATATATATATATATATATATGTAAATGCAAAGATATATACAATATTTATAATATATATACATAGAGCGCAAAGCGATACACTTTATTCGCTTTATATATAAAACTGCTTATAATACTTTAGATTTTTTTTATATATACCATATACCTTTTGAAAAAAATAAAATAAAATAATAATGCAATGGATTATAAAATTATATTTACCTTTAGATTTTTCCTACATACAATATATGCACGGCATCCCCCCGCATACATATATATATATATATATATATATATATATATATATATATATATATATATATATATATATCTATCTTTTTAAACTCCTATATAGATATATATAAAACATAATTTCCGTGACAATGCATGCCGTGCATTTTTCGCACGTATTCATTATTATTATTATATTTTGAGTACTTGTATTGTATTTTGTAATATATATATATAAAATTGACATTGTATTTATATTTAAAATAAAAAAAAAACAGAACCCCAAGTTTTATTTCTTTATAATTATAATTGAATTATTTTATGTGAGCGTAAATGTAATTATAATGAAAATAAATTTTAGATGCATTCTTTATCTGTATATTGTGAAATATTATTGAAGTAAATATCTGCTTTATTACCCGACCATTGTTTTGCTGAAGGTCAACAGACATCTTTTTGCTGTCAAAACAAAATTTCAGTTCTAACAACAGCCACTTTACCCTGTAGCAGAAGATCTGCTAATATCATAAATTCACTTCTGTTGAATCTATAAAACTATAGCAGCAGAATTTATGTAATTCAATAAAAATTATCTGTAGTTGAATCAACTCTACTATATCATGTTGTGTGGCAACAAATGAAAATTATTCTATTTTTCTTAAAATCAATCATCATCTTTCTAACGAATATTTCTCTGGAAATCATTAAAATAAAACTTATACGGCTCTAGATAATGCATATTAAATAAAGTTTATGTGCGAAAATATCTGAAAATGTTCATGAGTCAATAATATACAGAAAATATATTCGAAATGGTATGATTCGTATGCCTGCAAAAATTTTACAAAACCAAAATTATTATTTAAAATTGTTTAAAAAAATATATACTTATAATTAAATGAAATGAGAACTTTCTTTTAATCTTATATGCTAAATATAAAAATTCTAAATATATATAATTATCTATATTATTTGTATATAGAAAAATCCCTATATGACATTTCTCTATATTCTATAATTTTTATGTTGTAAAATTATTCATTTAGCATTTCATTTGTGGATAATTTTTATTTGTATATAGATAATAGTATATACATATATTGGTATTAAATTTAAATAAAATTAAAATAAACAGTTATGTTCAACATGTACACTTATTAAATATATATAATATACTACTATAATAACAATATAAGAGTAATAATAGTAATAATAGTAATAATAATAATAATAATAAGAACATTAATAATAGTATCCATTTAATATTCTATATTTGTGTGTTTTGTTCATAGAGTTCATTATATATATATATTATCAATCGTATATATACTTAAAAAAAAATAAATACAATTTTCAATGTATTCAGGCAATATCGCCACAATACCATATATTGCTGATATAGACTATATATATTTACTTGATCTCTATACAAGAGGAATGCTATTACAAAAAAAAAAATAAATAACTGAAGAAAATTGAAGAAAAATATATATTGAGTACATTTATCCATATATATATATATAAATATTTATTATATACAAAAAATATATAACATTTCAAGACCGTATATACTAATATCACTAATATTGAATCTAAAAATATGTATATCGTTTTTGACCTTTGTAAGCATTTCATTTCAATATCTACCATATATAAATATTATGGATTAATAAATATACATTAATTTTATTATATATCAATTTTTTGTTGTACCATTTTTTTTTTTTTCATTTCATTTGTTTGTATCATTTTATTTTTATGAATTCGCATATCGATCGCGTTGTACGCTGTCCTACACTACTAATAAAAAAAAATCCAATTGTATATTGTAAAAAAAAAATTTAACATTTTATATTATGTATATATTTAAAGAAGAACATCTTTTTAATAAATTCTATATATTGGTTTGGTAATAATAATAATATTATTTATCTAATTCACGATTATCTAAACATTTTTGTTTTGTTTTTGCTTTACCTTATACCTTCTTTTTTTTTTGTTACCTTATCTATAAAAAAATATAATAATAAATATTATTAAGTTGGAATGAAAACCATAATAATAATTGTTATTTTTTAGAATCAGAAAAATATTGATTTTTGTAAAATTATGAAATTTATTTATCCAATAAATTAAATAGGAATTTATTTTAAATATAAATTTATCAATTTCAACTTAAGCTGTCTACGCAGAGTTTCTAAATTTTTACAAAATGTATGTTCTTCATGATAAAAAATAATTAACATATAATTTTACAAAATAATACATTAATAATTTATTTATCAAATAAAATGTCTATAATAAAATTTAATGATTCTCATATTTATTATAACATTATTGTTATTATTATATTATTACATTATAAATGAGAGAAAAAATTTGAAATTGCAATAAATATGATTTATTTTATTATATACATATATTTATTAAACATATATATTGCGAATATTATATTACTTAACCTATCTCTAACTAACATGATATAATATTATTAATATTATAAGTGTAATGTATACAAATGTTTAAATATAATACATTGATTATTTCTCTAGTTTCAATTTTCATTGAATAATTTCTTATCTAATAAATATATATATATATATATGTATTACTGTGAATATATAAAATAACTGCATGTAAAAAATGATTATATAATTACAAATTATGAAATTGAAAGAAAAAAAAGCAGCGAAACCAAAACAAAACAATAACCTTTATTATATACATTTACAAAAACCATTCATTTTAGTATATAAAATATTTCTTAAACATATATCTATCAAGTATAAAATAGAAAAAATATATTATATTATAGAGGTGTAAAACAAAATACCTTATTAATAAATAATCAGATATTTAAAAAAAGAAAAAAAGTTTCAATTTCAATATATGTTCTTTTATGATGCATGTATAAAATCCATTAACATTCATATACAATACAATATTTATATATATATATATAAAAATAAAACCATATTATAACAACTTTCAATAATATTTAAATGTATGTAGATACATTTTCAAACAAACAACATTTTATATGTGGTATATTTTAAATGTGAATTGTAGAATTTAATATTTACATACATTCATTATTATAGAAATTATCAGTCACTGTACATAAACTAACATCATATATTATTAATTATGAATCCATTCAATAATTAATAAAAAATCTAATATAAACAAAAATCACTGTTGTTGGGTATCCCAACACCTAGAGAAGTATAACTGTGATTTCCCGGTGACGAATGAACTAAATTTAATTCCGCTTTTTACTATATATATACATATATATAGAAAAAGACGATATGACACACTAAAATATACAATTTAATTCCCATAATCACGTTCCGACTAGAATTCCATTGACAATTATCAATGAATACAAACTTTTATTCGAAAATCTATATAGATTAAAAATGCCCAGTGAATTCGTTTGAAACAAAATGAAATATCTCTAATAAGAATAATTCTGGTGCGTATGAGAGTGGTTTGGAAGTGATGAGATCAGAGGAAAATGTCTTTGAATATAATTTTTACATTTATTACCGCAAAATCTACGGAAAAAACATTTCAATTATTAACACTTTTGGAGATTTCTTTGAAAATTTTGAGATACAAAATAAAATTGAAATGGATAAATTTCAATACACAAGGGATATAAAATATTGCCCATTGTCTGTCATCGAATGTATCCATAGTTTGCTAACCCATAAATCAGCGATAAGTGGAAAATTTCAATAGGTAAAGTAATTTCGGAGGTAAAGTAACGAAAAAAATTTCATATTTCAAAACTAAACTAATAATAAGTAATTTCTGAATTAAAAAGTGCTTTTATAGTTATCAATTTGATTAAATTAATACAAATATTTCATATATGCATTTTATAATGAAACCCATATTGAGTTTTTAAATATGTCGAAAACAGAAAAAATAAATATTGGTACTATGTATCACTAATTTATCTAAAAATGATATGGAAATTGAAAAACAAAGTTAATAGTAAAATATATAATTTAAAAGTTATATATATAACTATCTATATTTTGTGTGTTTGTCTATTATTTATTATTTGAAATGATTATAAAATCGTGAATGAA
This sequence comes from Dilophus febrilis, assembly GCA_958336335.1. Classification (NCBI taxonomy): domain Eukaryota; kingdom Metazoa; phylum Arthropoda; class Insecta; order Diptera; family Bibionidae; genus Dilophus; species Dilophus febrilis. The sequence continues at coordinate 28,417,801 of OY284471.1, read as the reverse complement.
AATTGGCACTTTTATTTTTTGTTTTACTTTCAAATGGCAATATGTTATATGTATGTTTAATGGTTATAAAATAAAATCTATTTGTAATTCAGACAAAACTTTAATAAATTTTAAAGTATAGAAACAAATACAATGAGTAAAAAATATATTCATTCTAATTTACAAGTTTTTCAACAAAAATATATCCATATATATATTCAAAAATACCCATATATATAAAGAATCTCCCAAGCAAGACTGTTCATATAAACTATAACTTTGTCATCCAGTGAAATGTAATTCAAAATTTATAAAATAAAAGCTATTTATAAAATAAAATAAAATATTAACTTTTAAATTATCAAAATGACCTATATTTGTCCTAATTTAACCGCGATCTTATTTAATTAAATAAATTAACAGATATTTTTAACATTGTTAAATAACACCAAATTCTAATTTTTATTATTATAATGTTTTAAATATCCGCAATATAAGAAACACAAAATTGTACCGTACCACCTCGTATTCTTTAAAAAATATTTACAAAAATACATACATTTTTATCTAAATAATAATATTTTTAGTTTATTATTATTTTTTTTTTATTTTAACGATTTTTTAATGTATTATCTAAATAATATGCGTGCGGTGCGATAAAAATTTTCAGATAACAAACAAATCTTAAAATTCTTTCTCTCTAACTATATGTGTATTTTATATCTTAAAAATAATTATAATAAAATAATCAATGGAAAAAACAAAAATATTTAAATTAAGAAGAATAAAAAAAAATGTCATTTTAAAAATATGTTTATTTTTTCGTTTTTTTTTTTATTACCACTAATAATTTAAGTATAATTTATTATAGTTTATTATATAAAAAATAAAATATTTATATATAACAGCTTATAGTTATTCGCCCATCTCTCTCTTAAATATATATGGATTATTAAGATATTATTAAAAAAAAAAAATGTTAATTTTTATATAAAAGAAATAATATCTATATGTATTTTGCCATTTATTTATGTTTTCTGTCGTATAAAATAAAATGTTATTCATTGAATGTATATTGAATACAGATATAATATTATAATAATTTAACAACAACTTAAAGAAAGAAAGAAAAAAAAACAGCTATAGAGATAAGATTATAACCATCCCGAATAGTATGGTATGGCGTGTGTTAATTTTTATATATTGAAGATAATTTGAATTAAAAATTGTGTTTAAATTAAAAAAAAATCTTCATTCTACTTATAATAATAATAATAATCAAAATAATAACAACACATAAAAGATGCGATGAATAAAAGATGTGGGCGAATTTTTTATCTATCTATAATATTTTTTTGTGTATATAAATTATTGATAATTATATTTTATTTTTATAGTCATACTTAAAAATAATATAATTAAACTTTTATATATTATATATCGGTATATATTATTTATGTATATATAAGATGTACTTATGATTAGAGAAAATTTGTTAAAAAATATATATATCTTTTTTTTTTATTTACACATCCAAACATTATAAAAATATTTTTATTAGAAATTTCATTGTAATATGGATTAAAAATTGTTTTAATACAGCAAAGAATTATTAGATGAAAAACAATAAATGTGTCCTATATATATATTTAATAAATTTTTTATATGGCCTCATAAATAATAATTATTCAGCTTTTTTTGATCCGATATAATTTTAATCCATTAACTATGTAATATTTCTATATACAAAAAAAACTATATAATAAGTAATCATCGTACTGTATAACATAATTTTAATCATTATAATAAAATCAACAAAATTACCAATATATATATATATTAAAACCAATATATATATATATATATATATATTAAAAATGCTTTTCTCTAAAAAAAAACGCCTTAACATTGCGTTTATTCTATCGATTAACCCCTTATATATTTTAACTTTTTAAACTATGAAACATATTTAATTTATTTTTTGTACACCTAAAACATAATATTTTATATTATTATTTAGATAATACAAAAAATATTTATGTGAGATATTATTTTTATTATATTCTCTCAATTTGTATTTTATAAACAGTAAATACATAATTACATGTTGATCAAAAAAAAAACAGAAAATCCAAATCTTAAAAGCATCTTTAAATATTTGTATGCGTGTGTATGTGTTTATTTTTTTCTTTCAATTTCTTCAGAATAATATTTAAAAATCATAATTTACTGCACGCAAATAAATATAATATTCGTTTTTGTATTTATTTCATGTAAAAAAAAATAATATTATTATATATAACACCATCCATCATCCACAAAATAAGTATATTTAGATTTTCTCAAGAATTAAGTTAATAATACAAAAAAAAACATAAAATAATAAATAAAAATTTTATACACATTTGCCAAACACAATTTATTAACATAATAATCACAGTTTTACATAGTTTTTTGTTTTGTTTTTTGACTATGCATTTGATGCGCTTTTATTTTTCGTATATAAATTGATAATAGATTCTATTTTAAAATCATCCAAAATATGCTTATTAAAAGACAACGAACATATAATCTTCTTAAACGTAGAAAATTCAAACATGTACAAAAACTTAATTCAATATATGGTACATATAGAAATATTCCACTGCAGACAAATACATATATGAAAAATTATAAATATATATTATTTTTGAACATTTATTTAATAAAAATTCATTATATCTAAATTTATAAGTATATATGTTTAAAAATTGATGAAATTAAAATATTATAAACAAAAAAAAAATATAAGATTTCAGATAAAAGAATCGCCAGATGAAGAAAAAAAATATTATTAAAATTAAATACCACATAACTTTTTTTTGTTTTTTTTTTTGATATGGCGTTACAAACAAATTTCATTTTTATTTTTTTTTTTAATTATTTGTCGATCGTTGATACATTTTTGTATACTATAGGTACGATATAAAACACAACAATGTAATATTTAAATAAAATATTTCATTATATGTAGAAATATTGCAATTTATCTTGTTTTATTTATTTTTGTATTTTGTAAATATAACAACTAAAAAAAAAAAAAAACCGCACGCGAAATAAATCTATAACGGAATAATATATATTGTATATATTTTGTAATCTTATTTAGATATTCATATAACAACAACCCAATGTAATGTATATATAAAACTATATTAATATATGTTAAGGTAAAACAATAAATAAATATTATTTCATGTTTAATAGCTATATATGAATTTTTAATATATTACAATATTTTACTATGTATATATATAAGAATAATAAATATTTAAATTAAAACAACATCTTTAAGATATATGAACAAAAAAAAAAAAAATAAATATATTTATTTCAATATTGGTTTTGTGGTTCAATAATAAAATCCGAATACCATATATTAAAATTGATTTCAACTCTTTTTAAATGATATATTTTTATTTATTTAATTTTTATTTTTTTTTCCATTTCATATTTCATATATAATTAAAATAATTTAATTTTTCATTGTTTTTTATTTTTTCTTTATACGCTATATAGGTTAAAGTCACCGTTATGGATAAAAATGATAGTCCACCAATATTTCGTGATACACCATTAACATTTACCGTATCCGAGGATTTAGGTGCTGGTCATGCAATTGCAATAATACGTGCAACCGATCCAGATACAATTGGTCATTTATCATTTTCGTTGATATCCGGTGATGATAATAAATTTCTATTGGATGCAAATACGGGTGCTTTAAAATTAAGTGATTCATTAGATCGTGAAACAAAAGATGTATATAAGTTAATTGTACGTGTTAGTGATGGGGTACAATTCACCGAAACAACCGTAACCGTACAGGTATGCATAATTACACATATATTTTTTTTTATCATTATAGATTTTATTTCAAAAAATAGAATTTTGCTTTTGATTAAATATCATAAAGATTTTTATTATTTATATACTTTTATTGTGATTTATATTTAATATTTAATATATATTGATTACAATTCAATTCGATTTGTTTCAATTCATTTTGTATATATGTTAATTTGTACAAATGAACAGTTTTGTTTTAGAAAAAACATACAGAGTTTTGCTTATAATTTTTAAGAATATTTTTTAAGAAATTATACAGAATTTTCTTTGGAAAGTTATACAGAATTTTCTTTGAAAAGGTATTAAGAATTTCCTTTTGAATTTGTACAGAATTTTCTTTGGGAAATTATACAGAATTTTCTTTGGAAAAGTTATCCAGAATTTCCTTTTGAAACATTTTACAGAATTTCGTTTAGTAAAATCAATTATAGAGTTAACTTTAGGAAATCATCTAGAATTGTCTTTTGAAAATTATGCAACATTCCATATAGAAATCCGCACATAATTTCCTTTAGAAAATTATACGGGATTTCTTTAGTAATATTCTTCAAAATTCCATATAGAAAATTATCCAAAATGTCCTATAGAAAATTACAGGCTTCTAGGATACAGGCTTCTAGGAAATTATACAAAATTTTCTTTAGAAAATTATTCAGAATTTTCTTTGAAAATATATACAGAATGTTCTATAGATAATTAATTAGCGTTTACTTTAGCAAATTATACCGAATTTCCCTTAGAAAATTATACATTTTCAAATCAAATACCGAAAACAGAAACATTTTATTATATCATTTGAAACGAAATCAAAAAAATTTCATATAATATCAATATTATATAAAATTGATTTTACGAAAAATTAATTATTGCTATATTATAAAATCTTTAATAAATAAAAAAGCACACTAAAAATATATATCTCCATATCTACATCATGAAACGCCTATTATTAAAAAAATTTGCTACTATCTACTAACTATAAAGTTTATTTCTATAATGTATATATATAAAATATAATACAAATAAATATGTAAATAATAAATCCATGAAACGATTATATATTTTTTTTACAACTATTTTATATATTATTTATTCTTTTCAATCGATTAATAAATTAAAAATCAGCAATATTATAATAAATATATAAATTTATTATAAATATATAAATAATATTGGTTGAAATAAAGATAACAAATCAATAAGTGCGATGTATATATTTTATATATAGACTGCAGTACAGCAATCGCCAATATATTCCCATTTCGAATGTATATATATAAAAAAATAAAGTGTTCTTAATTTATTTATCTGATTTCAAAAGCAGATGAAATTTTGATAAATCTATAATACACATATGCATAAGCATATATAGATACAGATGATGATGAAATAAAGCGCATTTTATATTTGTATATATATATGGATTTTAAAATATTGTTTGCACACACAAAATACACGTCTATATATTACGATATTACAGAGGCAAAAGTTGCGATTCAGCTAAGCGGCATATACAACAATTTATATATATACAAATATACATAAAAATTGTATTTTAAATTTATTTATTGTATATATATATATAAATGAAGAACAAAACTCTTATATCCTACACGTAAAATTTAGCAAACATTTAATAAACAAACGCGGAGATCCGAAAATATATGTATTATAAAAACAAAAAATAAAGAACGCTACCTGACTTCTAATAAATTCATATATGTACGTATATAAACATAACTTATGATGATATAACAAATATAACCGTTTATACATATGATATGTTGCATTTTTTATAAACATTTATGCATGCATTTATACGAATATATATAGGATCATTCGCGCCACATACTACGTATATATAATATATTTAGAAGATATATTATATATTAGAGTTGTCTGTGCATCTTATTTTTTTTTGCACAAATAAAAGAGATATATATATATCGTTTTGTAAAAATAAAAAGAATCTCTAAACCTTTCAATTTCACATATTTTATCCATATATATATATATTATAAAAAATAAATATGATCATGTATAGTAAAATATACAAAACTTAAAACACGCAATCTATTGATTACGAAAAATATATTTTCTTAAAATCCTGAATCCAACCAAACAAATTAACAAGAATGTATATATATGGAGATTTGAAAACAACGTTTTAAAATATATATATAAATATAAATTTTAATATATTGTTTTGTATATTTTGTGTGTTTATATATAATAATAATAAGTCACGTAAAGATATTTAAAAAACATATTTCATTTTAAAGTAATAAATTGATATATATATATATAAAAACACACTTTTTATCCGATGAATCACAGCAAAAAAATATTAATTTTTAATCGTTATCGAATTTTTCTAATAGAATAATAATCTATATAATATCGATCGTATTTATTATTTGAATTTTAACCATAATTTTTGTATTTTAATCTTCATACAAATTTAAAACAACCGAAATATAAGACATTTATCGTAAAGAATTCTTTAATAAACTACAACTTTTTTATAATGTATTTAGAAAATTTTAAATTTATAACAAAAACATTTTACAATAACAAATACATTTACAAATACATTTATTTTGAATATATGTTGTATGGATAAAGGATACGGAATCTTATATATAGAAAAAAATCTTATAACACACATCACCTATAAATATACATATATAGAAAAATTGTAGTCGGATGTTGAAGTATAAATAAAAATAAAAAAATACCAAACAAAAGTGCGGAATGATGTCAAAAAATAATTTACAAAATTTTTCATTTTTAAAGTTAAAATTTTATATTTAACCAAAAACAAGAAAGAAAGAAAAAAAAAACAGGTGATTTTTATAAACACACACCAAAAAAAAAAAAAATAAGAATAAAACCTATATAAAACATTCATATAAAGGGTTTGCCAAAAAGAACATATAGTGGAAATTATTAAACGGTATAATATTGAAGATTCCTGAATCCTTTTCTATTCCTAAAATTTGTTATTGTTTACTTCGGACTCTGTGGTGTAGTTGAACAAAACTCTACGATGATTCAAATTCTCACAAAATTTTATGTTAGTGGGTTCGATTTATGCCCCCTGAAGGCATAAAAGATATTTTGTGTTTTTTTTCTATTATTTTGTTGCATTTTCACACAGAGTTCCATATTTTCGATGATCGGTTGGTCGTACGGGTAATTATCGACACCCGTGTTTAAAGCAACAAATTAAGCAACCAACAAAATTAAGATGGTTGTCGGTTGTAAAGCGAAATGTAACTTTGGATAGATCAAATGAAAATCCTTCCCCATATTAGTCTAAAGCTTGATTTTGAAAAATTGAACATTTGTTCAGTTGAAAATAAATCATCGTTTGACCGAATTATGCATTTATTTTCAAATTGACTAAAGAATTACATCCTATTTCGTTGATTATATTTACTAATTATGGGTTATTGATAATTAATTAATCATATAATTTTTCACCGTAAATCATTCAATGTTGGGGTCGGTCTGCACAAAGATCTTATGATCTAACAAATTTTTTATTGTTGGGATATTTTTAAACAATAATGTTTGGTGAACCCCGCATAAGATACAATTTTTACGACCACCTCGAATGATTATCATTTTTTTTTCTCTTCATCTTGCTACATATTATATAAGACAGATTAAATATATATTTATTTTTATTTATATATATTCATTTGTCCAATCAATTTTTTTGTTTATTATTTCGTTTATTTTTTTTGAAATCGCACATTCTGCGGATATTATTTTGTGAATGAATTTTATACAAAATATATTATATTATATGTGGTATTTTATTCAAATATATAAGAAGATTTATGAATTGTTATTTTATTAAATTTTAACATTTAAAGATATTTATTTTTTTTTTTCGATTTTATTCTTTGGCTAATTTACGTTTAAGTTAATAAAACGCAGTTTTGTGATCGTGTTTAAAAATCTCCATATAATCATATTTGTAATATGTATTATTAATTTATCCATAAAATTTTTAAAGTGAATTTGTTATACTGCGTGTTAGATCATCATAATAATTTTCTAATATTGTTTTTTTTTTTGAATTTTTAATGAAATACATAGAATTCTTCTTCATTTAGTCATATACAATATTGAGATTATCTATAAATATGGTAAATTGTTTACATTCATGTAAATGTCACTCATGTCATTTATGTAAACAATTTAAGGAAAGACATGTAAAATAAGGATGTAACCATCCTTATTTTACTTTTACACACCTACAATTGGTTCTGGCGTTCAACAATAGCCTTTTCCAACCGGGTCTATGCCAACGTTCACCAACGGAAAATTCCAATATCCCGTGAGATCATCCAAAATATAACATTTTATTGACCTAAATAATTCATTGCCCAAATTCCACATCGTATTAAAATTACCAAAATCATTTTATTCAGCCAATGCTGTATGGTGAACCAAAATAAATGACTACTTTTATATGTGATATTGCATATATAAAATAAAGAAGTTTTTTTTTTATCCATTCTTTTCTTATATACAAATTTCCACGTACAGTATATAATAATGCGATAAGTGAGCAATTATACATAATTACATATTATATATAATTTAATTTTTCGTCTATTACGTTTTATTATACACATATAAAAAAAATTTGTTTTTGTATTGTTTTTTTTTTTTATTATTATTTTAATTTTATATTTGAATAGCTGTCAAAAAGTCATATAGTGAAGATTACTTTTATATACATATGTGCGGTTATTTATTTATTTTTTTTTTGTTTCTTCAAAACATTAACTTTCAATTCAATGGCTCTATATATGTAATATATTTGTGAACATTTTGTTGTTTCTTCTCATACATATTAAATAATCACATATGAATATATGCAAACACTTGCTTGTTATATTATTTTTATTATTATTCTTGTTATTATTGGGTTGTTGAAGTTGAATTATATAATTTTTAATAAACATACATGTATACATAACATCAATTGTATAATTAATTAATCTTATCTATGGATATACATAAATATTTTATTTTCATATAAAAATGTCTGCCTATAAAACATTTTCAAATGTACATAATTTATTCTCATACATAAATTCATCATATATAATATTATAGACAAACACAATTAAAATAAAATCAAAAATTTTATAGCCAAAATTGTTATATAGATATTCAATTAAATTGCTGTTGTATCTAACTTTTTTATTATAATAATTTTTTTTTTGCTTTTTTTTACTATATCGATATTTAGACATAATCGTGTCATTTATATATATACATATTTTATCTTTGATCTATTTTAATTTTGTATATATAATAACTATATCAAATAATAAATCTAGGGATTTATATAAGGAAAACATTATGATTGCTTCTATTCTATATATGTATATTCTAAACGTGATTTAAAAAGAAGAACAGAAAAAAAGCAAAAAAACCAACGAAAGATATCATACATCTTTCAATCAGATAAATTTTTTTTTCTATATATATATATATATATAAGTATATATAAAATGCGTGCAGATTTTTTCCATTTTGAAAAGAAATCTCTTCTTAAATCGATTAACCAAAAAATATTATTATTATTAATATTATAAATGATAAACAGATATATTATAAATACAAAATAGCTATTTATATATTTTTAAGATTTATATTTGAAAAAGAATAAAAAAAATGAAATACCTTTAAAAAAAGATCATTATATTACATGCTGCGCGAATAGCTCATAGAATTTGAATAAATATAACCGTTTATAATATTATTATATTTTTTGATTATTTAAATTTAACACGTAAGATTCTAGTTAAAGATATGCAAAATAGACAAATAGAAAAATAAAATGTTTATGACAGGCCACTGTAATATAAGGTTTAGCTCTTGTAAATTATTTCATTTAAAACAAACAGGTCAATTTTTTTTTTTGGTTTTCGTTTTGAGTTATTTATATATGGACAATTTCATAAATGAAATGAATTTATTTTTGTCTTATATATTTTTGATTAAATGATATAGTTTTTTTTTTATTTTAGTTGTTGTTAATTTAAAAACTTGTCTATATGAATTTGATCTCTATGTGAATATTATATTTAGAAAAATTCATTTACATTTTTTATATGATTTAATTACAAGTGTATTTATAATAATATAATAAGGAAAAAAAAATTATTCTCGCATATTTAACATTTCTCAAATATAATGTTTTTTTTTTTTTTTTAGATTCTATTCACAATAAAAATATTAAAACTTTCAAAATGATATACATAATTTAATTGTTCCGCATAAACTCAACATATATATATTTTCTAATCTTTTAAATAATCGACGCTAAAGATTGGTATATTAAAATATCATTAAAATCACCACACAGACAATAATATATTATTTGTATAACCAGTTAAAACGAGCAAAAAAAAAAATATTATATTTAGTTAGTTATCCGTTCATAAAGAAAAAAAAACTACATTGAATATAACGACATATGCTTATGTATATATCCATTTGATTATATAATATAAGATATGAACCGTTTTGTATAATATTAAAAATTATAAATTCATTTGAAGATGAAAAATTAAAAATGCCATTCTTATAAATTCCTATATATTGATATATAAAATATATTTTCATTTAAAGAATTTCTTTATTAATAATTCGCCGATGCCGACACTTTATAAATATTATATTATACAAATATATATATATTTGTTCTGCGTGTGTTTTATATTAAACGAGTATGTTTTTTAGTATTGTTAAAAAAAATAAATAAAAATTATATTATGCGAGAATAGAATTAAAAATATTAAATAAAATGTATAAGGTAAAAAAAAGGGTAAAAGAAAGAAAAAAAAATCAAAATAATAATAATACAACGCGCAACGTATTTATACATACATATATAAAAGAAATGATAATACAAAAAAAAATTATATGTATTTATTAAAAATAATAAAATAACAAAACCGATGAAAGAATTATGAGATATTTTATATATATTAAATATTTTTACCTTCAAAAATTTTTTTCATAATATTTTATATGTATTAAAAACCCACAACACACACACACACACACGTTTAGGATTTATTTTTTAATTAAGAAATATTTGTGAAATAACAAAATGGAAAATAATAATAAAAATATTAAATAAAATTGTTTTGTTTGAATATTTTTTTTTTATTATTTCTTTCATATATTTTTCAATAAATAAATCATTGAAATTTTATAGTTATTTTTACCTTTTGGACTTTTATTATATTAATATTTATTTTTTTTATTATTATAAATACATTTTTTTTTTTTTAAGTTATAAACATTCTTTTAATAACTGCAACTATGCGACGATGTGGTTTAATTCATTTTATTACTGCTTTATTGCATATTTCAAAAAAAAAATAAATAAAATATAAAAATTGCATTTTAAAATATTTTTATAACCATATATTTGGTTGCATTGCTATAAGAAATAAGAAAAACACACTCTTATCACTGAGTATGTTTGTGGAATATTATATGAAAATATATATAAATATTGTAATAATCGTAATATTTTCTTCTTAATAATATTATTGTTACAAAATACAGTGGTGTGGTGTGAAATGAAAATGTTTATCCTTATGTCGCTAAAAGAATGAAAGGAAAATATGTACATATAAAAATTAATTACATTACATAAAGAAAAAATGTTTTTCAAACAAAATTTACCAGAAAACCCAATTTTTTTATTATTTATAGGTTTTCTTTTTTCATTTTACTATGAACGCTCAATCGCGGAATCTCTGATTTTTTATGAAATTGCAACTTCATTTGTCCCTAAGTCGATTTTTCAAAAAAACATACGTGTAAATGGAATACAATTTTTCTATACACTTTTGGATATTGAAAAAATAAATCAATTTCCATATTTTCTTTTGACTTTGAAACTTTGAATCACAACATTAAAATTTTGGCAAATTCAATCTTCCGGTAAATTTTGTTTCGATAAACATTTTTTTTTGTAATATAATTAATTTTTTTTAATGCATGCACGTTTTTCATAAAATATGCTATCAGGTAAAAATCTTTTCCTTTACCGCCACTAACAAAATCATATTATATGAATAGAAAATAAAACCTCAGCGATTAGTCAGTCAGTCAGTCAGTTAAAGATTATTAAAATAAAATAGAATTTAATCACAGAATTTTTTCATTTGATTTATAGAATGTATTTTTTTAATATATACATATTTTAAATTAAAAAAAAAAAACAAAACAAAACATTGATCAATTGATTTTAAAATCTTAAACAATAAATTATAATTATAATTATTTACACATTTTATTATTATTATTATTGTTATTATATTTTAAAAACAATAATATTTTCTTATACGTTCGCCATAAATATATAGAAAATTGGTATTTCTTATATATACATATAAACGAATCGATAAAATAAATTTTATTATACAATACGGAAATACCATAAAATGCAATTCATCTCTGCAAATAGTTTTTGTTTTGTTTTTTTCTCTTATATTTTCATTCTATCGTTTGTTTTTTTTTTATTTTTTCAATATAAAAATATTCTATAACTAATAATAATAATAATAATAATAATACTTACTATATTTATATTTATATATATTAGCATTATTATATATACACATTTATGTATATGCATATATTAATGATTTTATCTGCGTTGATTTTTTGAATTGATGATTGAAAGGTTGAAACGAAACATACATTTATGTTATTTGTTGTGTATATTTTAGAATAGTTAGAATTTATTCAATATATCCAAATAGATCTATGTTAATGTATAGATATATATATAAGAAAAACTCAATATGCGGCGATGAATGATGATGATAACAATATATACCATCTATAAATTCAGGGACGAGTGGTGAACAAATTTCACAATGTCGTCAGAATGGAACATGGAACATGGGCAATTAGTTAGTTTATGGAAAAAAATTAACAGATTTAATCTACTAAAGATTTCCGTCGGAAAATCGACTTTTCCAATTGCAGCCATAGTCATTGAAAATCAGAAAACCCAGTCACGTAATTAAAAAAAAATTCAAATTTTGAAGAAATCGGTTTTCCGGAAAATTCAGTATAAAACCTGTTCATTTTTTTTTTACATAAACTATCTAATTTTACCTGTATCTGTCGTAATATCACCTCGCTTTAACAATAGCGTGAAAAATTTTCATCTCTCGTTACTGATTTATCTATACACTCACATACACACCATATATATCTAGATAGAAACATTTTTTAAAAATAAAAAAACTGTCTTGTTATATTTTTCCTACATATATATAGATATAATAAATTGTTCATAATATTCTTATTTTATTTTAACTATATGCATATTATTATTATTATTATATATAGAAATAAAACATATAATTAAATATTTATTTTAAATATGTTTACATTTTTTTTTTCTTATTTTTTTTTCCCATACATGTAATCATCTCAATTATGCGGTACTATACTTATATGCTATATAATATATATATGGCAGGTCACCGATACTAATGACAATCCACCGGTATTTTCTGAACCAGCATATTCATTTGATATACCCGAGAATGCACAACGTGGCTATCAAGTTGGCATTATATTAGCTACTGATCCAGATTTAGGTGCAAATTCAATGTTATCATATACAGTTATATCAGATTGGGCAAATGATGTATTCTCATTAAATCCTCAAACTGGTGTTTTTACATTAACAGCACGTTTGGATTATGAAGAGGTATGTATTTATATTTTATACGCATATTTAACATTATATATATTTGTGACGTGAATGTTATGTATATGCATTATACTATTAAATTTAAGTATATGTGGAGATATATAGATATATATTTATGTATATATTAATAAAAGTGTACCTGAAGATTAATTACTTTATGTTAATATGTCAAATGAGAAAATAATAAGTTGTGTTGCTTGTTGGTTTCTTTATTTCTATATATTGTGTACATGTAAATAGTCAATTTTTGTTTTGTTTGTTGTTATGTTTGTTTTATTTGTTATTATTCATTATGTATATTTGCAACAGTAAAATAGAATAAGACAAATTATATTTGTATATTTATATATATATATATATACAATGCATTTTATATAAGTGCATTTTATATTATATACCAATTAAGTGTATACAGGGTGAGTTTTTTAACGTGAGACAATGGCATATCTCGGAAACTACGCGTTTTTAAGAAAAATGTTTCAGACAAAAGTTGTTCAGTGGATAGGGGGACATAAGATGGTTGTGTGTTTTGACCTTGAGTCAAGGTCGAATAGGAGATATGACGCAAAACATACTTTTTTTAAATGGCAACCCCTATTTATCGATACGGATTCTTATTCTATGTCAAAAAATAAGACCATTTTGTATCCGAACATTTTTTGATTAAACCCCAAATTTGGTCGTAAACTTGATTTGAACTTATGTGGTTTTCGTTTGACTTTTATTAAATCTGATCTGACATTTCAGATTTTTGGCCTTTCAATCGAACATGAAAAAAAGAAATCAAAACAAAAATAAATACTAAACTGACAACTAGATAAAAAGTGTAGGGGTAAAACTTTCATAAAATCGGGATTTCATAAAATTGATCAAGATCAAAAAATAGATAGATGTTTTAACCTAATCGAAAATGAAAATTGATCTACAATAGATCAAAAAAAGATTGATATTTTGTGCCAATAGAAAACTACATTAGTAAAAATAAAAATTAATTTAATGATTTTAATTAAATATAAATTTATAATTTGTCATGATGTGTTAATATTTAAAGGAACATGTTATGCATTATTAAATTAACCACTATTGGAATAAATGTTAAAAAGTGGTGACCATTAACTTCCAAACATTTCATTGTTCTTATAATGAAACCATCGATTGAGTGTAATACCGTTTCCGGATCTACTGAAATGCAAGCATTTCTAATGGGCTTCTTCATATTTTCTGGTTTCTCTTCTCTGAGCTTTCTTGGTAAATCTTTGCTCTGAGGTATCCCCATAAAAAAATCTAAAGCTGTGTCTAACATGATCTCTTCCCATATAGGTTCAAATAATGATATAATTTTAATTTCGGCCTGTTAATAATAACTTTCGGTTAGTTAATAATAACTTTGACCTTTTAACCCAATAACGGTTAATTTAATAATGCATAACATGTTCCTTTAAATGTTAAATATTTAAATGTTAACACATCAGGACATATTATAAATTTATATTTAATTAAAATGATTAAATAAATTTTTTTTTTTGACTAAATTCAAATCAAGTTTACGACCAAATTTGGGGTTTAATCAAAAAATGTTCGGATATAAAATGGTCTTATTTTTTGATGTAGAATAAGAATCCGTATCGATAAATAGGGGTTGCCATTTAAAAAAAGTATGTTTTGCGTCATATCTCCTATGCGACCTTGACTCAAGGTCAAAACACACAACCATCTTATGTCCCCCTAGCCACTGAACAACTTTTGTCTGAAACATTTTTCTTAAAAACGCGTAGTTTCCGAGATATGCCATTGTCTCACGTTAAAAAACTCACCCTGTATAATAAAAAGAGAGATGAAAATGTTAACCTGTGTATATAAACAATTTTTGAGTGGGTGAAATATAATATAATAATCAATCTGTTTTATAAATGAATAGCGAAAAAAAATGATAATAAAATAAGATTTTAGGCACATACTTGATGGATGTTTGTTTTTTTTCATTTCTTTTCTTGTATATTTTTGCTAAAATATATTAGTAGTTTGTTTGTTTATGAAGTTGTATTTTTTTTTTTTTGCTTGGATGATGTCTGATATTTCCTCTTAGTGAAATATTTTAGGTTATTGGGCTCAAAGTCATTTGTTTCGTTTGGTTCTGAAAGCGTAGTCGTGCTATATGGGTAAAGTTTTATGTTAAAAAATCTGTATTTTTGGTTGATGGATTATTCAGTATGGTAGCTGACCCACCCACAATAAAAAAACAATTCAGATACAGTATTAATCCTTTTTTAATGAACTCTAAACTCTGAATTGTACCACCGCGCCAGGAGTACAAAAAACAAATTATTATTTCAATTATATAATTTTAGTTTTTATTTCAAACAGAAATATTATAATTATTTTTATTCAATATATTTATTTTTATTATAATATAATAATAATTATTTTTATACAGTGAATTTTTCCTCTTATAAATCTGCATGTTACGTTTGAGATTTTATATATTAATCATTTAATCATTTATTTATTAAGAAAATAAAAGGATTAATAGTTTATAATATTTCAATTCGATATTTATTTTTTTTTTATTTATAAAATGTGACATATAGACTTTAATGACATGTGATTGACTTAAAAGTTTCTACTTGAGATAAATTCATATAAATATATATAAAAATATCATATGCAATTTATTATATATAAAATTTAAACGGTTAGTCATTTTGTATCTCATTTCTTGTATAGCGATAAATTCATTCAACTATATATAAATATAAATAATAAAAATATAATCCATACAGAAGGGAGTGTTTTTACAATAATTTTTTTTTTGTATTATTATTTCATATTTATTAAAAATAAATTGTAATTTTTAATAGAATTTCAATTAAAATGGTATATATAGAATATATAATAAATAAATATAAATTTTATTAAATTAATTTTTCAAGATTATTAATGTGACAAATTTTATATTTATATATATATGATAAGTTGATGTTTAATTTATTTTACATACAAACATATTATTTCATTTAATAATATATATACTATATTTAACACGATAACTAGTTTTTTTCTCATATAAATTTTTTTATTCAATTTAAGATTAATTTATTATTGTATTATGGCAAAAAAATAATAAAAGGAAAATTAATACTTTACTTGAATATATGATATAATCACGCACAATAATTTATATAGTTACATACCGATTCAGTAGCAATTAAATTTATAAAAAATTGACAATAATTAAAATTCATATTAACTTTGTATAGATTATTATTAACTTGATTATTTTTTTTTGTTGTTTGCATAAAACCTAATCGAATAATAATTGAATATATTTTATATATATATATACAACAACACAAATAAATGGATTAAATAAAACAAGATTTTTTGATCGTTCATCTTCAAACAAATATACTGTAGTTAATAATCATTATTAATCATATATATATATATATATATATATATATATAAATATGGTAAAATTTCTCATTAATCCTTTGATAAAATAATGCTTAAGACAAAGCTACGCTTTTTTGAAAAACCTCTATATCATTTGAAACAATCGGCAAATTTTTCTTATATGAAATATGATTAATTTATTGAATTTTCTAATTTTGCGATGAAAATGAAAATTGGAGAAAAACTATGGCTGTAATTTCGGAAAATTCAATCCGACCCCCAAATGTTTTGCCATAAATTAACTAATTAACATGTGCCTTTCGGAATATCTCCTCGTTTTGAAAATATCGTGAAATTTCTTTCACCCCTCGTCCTTAATTTAAACATATTTTAAAATATAAAAATATTTTAATTGGTTATTATAATCTATATAAATGAAAATGTGTATTTATTTGCGTGAATGTATGTATATTCTATTGATAAATTTTGTTTTTTAAATCATAAATAATTGTGTGTTATAATAAAATTCTTTTTATCACAGGTACAACATTACATTTTGGTTGTTCAAGCACAAGATAATGGACATCCAAGTTTATCAACAACATTAACCGTTTATTGTAATGTATTGGATTTAAATGATAATGCACCGGTATTTGATCCAATGAGTTATACAAATGAAATTTTTGAAAATGTTCCAATTGGTACGGAGGTATTAACGGTCAGTGCAACCGATATTGATTCAGGTAAATAAATAATTGAACTATAAACATTTTTTTATTTTATTATAAATTAAAAATTTATAATCAGATTTTCATCAAACATAAAATGTGTCATGTAAATATAAACATTTTTTTTTTCTTTTCATTTGTACATATTTTAATTTTTTTCTTTTTTGCACTTGGTTGGTTGTAATCATAAATAAATAAACAGAAAATTATCTTGTAACCTTAGCGTAGCATTCAATTGTAACTGCATACACAAAAATAAAATAAAAAAAAAACAAATCGTATATGATTTTATCTTAAACAATGATCATGTTAAACATTTCATATATAATGTTATTATTTTTTTCGAAAAAAAATATTAATTTAAATATAATAATGTTTTTTTTGCAAATTCAAAGCAAAAAAAACGGCAATCATCTCTAGCAGACACCACCATCTCTTATAATATTTAAATCAAAATAAATACATGGTTTTTTTTTAATATACCATATATATATATATAATTGAATATTTTTGTAATCTTAATTGATATCCATAACCGCATATAACAAAAATATTATATATTGATATCATATATACAAAAAAAAATATAAATGATGTTTATACAGAGTTTTAGTCAGAACACATTTATCTTAAATGTATATCCACATTTAGAATTCTTGTAAAATAAAAAAAAAAAAAAAAGTAATGAACCAAGAAAAAGAAAAAAAAAATCAAATGTAATCAATCTTAAAAAATTGAAATATACAAAATATATGACGCTCCTCTGCCAAAATTAAAAATAAAAAAACCGCATTAAATTCAAGAAATATTAAAAAAAAAAACAATGCATTTACAACAAAAAATAATATAAACATTTAATTTCTTCATATATTTATATATATGTTAATGAAATGCAATAATAAATCAAAATATATAATATATATATATGCATATTTCTTAATAATAATAATGAAAACAAAAAATGCACGCAGGGATAATTTTATTTAGATATATCTACCTGTATATAATATTTATTTTATGGTGTATAAGATATGCAAGTGATCAATCTTTGTTTTATTTATATATATATATATATATATATAAATAATATCCATCATTTGAACACAATTCTGTGGCAATGACATTAAAAAAAAATTTTGTATGTATGTGCATTTAAAATGCGCTGTTGACTAACTGAATTTCTGTCAATCATATTTATAAATAAATAAATATCTATAGGTATAAATATAAATTTAAAAATTACACTTGCTTCGCCAAAAATCTGAAAAACGATTTATATATACTTGAATAATTAATAATTAAAAAAAAAAAACTCCCGCATTTAATATATTTATTATTTTAATTAAATCAGCATAATTTAATTTATCAAATCATTTTATTAAATATTTCTCATGTTCAAAATATTAAATACAAGTGGGGAAAAAAAAATATAGACGACACGTCGTAGTCGTCGTCGATGATGATAATAAAAAATATATTACTATATTGCTAAATCTTGCAAATAATAAATGCATAACAAAATGATGATCACATCATAAACAAAATATATAATCTGCAAGAACAAAAAGAAGAAGAATAACTTAAAATTAATAAATTAAATTAACAAAATCCGTTCATTATATACGAATTTATCATTTTTTATGTTTCTTTTTTCTTTACTTTTATGTTTGTATTTATCAAAAAAAAAAAAATTCTTATTTTAAAAAAACCCTTCGTTACAGAAATTGTTTTTATATATTGATTAACCAAAAAAAAAAAAAAAAAAAAGAAAAATTTGCACTTCTATTGCCCATCATCATCCAAATAAAATTTTACGCAGGCAAAAAATACGAAAAAAAAAATTATTTCTTAATTTTCTTTTCAAAATGTACATTTTTTTTTCATGACTTTCAATGTCATATACAAAAATATTCTGTGATCTTATAGAAAGATCATCTTCTTCAGTCAAAAAATTTTTGTGTCTGTTTGTTTTTGTTCTGTTCAATCTCGGAATTGCAACAATGTTTATGAGAGTTCTTTTTTTTTTAAGTACAAAAAAAAAAATAAAATAAAATAAAAATTGCGACAACATTCATATATTTATAAAGAAGAGAAAATATTCATAATAAAAAAAATAAATAAAAAACGCATCATTTATTCGAAACAAAAATTGCAGTTTAATTTTTTTTTTATATTTATATTTTATATCGAATGTTACTAAACAATTTTGTATAATATTGTTTTTTTCTCTTCTTATTTTCAAATAAATGTGTTATTTGCGTTTATTTATATATTAATATATATCTATATATATACATAATAATACAACTTAATTAATATTCTGAAAACGTTTTCTTTTATATTTCACTTTGTTCTACATCCAAACATGCATTTATGTTATATATATATATGTATATTAAACATAAAATTCAGACTCGATTCTCAAGTATTTATCAAAGTATTTATATTTATTTTTTAAAAGTATTTTTTTTTATATTTTTGTACGCATAAGTTAGTTTTGGTTAGTTCCCTTTTTTTCGTTTTTTATCTTTAATTTTATTTATGCAATTAAAGACAAAAGCGACTTAATTATTATTTTAACAATAATTAAACTTTTATATTGAATATTTTGTTGTATTTTTTTTTTACTTAACATATTTATCATTTATTTTATTTCATTTATTATATATATATAATATATATGTATATAAATGATTTCATGATATGGTGTGCACACTGTAATCAATGAGGATCATATCACGTATATCGATTTTGATATGTATATATGGAATTTTGCGAAAGTTTTTTTTTTGCAACAGATTTTTGATTAAAAATCGAATAAAATTCATACCTTTTTTAATTTTTTTTTTGGTTTTGGTTTTGATTTGATATAGAATAAAAAATTTTAAATAAATTAACATATAATTTTTATATAAAAATTTCGTTTTAAAAAAAAAGGAAAGAAATGTTAACCGTAAAATAATGTATATTTAATTGTGATTAAATGCATATATATATATATATATATTTAAGAAAATTATTTAATTAATAATATGTCAATTCTTTGAATTATTATTATACATATGTACATAAATGCGGTTATTTATTTATTATTTTTAAATATAATGTGTTTTTTTAATTACCAAACAATCACATACAAATATATATTTTAAAGTATAATTACTAAAATTTATTCATTTATTTTAAATATATATATATAATTAAAAAAAATTAAATTTTAATGATATTAACAATAATTTTGATATATGATTTACGTATAAGGAAAATTTAAACAGATATTTGTTGTATATTATCGATAAATCGCAGTAAATAGTTATGGGTCTTATATATTATAATGTATATACAGTGTTGGTCAGTGAAAACCAGCACCCGCCAATAAAAACGAATGCATTTTTAAATACTATTTCATTTTTCTTTAAAATTATAATGAAACAAAATAATGTTTTCTATATGCAAGTGGGTTTAAGACCATTATATCATGCATATAATGATCCATGAAAGTGGGACAAATTGTCGATAGCGTTATGCATAACCACGTTCTATGTTTCTCTAAAAAATACTGTATATGATATTCTTTTGAAAATAACCCAATTACTATATCCTTTTTATTGGGGTTATATTATTCAGTTTTGCTTAAAAACATTTTTGGTGAAGTACATTTTATAGTGTAATGAGAAAAAAAGGAATTTTTTGGTAAAATTACATTTTAATTGGGTAAATGTATAATATATAATAAATAATTTATATATTCTTTTTGAAATGATGATCAAAAAGTTGCTGCGAAATCGTCTGACATTCAAACTCGTGAAACTTCATCATTCATTTGTATTATTTATATATAATCAATCAAATTTCGATGAAAAGTGTTAATTATAAAATTAAAAAAAAATGATTCATATAAGAAATAAGAAATATATAAAACTATTATTTTTGATATATACTGCAAGAATCTAAATGTATATTCTTAATAATATCTCGCAAATTTTTTTTCAAAAAAAATCCACTCACTCAATATCAATATATAAATATATAAGGTATAAATCTAAATCTGTTGTTGCATATAAAAATTGTTATTATTACCGTATATATTTCTATATTTTCACCATGTTTTTTTTTTGTTTTTATTTTACTTTTGTAGGAGATAACGGTCGTTTAGATTATACAATAACATCGGGAGATGATAATAATGATTTTGAAATAGTTCAAAATGGTACAATACTGACAAAACGTGAACTTGATCGTGAAACAAAAGGCACATATAATTTGATTGTGACCGCAAGAGATTGTGCTAAAGAACCAGAAAAGAAATTATCATCTACAGTTCAGGTAATTGTTTATAACATATTATTTCTTTCTTTATATATATATATATATTTATAATTTTATTGTGCATTGTCTATATGTTATTTTGACTATATACCGCTTGTCTGTTAAATATACATAGAATATCTATTATTATTATTAATATTACTATATATATATATATTATTATTGATTGCATAAAAATTATGCAATTTATGCAAGTAATATATCTATATATATATATAAATATACTGTTATATAACAATTTGTTTTTTCTCATATAAGTTGTTTGATACTTATATGTAAAAAATAAAAAATTATATGCGCGAATGTTTTGTTTTTAAAAAGTGTTAAAGTTTACACCTTCATGTTGTTCTTTTTTTTTCTTCATTTTTCAATAAATGCATGGAACAAAAGTATACTATATGTCGAATGTTGTATATATATTTGTTGAGGAGATATATGTTTTTTAATTTTTTTAATCATAATAAATGTGAGATATTTAAAATTTGTACATAATATTTTATAATAATATATATAGCTTATGAAATGAATTTTTTTATTTTACCTTTTGATTTATTATTGTCAGTTTGTATAATAATATTCATTTTTTTACATTGCTATATATTGCTGTAATTAGATATTTTTATTATTTATACATCTTTGCAGCTTTGTTCAAATGATTTTCAAGGAAGGAATAGACAATTTTTTTTTTTGGTTTTTGATAATATATTTTAACATGAAAATTTATAACATGAAATAATGTAATAATCAAATTATATTATACTGAATAAGTTTATATATGCTCAATTAAAATACTGAATAATATTTTTTTTTATTATTATTTGGGTTCCCGCTGTTCCGTACCTAATATTATGTTATGTAATTTTCTTTTTTTTAATTTTTTATCACGAATTTTGACTTTCACTTTATTGTATCACATTTTTTTTCGTTTTGTAATATAATTTAAAGTTTTTATTTTAATTTTCAATTTGATTATTTTTTGATTAGTACTACAAACAAATTATGAACTTATTTTTGATATATTATCCGCCGAGCGCATACAGAAATTGCAGATCGCAGAAGAAAAAAAAACCCCTCAATCAATTATTATTTGTAATAATAATTTTATCATAAATTAATTTTTTTTATGTTTGTTGAATGGAACGCGCGGTGAAAGTTATCAAATAAATAAGTAATTTGTATCATGAGTTGATTTATGATTTCAAAAATGAAATCATTTCTATTTGATCGTAAATCAAATTTCTTATCGTTGAATTAAACACATATGCACTTACAATTGAATTTCTTTATACTTTGTTAATAATAATAATAATAATAATGTTTTTTATATACTGGATATTTAATCGAAGTTCTATCTATATAAAGTTTTTTTTATATATATCAATATCAATATTGAAAAACATATAGTATTGAATATATATATTATTGAGAGCGAATTGATTATAGTATGTATACAATATATAAAAGGTAAATGTTGTTTGAGTGTATGTATACATGTAGAAATCAGAAAGAAAAAAAAATAACATTTTATATTATTAATTTCTTATAATTCAACAATATATTATTATAAAACATTCATCGCAGGTATTATTATTATTAATATTACAATCTATATATATATTTATAGTATATTATTATAATATGATAAAATATTTCTATAATTTTATAAATAATTCTATATATATATAAAATACATACAACATATTAACATCAATCGATTCATAAATGTATATTATTTTTCATTATTATTTTATAATATACCATATAAATATAAAAAATTGAAAACGTTTTAGAATGCTGTCTGTCATTCGGCCAGCGCATTATTAATATATAAGTACATATATATTGAATATATATAAAAATATAATACCGACTTTGTATGCAATATAATAATGCACGTATTAAACAGGGTGTTTTTGTTTTGTTGTTTTATTGAGAACAAAATATATCCATTTATTTTTTGCAATACCATCAATTTTTCCATATTGAAACCACATTGCTTATGTATACTAGTGTTGGGCAAAGCCGTTCATTTCACTGACTCAGGTCATCTCGTTTGATGTCCTTTAAGGACTCATAAAAAAGACTCGTTCGTGTGGTATGTTTGGGTCTTTTGATTTAATCGGTCGAAATGTATGATGAAATTAATATTACCTATGTTATACCGTAAAAACAACAAATTATGAAACTACCAACAGAAGATCTTCTATGCATTTCTAGGTAAGATAATAATAAGTGATTTCGTCATTAATTCGACCGATAAAATCAAAAACCTCAAATATTTGAAAATTGAAAACAATACATACATTTTTTTAAAATATAATATTGATAAAATATTCTTACAAAAAAGCACAAAATAAAAATAACATAAAAATATACCAAAATACAAAGCTAATAAAAAAAGAGAAATATAACAAAATAAAAGAATATAGAAGGTATAGCTATAAAAATACACTTTTTTATTTGATTAATTTATAATAATATTATATATTATTATATGATTATATACAAAAAATTACACAATTTCAAAAGCAAGAATATCATCCAACATACGCCCAATATAACCAAAAGACACAGTCAACGCAAATCTACCAAACGAACGAGATATGCTGAACATACCAAACGGACGTCTCATACCAAACATACAAGTCATACCAAACATACGGGTCATACCAAACGAACGACATACGAAACGCATGAAAATAAAATAATATATACGTTTTGTCTATAATATAATCATATAATATTGATAAACTAATACGTATATATTACTATTCTATATACAAAAAAAAACACAAAAAAACAGAAATACAAAAATACAAATAAAGGCTATAAACAATAAAAGAAAAATACCAACAGCATGAAAGAGAAATAATGCTGGTTAATATAAACAAAACGAATATACAATAGTAAAAGACATAAATGATTTGATGATCATGACTATGATGATTATTAACTTATACTTTATTTATAATTTTTCTCTATATATATAATATTGCAAAACTGCGACAGTATTAAAAGTGTACATTGACGACTACCTATGATCGTATAGTATATAATGGTATATACAAATGTAAAGTAAAGCGAAACAACTTGGTGACTCGGTATCACATGACCGGTATAATATTAAATAACTGACTCGAGTCTTTTGAGTCACATGTCTGATTCGTTCGAAATGTACAGGTCGTTCGCGACCGACCCAAGCCTAATGTATACATTATGTAATTTGTGATGTAAAAATATATATATATTAATATTTTTATAATATAAAATGCGTGTATTTAAACATTCTCAATGGCATTTCTATCATCATTAACAAATCGTAAAGTTTGTCAAAAAATCACCTTGTCTATATATAAATCTTTGAAAATATCTACAATGCATTTTTTTTTTATAATATAACCACAGGGTCATTTCCTTATACTTGATCATTTTATACGCCATATTAAAACTGACAAGTTTCTGAATAATCGCAAATAAAAAATGAGATCAGTTGTAATAATAATTACATAAATTTAAAACTAAACTAAACACTTTTGGTAGTTTTTCTCACGTTCATTTTTCAATCACGTGTGGATAAAAGAATCCACGAAAAAAATAATCGAAATCTAAAAAAAATTTCACGATATAGTGTCAAAACAAAAGGTGATATTCTGAAAGGCACATATGTATTATTAGCTAATTAATGGAAAATATCTATAGGTAAGTATGCTATACTAAATTTTCCTGGAAAATCGATTTTTCTAACTTTGAATTTTTCGAATTATATAGCCATTTTGATTTTCTCCAATTTTCATTTTCTTTACATTATTTGAAAATTCAATCAATTTCTTATATTTCATAACAGGAAATTTGAAAATTACCCCTTTGAAATGAAAAAGATCTAACCGATTTTCCACAAAAGCAACCTAAAATTTTGTCCCGGATTTTTGACAGGCTGTAAAAATAAAATGAAAAATCATACAGTTAAGAAAAATGGGACAAAATTGTAGGTACCATTTTTGAAAATTAAAATGTGAATGAAAATTAAAGAAAAATGATGGAAAAATCGATTTGCCGAAAAAATTTTAATATGACGATTTCCTTGATTTTTTTTTCGCATAAATCAGCTAATTATAAATGTTCTTTTCAGAATTTCATCTCATTTTGACAATATCGTGAAGTTTTCACGTACCGACTGTATAAACGTTTTTATTTTGACGATTAATTGTTAAAAGTATGATTTGTAAAAAAGAAAATAAATTACAATGTTTTTGTATTGTCGATAATTACGCATCATTTCATGAATTATTTGAATTTAAAAAATCCAAAGCGCTAAAACAAATAAAATGCATGCGATATAATTAATATAAATGCAAATTTCAAATTTTTCAATCGCCATAACAGCTTGATGTCTGAACTGTGTGTCAAATATTAATATTCAAGTTTTTCTTATATCAAATTCTATGTCCGCTTTGCATTTCCAATTCAACTTTATTCAATAAAATTCAATTTTATTCATATCATCAGCATTATATTTTATCAAATTGAAATTTAACTGTTTAAAAATTATAATCTTTTATATAATCATTGGCGAATATTTTGTATTATACACATATAAACAAAATTATAATTAAACAAACCTCTATCAAATATTTTAGTTGTCCATAACATCATTTTTCTAATTTCTATATATGACTATACCTATTTTAGAATAAAAATCTATTTAAACAAACATACAAAAAAAACTACTAGAAAAAAGAAGCCCTCATCATCGAAAGTCACTAGTAATTAATGTAACATTGATGCAACATTTTTGTGTTATTTTATTATGTTTATATTATTTGTAATTTAATCAGTTGCAAATTTTGTATATATTGTATATATAGTTGGAAGTTTATATAAGAACAAAACACAGTAAAATATTATTGCAACTATAAAAATTCTATATTTAATTCATTGAATTAATTCATTATATAAATATATTTAAAAACTTCACATTGGATTATAATAATAAATTATAAAATATGTGCGATAATACGCATATATTTGTATATTAATATATACTGTATATAAAATAATACATTTTGACTACTTGAGATTAAAAATTAATATTCCATCAGACACTTTGCAATATCTCAAGTTTTTTTTACTGTGTTTTATATATTTTATATTATAAGTATATACTTATATAGAGGATTACACATGTATCTATCGATCATTTTATTTTTTATTTAATTCTTTCAGTATAAAATATTATTATAATATATATATATAATTGTAATTATAAAAAAAAAAGTTATATACAATACATACTTATATACATTTACGTGGTATATATACTGAAATATATTATATAGTAATAAAATATGTAATTTTATTTTAAAAATAAGGCAATACACAATTTAACTTTATTATTCGATATATGTATGTTATGTTGTTACTTCGCTTATGTTTTATATGTTCATTCATTCAAACAATATAAAGATTTTCAAGATATTCTTATTATTAGAATTTATACACGCAAAACTTTGCTGTACAAATATAATGTTTGAATATTTTTACCTTCCTATGTGTGTGCTGCTGCTGATTATCGTGTATAAACATATATATATATATATATATATTGTGGGGTTTTCTTGTGTGTGTGTGTGTTTTTATTTTTTAATATATTATTTTTAATGTCACAACGCCTCTATAATCATGTAACTTCTGAATTACTTCATAGATACAAAAAAAAATGTTGTATAAAAAAAACAAACGAAACTTGCATTTATATATATATTACACACTCAACAATTCTAAGTATAATAAAATATTATTTAATCCTATATCGGTATATATATATAAATACTTTATAGCATATATATACTGGATGTCCAATATAATAAATGCACGGCTTTTTTTCTCCAAAAAACAGCGAAAGTGGAATCTGTAAAGTTTTTTTTTGAATACTAAAAGAAATTGAACGGATATTCAAAACATTTTAATTTTGTCCCTAACCAAAGGATTTCCATCATCGTTGTCATTACACCACCGCCAAGGGACGGCTTTACATATTTGATTCTATGACAATTTTTTTTTTTTTTTCTTTTATTTATTTATTATACTCCCGGCGACGTGCACCATAAGGAGTGAATATGAATAGTTAGGGAGGGATTTTAGATTTTTATTTGTGTGTTTTTAATGAATTGAGCTATGACAATTTCTTCCAAAAACGTTTGGTTTTTCCTGCATTCATTATATTGGACATCCTGTATATAAAATAACGTTAATATAATACATTATATACTTATTTATAAGAAGTGTTGTGTTTTTTCTATATTATGTTTTCATAAAATATTTCATAGAATTACATTAAAAATAATTTTTTTTTAATTATAATTGAATTTTCCCATATAAATTGAAATGTTGTCAAAAATCATAAATGAAATGTCCATCATATATATATAAAATAAATAAATATAATACAATATGAATTAAGAAAAACTTTTGACTTTGAAATATATTAATTTAAAATTTATATAAATTTATTTATAGCGATATTTAAGAGATATTATAATCCTTATTTTATTTTTTTTTGTATTTATATTATAAGTATTTTGATGTTAGTTAAATAATCAAATAATATTTTACAATTATTCTGTATATGGAATGTTTTTATTCAATTTTTTTTTTGCGATATATATTTCATATGATTTAACTCCAACTCTATATATGGTGTAGTTTATTAAACTCTAATGTAGATTAATAGAAAACCATCATAGATAGTTTTCTATTAATCTGCATTACTATAAAGATTAAAAAATTATTTAAATATAAGAAAGAAAAAAAAAACAATTTCAATTTAAATATTTAAGAAAAACTATGTACGGTGGTGCGTTTTCAATTATCAATTAAATATTCAAATTATAAAATTTAATTCAAGAAATATTACAATTAAATAAATAAGTTTTATTAAGAGAAAGAAAAAAATGTGTATCATTTAAATAAATAATTCACTCGCATATTATCTGTTGTTATAGTATATAAATAAACATTTTTTTGTATCGCTTCGTCGAAAGATGATTCTAAAAGAATATTATTTATTCTTATGGAGGCCTTCTGTATATAAAAATACATACATTCTTATATATTTATAAAGATATAACTTATAACATAAATATTCAATTTAATTAATTACCACATCAAATTTAAAAATATAAATTGTTAAGTAATTAAATAAAATATAAAAGGTTCAGCAAAATAAAGTTAAAAAAATCCGTTGTATATATACGCAAAAAAAACATTATTCTTTCTTTGTATATAGTATGCATAAATAATATCCGTATGTTTATATACAAAATAAATATAAATAAAATAAAAATAAACATTTAATTCAATAAATGCATTATATACTGCGCTGCTTTTTATTTTTTTGCATTTTAACAAAATTATATAAAAAAAAAGAAATATACCATAACAAAAATCTATATGCTATATAGTAATAAATCCTTTGCAATCATTCCTTCTATATATCCACACTTGTGCTAAGAATAAATTAAAGTATTTATTTATTTTTTAATATATAACTTGTTAAATTGAAAACCTTTGCATTTTAATCATCTTTATTTTATATATTGTATATTCAACAATTATTTTATCTTTTTTCTTTTTTTTTTGTATTGAAATTTATGCACTTTATCTTACTATATATTTTCATATAATAAGAAAAAATTTAAAAAAAAACCACTTGAATTTTTTTTTTTTTAATTTCTGTGTAGATTTCATTCGATAAATGTATATTTTATTTTTTTTATAAACTTTTTTTAAATATCAAAAATCAAGAACGCACATTTTCACACACAAACAATTTATTTATTTCAAAGAAAATTTGAAATTTGAATATCATTCTGTTGTTGTATGTTTGGTGGTTTGTTTATATACAATATATATAATGGTGATGAGATGGTAAAATTGTGGTAAAAAACGTAAAATCAACTTAATATATATTATATTACAAAGAAGAGTACTCTTTTAAAATCACTTCATATAGTTATAAATTTAATTACAATAACATACATTTTTTTTTTCATTTACACTTATTCTTCTTATATTGTAAAACACTTGAAAAATTATTTTCATTCAAAATTTGTTTAGAAAATTTATTCTGTATGTGTTCTGAGGATACAAAAAGAAATATAAATAACTATGTAACATTTATTTATTAAAATTGTTTACTTTTTTATTAAATTCAACTCAAAATTTACAATATCATTATAATATATGGTATATACAATAAATGTGATATACTCTTTTATATATATTCATATCTTATAATTATATATGGACATTATTAATCAAAAAAATCATTTAAGATGTTTTTATTTTTAATATATATACTTATATAAAGAAATTGCAATTTAAATTAATAAGTACGTACTTAAAATTAACATTAATTTAACAACGCAATGACTGTACGTTGAAAATAGTTTAAGAACATTATATATATGTTATTATAAAATGGATTGAGTTCTATCAGTTCTCTATGTATAAGAATAAATAATGCAATCAAATAGAAAAATTCATCATTTCTGCAAATTCATTTAAATATTTTAATTAATGACTATATAAAAAAAAAAGATAATATAAAGGAAAACTGTTAAATAAAATTCTTTGACAGAAAAAAAAAATATAAACATGCACAATAATAATAATTTTAAACCAAATTTCTATATATATTTATATCATATCATTTTATTTATAATATATATTTATTTAAATTTTTTATTCTTTGTAAAGGTTACCATCATTTTAAAAGATGTAAATGATGTATCACCGGTATTTGTAACATCAAATGAAACGAGTATCATTGAAAATATACCATTAAGTACAATTGTTATGGCGGTAAAAGCAATTGATAAAGATGAAGGACGTAATGGTTACATTGAATATATATTATCATCAATGTCAATGGTACCATTTACATTGGGCGCCGTTGATGGCCTATTACGTGTATCCGGTCGTTTAGATCGTGAACTTCGATCATCGTACAGCCTATTGATAACGGCCAAAGATCGTGGTGAACCATCACGTTCCACACAATCCCAATTGACGGTTAAAATTTTAGATGAAAATGATAATAGTCCGGTATTCGATCCAAAACAATATAGTGCATCGGTTGCCGAAAATGCAAGTATTGGTGCAATGGTATTACAGGTACAATTTTATTTGTTATTTATTAATAATATATAAAATGATGTATTTAAAAAAATAATAAAATGTTATTTATTTATTAATTTTATAAAACAATAAAAGGTTTCTGCAACGGATATTGATGAGGGCGCAAATGGACGTGTACGATTTTCAATTGGTTCCGGTGATAATAATCGTGATTTTAGTATCAGCGAAGATACGGGAATAATTCGTGTTGCAAAAAATATTAATTATGAACGTAAATCACGGTATGTCCTAATTGTACGGGCTGAAGATTGTGCCGGTGATATTGGTAATGGTGCTGAAACACGTTATGATACGGCTGAATTGACAATAAGCATAACGGATATAAATGATAATCCACCGACATTTTTGGATTCACCATATTTGGCCTATGTTATGGAAAATGTTATACCACCGAATGGTGGTTATGTGATAACTGTAAAAGCATTTGATGCTGATACGGCTCCGTTTAACAATCAAGTACGATATTTTCTGAAGGAAGGTGATGCCGATTTATTTCGTATAAATGCATCAACTGGTGAAATTTCATTGTTACGTGCATTGGACCGAGAATCCCAGGCTGAATATCAATTGACATTAGTCGCTATGGATACTGGTAAGTTATGAAACTATTTTTTATTAATTATGTTTTCAAATAAATATTTTAAAATCCTTGGTAAATTTCATATTAAAAATGTGTCTAATTTTTTTACAATTTAAACAAAGAATTTAATGCACAACAAAACAAAAGAAAAAAAACTTAAATTACAATAAAAAAATTAAAAAAAAAAATTGAATTTATAAATGATAATCTTTTAAAAATTTTATTATTCTTAAACTTAATATTTTACATACTTATATATCGTAAACAAATACTTAATTTTTTTTATTTATAATTTATAATAATAGGATTATTATATCCTCCTACGTTGTTCCATCAATAAATATATATATATAATAATATTACCGCTTTATATATATATATATATATATATATATATACAATTATTTTATATTAAAAAGAAAACATCGCGTATTTCGTTCGTATATATACAGTTTAATAATGAAAAGAAATATATATTTTCTTATAATAATAATAATAATAATAATAAAATTCTATCTAGAATTGTTAAAATTTGTTTGTGTTTCCTTTTATTCGACAGTTTTAATGAAAATAAAATAAAAAAACAAAAATTAATTGCAATAAATGATATAAACTAAACATAATAATAATAGAAATCTAAAAAAAAAAAAAACAACCTACACTATTTATGTATATATATAAACATAAAAATAAATAGGAATTTTATCCACAAACATATAGATTATTATTATTAATAATATTATTATTATATATATGGAAAAGAATATAATTTAATGACATTTTTTTTATTTCTGAAAAGGAGACAATAATTTTTTTTTTCTTTCTTTTAAAACATGAACAATTTCATGTTATCGAAGAATTATAGGTTCAAATATATATTTCATTGTTCAGTTTTTTTCTTTTGTAATATTTCAACTCCTTTTTTTTTCTCATATCATTTATCATCTCCGTTTATTTAATTTTAAAAAGAAGGTGTATTTATATTACCAGAAGGAAATAAATTGTTTTTAATTGCTTGCCATCAATAAACACATTTTTTTTTAAAATTGTTTTTATGGTATACAAAATTTCAATTGTAAAAAAATGTTTATTTTTTTTTATGTTCAAGTTGAAATTTGTCAATTTACTACATTTTTCTATATAAGAAATCTTTAGAATATTCCATTTAATTCATACCGCATCAAATCTGTTTATTTTTTTTTTATCAATTATGATGGAATAAAAGTATTGAAATTTTTTAATATAATATACAAATTTGTGTATAGTTAAAAAATAGCTTGTTAAATAAAAACTATCAAAAAAATTCCCTTTTTTTTTGTTTATCAACTAAACCAGAAACAGAATTTAAAGTTAACAGCAAATATATATTCAAATGAATATATATTATTTTATTGCTGTATAATCTGTTCTTGTTTTTTGTTTCAATTTTCAAACAATTGAATGCTTCATCTTTGCTCGTTATTATAGATATATAAATATAAAAATAAGTTCAACTAATACATGACCTTTTTGCAAATATTATATATACATATATAGTATTTATCTTTATATATCAATGCAATTTCAAACAATGTTCAAGCTTAAGATTCACGTAATATTTAAAAATATATAAATAATGGATTTATATTTTTTTACTATAAACATAAATTGTATTGTTCTGTGCTGTGCGCCAATTCAATATTGAAATATTTATATAGAAAATTTTTTTTTGCACATCAATTTATATTTATTTATTTTTTTCTGGCAAACACAAAATCTACAAAGTAATTAAATTGAATTTGAAAATAATTATTGGAATTTTTGTTTACACACAAAAACTTTAATAAGAATATAGAAATGTATAACAAAAAAAAAAGATTAGGAAACAATTCTTCTTTGAATGCGGTTTTTAATACAAATTCATTATGTACGATTATTATAAATATTATTCTTCTTTTTAATAAAAAATTCATTTGAAATATAGCATTGCATTATTTTTTGTGAAGTTTTGAATTATACAATTGTGAAAACACCATTCATTATATGTATTATGTATTGTTTTACTATTATTTAGTTATGTTTTTTTTTTTTTTTAAAAAAAACTATTCCTTTATTATGTCTTTTCTTTTATGAAAATCAATAAATATAATTTTATTTTTTATTAAATAAAAACATACTTAAATTTACCAATAAGGTACTGAATTTATATAAAATAATTTAATATACCAAACGATTCACATATAATATCTTCAATATAATAATATTTTTTTTATTTACTACATATAAAAAAAAAATTTTTTAACCAGCCAATATATGAATTTTAAATCAATATCTTTCTATTTTTTTTTTTTTGTAATCCTTTTAAAAAATATATAGATTACAAAATTTTATTTATTACTTTTATTAAAAGACAATATTTAAATACATTTTTAATATTGATGAAAAAAAATTAAACAAAAACATTTATTTATTTAGTTTTGTTAACTTTTGTACGTGACGAGCGCGATTATTTTAACTATACAATAAAAATTTATAAAATATACTATGTTATGTAAGAGAGCTATAGAACTTTTGGGTCAATCATATATACAATTTTCATTTATGGTATATACACGTAAGGGGTCATTTTGTTGATTTATTTTGTATTTTATTTTATGTAATATTCATCAATTTATAATAATAAATCATATTTTTTACCATAAATGGAAATATTTAATCAAACATAAACTTTAATAATTCAATTAATATATATATGTATAAATATTAAAATAATTTTATCTTTTTTATTATAAGATATTTATTTTGTATATTTATTATAGATAGAAATTTTGGTTGGGAACTTTAAAAACTATTATTTCTCAATTTTCTTTTCTTTTTTATTTTTTTTTATTTTGTTTGCATAATCCTCTGAGAAAACCTCAATTTCAGTTTACAATATCTTATTATGTATTGATCATTGTACAGTTTACAATATCTTATCTTATAACTTTATAACTTTTATTTTATTTTTTCAAATTGTTGATGATAAATTATATTATTGGAATTAAAACTAAAAAAAAAAACACAATTGATGAAATATTCATATAAAAATGATTTATTATTTATATTACATATCAATTTTAAAAAATGAAATATAGAGTTATCTAAATATTTTTCTATATATTATTTTTTCTACATTTCTCTTGGCAAAAATGTTTAAATATAAATGTAATAGTTATTCGAAATATTATTGTATAAATCATTATTAATTTTTTTCAAATTGGTTTAATTTTTGCATTTTATAAACTATATATATATTTAACAAAGATATATATAGATATAAATTCAAATTAATCTTTATCGTTGTTATATTTCATTTTTACATATATACATTCGAAGGTATAATATATAAAAATTTAATCAAATTATAAAACTATTTGCCATTTATCACCTCTCAACACGCGATTCAATAACATATTGAGTTATGTATATTTTATTATCATGATGAGAAATAGGTTAAAAAGAAATATTTTTTGAAATGTTAATTGAATGATGTGTTTTTTGTTAAAAATGTAAAATATTTGATACATTTTTTAGATCGTCTAATTTTATATTTAATAATAAACAAATTGAAAGTTGTCCCTAATCACAATATTAGGGAGAATCTGCTTCTTTTCATAAATTGCTCCATCATTTCAGAATGATATTTCATATATTTCCCAATTTTATTCTAATAGGATTCTTGGTTCATTTTTGAAGCATCGTTTGGTTAAACGGAATATTTTTGTTCTTATGATTGACAATCGCCGCTGAATTTTTCTAAACATTTTTCTTTGAAGTACGAAAAAGTTTCTTATCAATCTGGAAAAACATCAGCTTATTTCTTCATATCTTTTCCTATCGTGAAAACGTTTCATCTTATCGTAAGTTTTCCCTAAATCACTTGTTTCTTTTCTTTTCTTTTTTAATTTGTATTTAAACTCCTAATACTATTTCACCATATATGAAGTTTTATGATTATTATTTTTATCATTTGGCAATGAGTGAATTGATATATGTCTTGTTTAGAACCGCATATTTCTATTTCGTTAAGGATCTTTAAGACGTCAGGGTAATTTCTTTGATAGTTTCAAAGTGTCTGTTAGTGTTTCGTTTATTGTTATAAGGATATTTTTCCTTGATTTATCGTGAGTTTTGTGCATTGGGTGATTATGTGTTTGAAATAATTTATTGTGTTGCATTTCACCTTACTCTGTCCTGTGTTCGCGTTTGAGGTAGTGCTGCTGCCATTATGTCCAGATTTCACTCTAAATGAATCCCCAAATATCTTGGGATGTTAATTGAATATTTGTTTTTGGTGTATATGGTTGTCTAGCTTCTTTTGCATCTGCTATTGCATTGAGATTTGCATGTGATTCTGAAGTTTTTATTGAGGTGGCCAGAGTAATTTTTATTTTGAGGATTTCATTTAATTGCTCAAAATATATTATGCCCTTTTTCGAAACATCAGTATATATTTTTGGTGTTTTCTTGTATCGATCGATAGATGATTGATAGAGTGTGTAGTTGTTTTTGTTCTACGGTGTTTGGGGTTTTGTTTGTAGGTGCTCCTTCCGTTTATATTGTTAGGTTATTTTGATTTATTAGACGGCTGGAGATTGACAGGAGTGTATAATAGCATTTCGTGGACTTTTATGACGGTGATGATGTTTTTTCTTATATTTCTGGCTCAATAAGAGCCCATCAAATATCCTTTTCAGTTTGTATTTTGCCAAAACTGGTCATTTTTGCTGGAAAATGTTTCTTATCATAGAAAATATTTCCCATATTCCCATATTGTCTATTAAATTTGTATTATAATTTCACATAAAAAAATATCATAGTCAATTTTTTAGTAAATAATTTTCGTTTTTATTTTCGATACAAATTGTATATGTAACGTATAGGAACTGGGATTTTTGTTGCTTTATATAAAGTATTTATAGTTGATTTTTTTAAATGATAACATATCATATATGTATATATGAATTTATATCATTATATACCATATATTTTTAGAAAATATGTTTATTGTATATATATAAGAAAACATGGAAAATAAAAGAATAATAATAATCATATAAAATAACATATACATATATTATAAAGACAACGGAACAATATCAAGAGTACCTTACCTACATATATTTATAAAATCTAAAATAAAAGCCAAAAACAAAAACCAAACTATTCCAATATTGCATTGTATAATCCACATATCGTGTATAAATAAACTAAAAAAAAATATCTTTTGATTCTATATCATATAAAATGTAATATAAATTTTATTTTTTATGCACCAATTGTACAATTGCTGTATATAATATTGATATACGTTTATAAATGCGTGTCACCATTCTATATATATATAGAAATATACCTACTTATAGAAAATGTATATACTTTGTTTTCTTGTTTTATTCGTGTATCTTTTTCATATATAACAAATATTATAAATACAGATTGTATATAGCTTTTTTTTTATATAGTTATACAAAATATTGTAGGTATATTGTTTTATATTTTCTATACCTTATAATACGAATGGTTTTGGTTACAATACAATATCTTTTTCTATATAACAAAAAGGAGAAAATTATATATATACAATATACATATATATAATTGATCAAAAAAAAATGATAACATTTCTCTTGTTATTTGTTTTAATAATTATTTTAATTGTGTACTCAATTACATATATATAAATATCGTTGGTTGGTATGGTTGATATATAGTACGTTACCAATAAATTCGAAATTTTTTTTTCTTCTTCTATATATAAAACATATTTTTTACTTTTCATATATTATATATATATTGGAAAAATTTCTATAACAAATAATATATATTATAATAAATATAATAATAATAATAATAATAATAATAACAAGTAACTATAAATGTAACAGCAACAGTAGTATTATTATTATTATAATATATATAACATTATCAATATTTTACTCAATATCAACTTGTTTTACATGTATATATATATCTGTTTTGTAATATATTGTATTATATCTCCCATAAAACAATTTGATTCGAAAAAGAATATAAAGCGTTACAAAAAGTAACAAGAGATGTGTGAGGGCGAACCTTCTTTGCGACTTCGAATTCGATAAATAACAGTATTATGTCCAATTTTAAAGAATCTACAATTTTCTTATCTTGATTTTTGCGATTTTTTGAAGCTATTGGACGGTGCATGAGCCGAACACTTACCACTTGAGTTGTTTATAATTTCTCTTAGTTGATTGTTATTTCTAACATATATATTGACTTCCAAGTTTTTTATGTATGATTCTTTGGTGTTTGTGGTTTAATTGATAAAAATGTATACTTAAAAGTCATACAAAACTGAAGACATAAAATATGTTTTGTATTTTACGGTTATTTTTTGAATTTTCACACAGAGTTGCATATTTTCCTTTGTGCGGTTGGTCCTACAGCTAATTACCGACACCAATTACCGTTAAGCAACAAATTATATAAACCAAAAAACAGAAGAATTTTGTCGGACGCTAAAATCGATTGTAGGTTTTTAAGCGAAAATTTCTTATTAGATTCTCTATGGTCCAATAAATGTGTCCAACCTTCATGAAGCTTTATTTAATGGGTTGCGGTAAATACTATATTATAAATATCTCCATAAATTCAAATATTTATACGTTCATAAGTGGTTCGCGCAGCAAATCAATGGCAAAATTTCATTTCCTTATATATTCCTTATAGTATACATTTTGTATTATATAATATATACCAATAATGATATACTATGCGATTTAATATATTCTTTCTATAAGCAGAAAAAAATACGACGATGATGCGATATATGTATATATAAATTAACTTATAAATTTGTGCGTTATGGTATATCTAATTTAACTTTACTTATACTATATAGGATTTATTTAATGAAATCTTTTTCTATATATAACATTTTTTTTGTACATAACTATATATAAGATATATTTGCAATTCACAGATTTTAAACATTTACATTCTGGTTAGTTATTATATTTATATATATAGTTAAAGTTGATCAGATTCGCTTTATTATATAACTTTGCATATAAAAATACGTAAATAAAATGCGATTTGTTGTTGTTTTTGAACAAAATTTTCTTTTGTTTTATCATCTTGTTTTACAACAATTATGGAGACACAAAACAACTATAAATAAATATAGTTATTTATATAGGTTTATATTTTGCTATGATTTTCCTAACATTATATGTTTTTTACTATTTTATTTTTTTTTATTTCATGCGTATTTATATTAAAATTTTTTAATATAGATTTATATAGTACAAATTAATATTTTTTTTTTAATTTTTAAGCAATCAATAATTTCTATTAATGATTATTATACAATTTTATCTGTCCATTTTAAAAGCAGTAGTAATTTTTTTTTAATCTTATCAGGGATAATAATTATTCTTCCAATAATAATTCATAAAATTCACAATACATTATAGATTTTGTGTAAATATTGACAAAATTATTATATAAAATATTATTTATTAATATAAGTTTATTGTTTTTATTAAACTATTTATTATCGATTGTTATCTATCAATAATAAAAAAAAAACAAAAAACAACGACATTCAAAATACCATATTATCCAAAACAAATAAATCTTATATAAATAAAAAATATTCAATATTCAATTCAATACATTACAAAAATTCAAAAAAAAAAAAAATTCGCGATAGATAATCTTTATCGTTTATGGTATATATACAGGAATATAATAATTTATCGATATACTATAGTTTTATATCCACAGAGCACCAAAGTACCATTGATGATGATAAAAATATATATTATTTATATATATACATATAATAAAATTAAAAAAAAAACAATGAAAGATTTTATGAAAAATCTTTTATTTTCTTTTAATATTTTATATATATGTATAAATAAGATATGCAGCATTACCCATATAATAATATAAATTTTTTTTTTTATTTATTACTTTTTCAATAAATGTTAAAAATAAATAAATATTATTTAAAAAGATGCTCCTCAAGTTCAATTTTATTTTTTTTATTTATTTATTTTTGTTTTATTTATATATTAAAAAAAAATAAATAATATAAAATCATTCTCAAAACAAGGTGTTTTTTTCAGTTTAATCATTTGCTAAATTGTTTAATTATCTGCAAAACAATTTATTGTAATAAATAAATTATTATCTAACTAATAAGAATTGATTATTTTATCCTTTTTAGTTCAATTAATTATTTAACTTTTTGATAAAAGATTGATAAAAATTGCCAATCTAAAATTTTTACAATATTTTGGGGGTCGTCGGTTGGAATTCTACTGAAGACATAAAATAGATTTTGTATATTTTGGTTATTCAGAACTTTCACACAGAGTTGGATATTTTCCCACATGTCGTTGGTAGATTTGCCGACTAATTACCCAAACCCTAAAATTATTAAATAAAAAACCAACAACAGAAAGCAGTTAATGACCGCTAAAAGCAATTGCCGATTGTTATACAAACATTTTATTCTATTTTTTTATTCTTCAATAATTATGATAATTTTTAATTATATATATATATTTAACAATATAATTAAATACATCCAAATCACCCTGTTCATTTACAATCGTATATTATTATTATTATTATTATAATTATTATTGTATGTGTACTTTACAAATATACAAAAAAAATATATATATATATGAGAATTTTTGTGAATTATGGACATTCACAAAACGTTTTTCAAAAAAAAAATTATGTACTTGTAACAAGTATAAAAAAAAAAAAAAACTTTTATATAGATTTTTACTTGTTTTGCTTTCTACACATCTTTAAAATATAAAAAAAAAAAACAAAATGAAAAGTCACGACAAGACAAAGTTTATTGAACAAAAATTATATAAAATGATAAAGCAAAAAAAAAATTATAGAATTTTTTTTTTTTATTATTATTATTATTATTTATTATATTATATTATATATGAAATTGTTACTATATAAATTTTCCATAACTCTACTTAAAAAAATAATATATATATATATTTATTTTTATACCCATATATAATATATTTATGTGGTTATATAAGTATATTTATTTGCCGGTTGTACTTTTTTTTTTTTTTGTTTAAATAGTATTATAAGAGATGACCATCAAAATTATATAAGTACACAATTTGTGTGTGTGTGTGTGTATGAGTGAGATTTTTATAACTTTAAAAAAATATATTTAACAAAAAAAAATAAATATGTATTTAATAAAAATAACAAAATTAAATGTGTAAAATACTTTTATATATATATATTTCTTTATTCTTAATATAAAGATACTTATTATATTTTTTTTTTCTCTTAACTTCTTTTAAAGAAATCTGTCTGAAAAATAGAAATATAAAGAATTAAGCAAAAAAATACATAGATATTTAAAGAAGAAGATGAAAAGCGAATAACAATTAATAAAATAAAATAAAAAATTATATGGTATTCTTATCAAAAGAATCTTTATTTGTTTTTTTTTTTTATTAAATGTCATATTTTGAAGTAATTAAAAAATTTGATGAGTGTTGTTTTTTTGTGCTTACTATATATATAAAATATAAATTATTCTTATACGTATATATATGTACGTTTAAATGATGGAAAATTTCAATTGTTAAATTAATTTTCTGTTTAAAATAAACTTGTTTTAATTACACGGACTGTGTGTATTTACAGAATTATATTTTTATATAATAATAATAAGAATAAAAACTTTACAGAAAATAACGCCAAAGAATTTATGATTTTATATAATAAATTTGTTTTATTTTGTTAATTATGAATATGAAAACCCACTGACAATTTTTATATGTAATATACAAAAAAATTATATATTTTCAGTTTAATAGTTGAAAAATATTTTCTTTAAACTTGAAAACACTTGAAAAACACTTGATAAAATTAATAATCGATATAGAAAATAAAATACAATGTTTAATTCTTAAATTACGGGACAGAACACAGATTAAAATAATAATAAATTTTATTATGCATACTAAAAAAAAAAAAAAAAGGTTTATATAAAATTTTAAACAATATGTAATTTAATAAATTACATTTTTATAGGTAATTATATTTATAAAAAGTTAACCATTTGTTTTACGCCAATGGGGATTCTTATACAATATATACATTCTGTTTTGAATATATATTTTTGTTTTGTTAAAAAATCATATAATTTTTTATTAAGGATTTTTATTTTATCCTGAAAATTTATCAACAACACAAATATTATTATTATTATTATTATTATTAAATATTGAAAAATTATAAAAATATATATCGAATCGCGCGCGATGTTAAATGTATATAATTTAACAGAAACAATTATTATTATCCACATGCATTTATCTTTTCCTGTACCTGTATATAAATATGTTTAAAAATAATTCATATAATTTGATAATATGGAAGCAGATACATGATATGATATTTGTTGCGATATTTATATGCGTATAGGTACTATAAATATAAAAG
Source organism: Dilophus febrilis (assembly GCA_958336335.1). NCBI lineage: Eukaryota > Metazoa > Arthropoda > Insecta > Diptera > Bibionidae > Dilophus > Dilophus febrilis. The sequence goes on along the minus strand of OY284471.1, from coordinate 28,375,407 downwards.
TTTCCGATTATTTTATTTAAAAAAAAAAACTAAATAAATAATTCTTTTTATTATATCTTTGTATGCTTGCACTTGCACTTGCACTTGTATATAATACGCATAATATAATAATTTATTAATTTTTTTTTTTTTTTGATACTGGTTGAGCTTTTATCACACAAATCGCACAAAAATAATGATGATGCGTTTGCGATGCGGCAGTATATGGCAATATTCTGTTCAATTATATTCATTTTTTTTAAATAGTAATTGTAAAAAAATTAAAATTACTCTCTATGATTATTATTATAAATATTCATTGTAAAAAAATAAAAAAAATATGAATATATTCCTCAAGCAAAAAAAAAATAAATAAATATATTAAATAATGTTTTTCTTTTATATTTTATATCTCTTCATATAATTTTATACAATTTAAAATTAAAAAAAAAAAACATTATCTTCAGATAAAACAATGGACAAATCTTTCAAATTGGAACTCCGCCTCAAACCACCTCTATATATATATGTGATATAAAATATATATAATCGTTGGTTACACGCTTTAATTACACTCTATCCGGTAATACAATATATGTATATATAATATATACGATCGATCAAAGTAATGTATATCAAGCAATGGTCGATTTTTTTTTCTTTTCTATATATAATAAAAGCAACCATATATATGGTATATTTAAGAATAAAGATCACTTCGCACACACAACAAGAACATGTTAATTTTATTATATGTATATGCATAATAAAATAAACAGCAAAAATATGTCCGTTAAATATATACATATATATATAAAAAATTATGTCAAAAAAGTGTATTGTATTTTAATAATAAAAATAATAATAATAATCATAAAATTTAAAAAAAAAAAATGAAATAAATATGAAAAAATGGAAAACCTCTCATATAAATTTTATTATATTCTTATCTGAATTTTTATTTTTTTTACTTATTATTGACCGTTTGGTTGCGAATATAAATAAGTTCTGAGCGATACAAAACTTTGCTGTTTTTTTATATTTTTCATATGTATATATATTATTGATCGTTTAATAAATTTAATAAAAAAAAATTGGAAGCGTTTAAAAAATGCAAAAAAATAAAAATTCTTATCATATCGATCGATTGTCGATATTTATTATATTGTATATAAAAAAAAACATTTATTCTTATATTTTTATATAGAATATTTTTTTGAAAATAACAAAAAAAAAAATTGCTACCGGAGGGTACACAAAACATATATATAATAATTTTCTAAAAAAAAATAAAAATACATCTATATATAGAATATATATGTATATATAACTAATTCTTATATATTCGCATATCTCATATTATATATACAACTATATAATAATAATATTATTTATAGTATAATATATAATAATAATAATGTATATATAATTTTCAAAATGTATTTTTTCATATTTATATATGTTTAACTTATCCATTTTTTTTTTTGTGATTTAAAAAAGGTAAAATAATGTATTATTTTGCGTAAAGTAGAGGTAAATTTTTTATGCAAAAATATATACTATTATTATTTTAATTTCATTTCATTTCATTTCAGTAAATCCGGCAAAAAAATTAAATATATAAGAATATACTTGACATAAATTATACAATAAATTTCATAATTTAGATGAATATATTTAATATAGAAAAAAAAAAAAAATAATGAAATACCGCACTATTTTATATACTATAAATAAAAAAATTAGTTTTATATAGAACGAACAAAAAAAAAAATCAAAATAAGGCGGTTCACAATCGCGCATCGGTTGCACGTCTTTATACAATCAATATACATACCATATATTGAAATAATATGGATGGATTTAATATACAAAAAATATTTAATCACCTTAGGCAAAAAATAAAAATAAAAATATTAAATAAACTCTGCATATTATATTTTCTGATCTGCGATCTGTTATATATAATTTTATTTGGTTTATTTTTTTTTTTAACTTTATTTACAACAATATTTTTATTTTTTGTAAAAATATTTCTATATATTTTATGAGTTATTTCAAAAAAAAAAAATAAAAATTCACATGTAATTTAAGATGATAATTTTTATAATTTTTTTTTTAATATAATTACATGTAAATTAATTTTTTTCTTTGTTTCTGCATAAACACTTTTTATAAAATCATTTTTTTTTTTTTTGCAATTTGTGTCTTTCAATATAAATATGTTATATGACAAGTATATTGTGAAATATTTATATTTGATATGAATTTCCTTAACATGAAATATGGGATACATCGTGGTATAAACTCCAGTGGCCGGGCTTGACTAAAATTTGTCCCTATACGACCCAAACAGAGTCAAATATAACCCCTAGGTTAGGAGCAGAAATACTGCCATAAGAATAACGATGAAAGTAAAATTTCGTACTTATCACAACGAAAAGAGGCTAAAAAAGCTCTGTTGAACATATAACAAGTGGTTTATAGGTAAACCAAATTGTCCGATATTGTTTTCGTACGTAAATGGAAGATGCTAGAGGGAAACTACAATCAACTATCTTCACATCGGCTGCATTAAATACATAATTGATCACCTTCAACAATTAAGATATAAGAAAGTTGGATTGCATATAAGATCATATATGTCCAGTTTATTTCCCTACGAAAGATTATAGATCGCTTTTTGCTATTATAATCTTGGAGGATAGACACTATAATTATATCAACCAATATTATACTCGATGAAAACATCTTAATAAAAATACCAAAAATTGGATTTAAATAGGATATTGGACAGTCGGCTTCTTTTCATTCGGTTTTATCGTTATATACCGATGAGTTCGTCAGAACGAAACAAAACCAAAAGTGTGATATTTCATTCCAAGAATCCGATCCTATTTAAATAAAAAAATTTTTGTTAATTGAATGAATTGACTTCGATGAAGAGGATTCCATCGTTGTAGCGATCATCGATTTGATAACGATAAAATTATCTTGCAATTTAAAAATATGGTAGATACATCGAATTAAAAAAACATTTTTTTCGCTTTACCGCCGACAATTGGTTTTTTGTGTCCGACAGCAGGCTTCGAATTTTCCGCAAAATTTTGTAGAATAATTAATATATTTTTAAGCACATACCTTTTAGAATATCCTATATATCGAATTGGGTCAACAGGACACATTTTTCACACTCATTCACATTCACCCCTCGCCACTATAGAAAACTAATATATATATATATATTGAAAGCATTTATGGTAAAAATTTGATCAATTCAATTCCATGTCGTGTATAGTTTTCTATTTGATTTCCATTCACTCCATTTCAATATTTATTGATACAAAACATCATACAAATTCAAAATATAAATATATAAAAGATTGAAAATATAGATCAATAAACATTGTGAGATTTTTTTTCAATCAATGGTTCAACAAGAACATTCAACGAAATTCAATATATATATATATCAATATAATTCATCCCTGCGAATGTACTTCGATCCTATGATATAGTTCAGATTCAGTTCATTTATAGTTATATAATTCCTAATGAAAATCTTTGTAACAATTTTTTATAATATAATTTTAGAATTACAAAAATGTTATTAATAATGTTTCAATTCATATTTAGAATTTAGAACATGACTATATAAAAAAAAATTTAATAGAAAACTACATTAAAACACAAAAGGACACTATGGAAGGAAATTACTAAAATAAACAATGAATTCGATTATAGAAATTTTCATATTTAGAAAAACCACTGATTCATATATTCAATTTTATTATGTTTATTTTATCTTGGTTCATTTTCAGGTCAAACATATCATATATATGTTATGTTTATAGAATATATTATCAATACATATGGATAATGGATAATATAACAATTACAGCACTTTGATCGTATAGTATAGAATTTTTTCAATAGATTACAATCTTAAATATAATATATATTTATCAGTATTTTTATATGTTACACGATGTATCCCCTATGAGAATAAAAAATTATTTTCATCTCATATATTTATTTCATGATATTCACATATTATTAGATAAACAAATATATATGATATTTGTAAAGATTATAAAATAAAAAAAATATTCATAGATTTTATTGTTTAACATTTATAAAGTATAGATATATATGCATCAAATAATAATAACACTCCATTATTTTCAATTAACATGACAAGTAAAAGTTCATTGGGGTAACAACAACGGATATTAAATAAATACATTTCGTGTTTGTATAATACATTACATCTCATCATCACACCAACCAAATATGTGCATATAAATATAGTATATACAGAAGATGTAAATACAATTTATTAATATATAATCTTTCAATAAAATTTGTTTAAAAGATATATTAACAGTATATATTTTCCATCAATAAATGTTACTATATATATTAAACTTTCTGCGTTTAATATATATAATATATACCTATATATAATATATAAATAAAACAACCTTCCGTAATTAATCAATATAATTTGAATTAAGTATATGTATATATTGAAACATTTATATAGAGATGAATGAATATAAATTCGCTTCTATATACATACAAAAAAAAATTTATAGAATTAATGTACAATTAAAAGAAAACAAAAACAAACATATAACTACTCATCTACAATATTTCTATCTATATGTATATATAGAAGCGGCAATAGCATAGGCGGAGATGGGAAATTGTTAGCCAGTTTTCCAAAAGGATAGGATATTTTGAACTAAATTTTTTTGGAAAATCCACTTTTTTAAATTTTCTATTTTTTTTTTTAATTACAACCCAGGTTTTTCTTAAAATATTTAGCTTTTCTTCGCATAATTTTGAAAATTCAATAAATTCTTAATATTTCTTTGTAAGAAAATTTGAAAATCGTCCCTAAATTTGTTTCAAAAGATATAGGCGATGTTCCATTTGATTTCAGTGAAATTTCAAAGAAAATTTTTGATACAATGAAAAATGAACGACCAAATGGTACAAACATTTTATATATGTCAAAAGGGGCAAATCGACTATATTTTTTGAACCAAATGAGCCGATTTTCAAATTTTCTTCTATATAAATATCAGAAATTATATTAAATTTTCAAATGATTCAAAGAAAAATGAAAGTTATAGGGCAAAAACTATTGCTGCGTAATTCAAAAAATTCAATTGAATTTTCTGGAAAGTTTTTTTTTAGAATTCCTTTTATAGTTGTTTTTTGTAGTATAATTAATTTATTTTTAAGCAAGTGCCTTTCAAAATATCTTATCCTTTTGGTAGTAATATGGGCAAAAATAATTCAGCTCCGGCTATGCTAAATAGTGTATATCTTCATATACATATTTATTTAAAATTATTTTATCAAAAATTCTGATCAGCATAAATATATATTATATAAATAATATACATATAATATACATACATATCAACATTAAAATGCATATAAACACATAAATGTTTTTCTATATATATATATTTAAATTTAAATTTAAACTTTAATATAAATTCCATGTAAATTGCAATATATTTTTATTTTTTTTTACTTCATCAGTTCATTTTTTTTTATATATATATTACTAGACGCAGCAATAAGTAAATATTATATTCAAGTTTTTATTTTATTATATGTGCATGTAAAAAATAAATAATAAATATTATATATATATAAATAAAATACAATGTGCCGCCAAACTGTTCAATAATAATATATATAATAAATTTTATACTTGCTACTCTTTATCAAAAAATTGATACGAGAAATTGCACTTTAAAAGGTCAAATAGATATCGATGGTAATTTATTGCATTGAAATAAATTTTTTTTTTATTTTTCAGTTCTTATAAAATAAAATATTCTTATATTTATATTATTATTATTATTATTATTTAACAACTAATGATGTATGTAAAATGCCAACATTAGTTTTTAATAAGCACTATGGCTGCTAGGGCCTTTGGCTTTTACCGGAATTAGAAATCATTAATATTATAATTATTAATGTAATTTTAATAATGATGATGAGTATTTGTTATATACTTTCATATATAATTGCGAGTATGTGTTTGTAGTAGACTTTGTAAATCTTTGGCTGCGTCCGACACAATATACCAAAGATATTCATTAATTTGATCCCAATGAATAAATGGTGACTTAGTTCATGAATTCAAATCATAAAAAGCACAGAAAAAATTTTCCGGCTAGGATTTGAACTCGTGACCACCCGCAATTGGGTTGGATGCTTTATCAACGGCACCACCAAGTCGTCGTTTTCTTATATTTATATAAATATATATATATACTAAATCGACGATTTAGTTATGTATATATACTTGTAGCAGCAGAACGATCACTTAAACAATATATAACAGATATAGTAAATATGAGCATTTATAGATATGAAAATAAAAAGGAAAAAAAAATTTATATATATATATACAATAAAAATGGTAGTTTGAAAAGTCAATAATATATTTATTTATTTATTATATATATATAGAAAATGATGAATGAACATTTTGAACATAGCAGTAATTATATTTGATTTTCGGAAAATTGTATAATGCGTGAATCAATAAATTAAAAATAACTAAATAACTATAATTTCTTCATTTTGCCAAATATGATTTAAATGATAATTAACACGTATATTAAATGCAACTCTGTGGTGTAGTTAATCAAAAAACGACAACCTAAAATTCATACAAAAAATGTTGGAATCGTGGGTTTCGAACCCTATACTGAAGACATAAAATATGTTTTGTGTTTTTCGTTTATTTTTGAATCATATTTTCCCCGCTGTGTGGTTGATCGTACCGCTATTTATAGACATCGTAAAAAGTCACAAATTAAGAAACTAACTAATAGAAGGCTGTTGTACAAAGACCCCAAAACCAATTGTCAGTTGTAAAGCGAAAATTTATTATCAATATTATTTTATAATACAATTTCAGAGATCTTTAAATCAATTTTTTTTTTCTTATTTTTCAATCATCTTTTATGCGTATATATGAATAACATATAACATTAAAATGTATTATATATCTTCAGCAAATTTTCTATAGATTTATTTCTTAATGATTTAATAATTATTAAAACAATTTTTTTTTTTTTTTGGTGGAATTTTATTTTTCAGTTACTTTCATTTTATAACTTTACAAAGATCCTATATATATATAATTTTATTTATTAAATAATAGATATTTATTAGTACTTAAGTCTGACATACATTACGTTTAAATCTATATATACAAATATATAATGCTTTAAAATTATTATTTATATTGTTTATGGTGTGTAATCTGAATTAAGTATATCTATTTTATATATATAAATACATATATAATTCATTATATAATTTTATAATTACACAGTATTTAGTAATTTAGTAAGCGTAAATTTGTTGTTAATCTCATCAACATTTATGTTATATATATTAATTTTATATTCACATTAAATCCAACGGCTAGTTTTTTTTTTATATAAATATAAAGAAAGATATACACATTAATTCTTTGCGTATATATAAATAACGTCTAATAGTTAATACATATTTTAATGTACATCTTTCTGAAAGTTGTATACAGATAAAATATTTTAATATTCAATAAATATATATATATATAAATAAACCTATATAGCATTTTATTGCATGTTTTCATCTTCATTTTTTTTTTCTTTTTATAAATATATATATATTTTTGTTTACAATATATTGTATATTATATTAGAATATCACTTTATGGAAATTCATTTATTGTATAAAATTAAAAAAAAAATCGTGGAAATTATATGTTTATATGAAACAAACAAGGAAACAAACAAGTAATAATAAGCAATTATACCTTAACCTTTTGCTGGTTTCGTCATGTATATTAATGAAAAATTTATGGGGTTTTCTGATGGGTTTTAACTGTTTTAATATTTTTTTTCTAAAAACTTTTTCCGCTTACGAACTAACGATTATTTTTAAAATTTGTATTTTTGGTTAAAAATTTGCGATGCTTCATTATGTGATAAAGTTCCTCGGAAGTGGTAAGATGAAGGAAACGATGAGGTTTTAAGACGGATAAAAAAAAACAAATTTCTAGGAAAGGTTTCCTGAAAATTTAATTCAGTTCACAACAACATTTTTGTTTTTATAAATTGTCTAATAATAGTTATGTGCCTTTGCGTCGCTCACGAAATAAACTTTATGGCTAAATCTATTTGGATTTTTGTCAAATCACATCAATTTAAAAGATAAAACTTCAACATTTTTCTCCATTATATGGATATTAAAACTGATGAGATTCTGCATATAGAAAAATGTATTTCAAAATCTATGCTATTGGACCAAAAAATAAACGGGAAACCTCAGTAAAAACATATTTTAACTCATCTAATATTTATAAAAATGAATATAATAATAAGATATTTACTTTTAAAAATTTTGTCTCTACTCTAATTAATATTTGGCCAACCCACTTAATATAATAAAATAATATATAAAATAATTTCTATATGCTGTTATGTTTTTTTTATTTTTTCTGTGTTTGTTGTGTGCACCTTTTGTTTTGATACCATTTTCATTTTTTCTGTATTTAATAAATATAAAACATTATGAATATCTTATATGGAGCTTAATAATAAAAAAAATATTAATATAAAATATATATTTTTCACACACATACAAATCCATCCGAAAAACACCTGATTGGTTGTGTTGTTATTTTATGTGTATGCGAATATAAAGATCATTTGTAAAAAAAAATAAATATCTTTATGGATGGCGATATACCTTTACAGAAGCTACCGCATACAGAAGTTTAGATTGCATATAAGAATATTAATTATATATACATATTTATAATATAAATAAATAGAATAAATTTTAATATATACAGGAAAAAAATAGTCTAATATATGGATTTTATTATGATTCTTCAATTTCGTGCATAAATTAATCATTATTTTCCCTTAATAAATTATTTTATTTTTTTTTTTGCAAAGTTTCATGCCTTATATTTTAAATTCTAATTCTTTCATAATTCATTTTAAAAAACAGAAAAACACTTTAAATTTAATAAAGTCAAATCTTATATAAGATGTAAAAGTCTGCGCATTTCCATTTTGAATATAATAAAAGTTTCCCTTATATAAGAAGAATTTTATCATATTTGAATAACTTTCAAATTCAATTTCAAAATTTCAAGAAAATTATTTATTTAAAGAACAAAAAGACAAAACAAAACATTTCAAATACAAGACTTCTATAAATAAATAAATCTGTATAAACAAGCTATATAGTTTAAATAAATAAATAAATAAATACGCATTAAATGTATATTTTTTTAAATGTTATCTATTTATTTTTGAATAAAAGATATCATAAAAAAATACATTTTTTTTGTTTCCACAAAGAGAATTCAATGAAAAAATTCTTATACAATAAAACAAATATGTATTTAGGAATTTATTTGAAAAATAAGAAAATTTTTAACTATATTGTATTTCCTATATATGTATAGTAACAAAATAAGGAATGCTTTCCGCATTTATGTTAAATATATATTTATTTATAAATACTTATCGCAAAAGTTCTTTTTTTCATATCATTTAACTCCTGTTTTTTTTTTTTTATTTTTTGTTATTATTATTATTATTTTCATATGTATATAGTATTTATATAAAAGATTTGTGTTAGATTTTAATAATAAAATGTGAATTTTTAAACAATCAATATATTTATAATTTATTTTGTTGTTTTGGTTTTTATCATATATATGTATATAATAATATTAATGGAAAACAATAAGATTTTTTTTTATTGTATATGTATGTATATGATTTTATTTGCATTGATTTCATAAAATGTATATATTTGTTGTGAATATTCATGTAATAAATATTTTGTAATGTTTATTAAATAGATATATATGAGATTTAAAATATATTGAGTTCGTATATATAACTTATAAGATATAACAATACTAAACAATATCAACAAAAGAAATATTTATATATATAAGTAACTACATAAAATAGTTCAAATCTTATAAGTATAACTATACAGTTACCGACAAAAAAAATCCCTGCTTTCATAATTTCCTATCAAAACATGATAATCTGTCGATGTATATATCAAATGTTTGCTCACAACAAAACGGTGTATAATTTAGTTTATGTTAATCGTTTTATAAGTAGAAATATAGTAATAATATATATATAAAAACAATGTCGCAATGTTGCAAAACTGAATGAAAGTGAAAAGTGTAATATCTTGAATATAAATGGCCGCAAAATGTTCCTAAACTTCAAGTTACTAAAAAAATAGTGTGTGATCTAACCAACTAACATCCGAGAACTTAGATTTATTAATACTATTTGTACACGAAGAATATAGACATGGAAACTTTCCCAATGATTAAGACAGAACTGAACATCATCAACTAAAAGTAGCAATTCAATAGTCATTAGAATGGTAAAAAAATCAAATCAATCCAAAATAGTTACACGCAGTCTTGACAAAAAAAAATCAATTATTGACCAAGAGAACGAGGAAACAAAGGCTTAGAATTCTGAAATCTGAAAGTATGTCAGCAAAACGAACTAATTTTATATCTGGTATATAACTTTCTATATATGTAAAGTTATTTAAACAATTGTTTGAAAAATTGTAATTAAACATGAGTGGGTTGCATTTTTTTGTCAGTAGCTGTATATATACCTATAAATATTTGCGTATATGAGAATATATAAATACACCAATCAATATAACACCATATATAAGAAGGAATATAGCAAATACTATATGAATTTTGAAAAAATAAATAAATAGATTTTCTATTTCTTTTAAAAATAATATTTCATAGAAAATAATAATAATAATAACAATAATAATCATAAAAAAAACCATATATACTATTATTAAAACTATTTATATATATAAATATACTATACCTATAAAGTACAAATGCAATTTCTCATTCAGTGGTAAACCACACGTTTCTCGCACGAAAATCTTTGTACACCGCGTGGATTATTACACATTCAGATTATTGAACAATTATATGTATTATATTGTATATATACTTATTATTATTATTTTTGTTATTTTATACTGATTAGAATATATATATATATATATATGGTTGTCGTATAAACTCATAGACATAAATATATAAAGTATATAAAATAATTTAAAATTGCTACTGCTAAAATGTTTCTTGTATATTTCTTCTATACGTATTATAAAGAGTGAGTTATGTGAATATATATATATATATAAATAAAATGAATATACATATATTTTCTTTATCAAATTCGTACTTTTGTAGTATATATACTCACTATATATTATACCTGATACCGTATCATCATATAGTACAATAAATATTAGAAGAATAAAAAAAAACTATAAATGAAGATGATGGTAAATATATACATATATATGCACTTCTTTTAGGCCATGTGAACAAAAATTATTGTTGCGATTGTCAATAAATTTCTATATGTTTAGAATATATTATTTCTTACTGTTATTTATGGTTTATATATATTTGTTTTAACGATTTATTGAATATGTATCTATCTACCTATAGCTACTAGAACATAAAAAGGTTTAAAATGAAGGTACATAAATATTGTATATATAAAAAATGTTATACAACGATATGAGATTGATGTTGTGTATTTATTACATGCTATTTTATGTTCAATTTCTGAATTAACAACATATATATGTTGTGTTGTTTAGCAATTTTACTATATATATCTAATATATATATAAATCTATGCATCTATTATTGCGATACAATATTGATAAAAATGTTATTTGAAAGAAAAACATTTTATATATTATACTTATATATATATATATAGATCATATATAGAGAAGCTAATTTAAAATAGAATATTATTATTATTATTATTATTATATTATTAAAAGTAAATCGTTGAAAAAAAATATTATTTTTTTTGAAATTACTATAAATACTTATTATTATTATTATTGGTTGATTACTTATCTATTTATAACAAAATAATTTTTTTATTGTATCTCATATAGATAATTTATTTCTTGTCCTCTTTTTTTAATATAATCAATCGGTTTTACATTTATAGATTTTTACTATCGAATTTGTTCTACAACTGTATTTGAATGGTAAGAGAAGTGTTTAGAGAATTTAATTACCTTTCGAATCCATCCCTGAACGTTATTCTAACTCATCGGGGTGCCAAGTCATGGTGTTTTTACTACAACCCTTACATAATAAATATAAAACTTTTAAACTGTAAATAATAAAAATCAATCTCTAATCATTTCAATTTTTAAGGGTGAAATTTCGATAAAATGGTATTGATTTTAATTGTGAATCTTAAATAAAATAAGCTGAATTTTCCGAATTTATAATAATATTAAGGGGTTTTCCACACAAAAAGTATGGATAACTTTCCAATTTATCAAATTTAAGAGATTTAAGAGAAGGTAAGAGAAGTTTTTAGAGAATTTAATTACCTATCGAATGAATCCCTTAACGTTATTCTAACGCAACGGCTTTCTAAGTTATGATGTTTTCAGTCGGTCATTTAATTTTCTTAATTCAACATAAGCTAATATTTGAAAAAAAAAAATTAACACTAAAGAAAGTGACAACATTAAATAATATTTATAGATTTTGTTTTGTGATTAGTGTTTGGTTATTTTTTTTTTTTTTTTTCATATAAATAAAATTATCAATATCGAAATATTATATATAAATTATTGAAATTATGAAATAATTTATATCAAATTAAGTGAAATATTTTCCATATAAATTTTGCAATTATAAATAAAATTCACACATTTAATAAAATTTCTTCTTTTATAATTTATGGCAAATTTATTATTATAAATATTTATATATATATTGAATAATAATATTATAAATACTTTATAATATGTTATATTATTGCTAGATAAAATAAATAGCCAAATGGATTTTGCATAAATAAATAGTAAACAACAAAAAAAAACTATTTAAAAAATAGTAAATAATAATATAAAATAATATTATTATAAAATATAATACAAAAAGATGTTTATAAAATTAAATATTAGCTTTTCTAACCATTTTTTTTAAATTTATTTATACACATTTTATTGGTTTGTTTGTACATAAATGAATATAGAAAGAAAGAAAGAAAGAAAAGAAAAGGTTATCAAAAATCTCCGTTAATTTTTTATTTCTTGAATAAAAAAAGAAAACACAAAATTTTTCCGCATATATTTTTACCATTTTTATCTTAAAATATTTTGAACATGCAATATATTATATATAAATATATTTTTATACAGTATAATTTATACATGTATATTATATATAAAATTCGCATTCACATTCTATTGTTATTTTGGATAACTTACCAGATTTGTTTCTTTTTTTGCTATTTTTAGATAATCAAAAATGTACTTGAATATTCATTTTATTACTATTTCTATGTAATATAAATTTTCAATATTCAATGCTATTAATCGGCTACTGATGGCCCTTTGATCCATAATCTATATTAATTGTTTATTATATTATGTTTAAACTCTACATGAATTAAAAAAAAAACAAAAATTTTTCATATAAAAAATAAAATTTTGTTTGCATTAAATTTGACTAAAGACTTAAGCGACGAACACAAAAAAAAATATTAATTTAAATGGTTAAAAAGAGGTTTTATTTTTTATAATTTTTATTATGTTAAGAATCGAATATTGATCAAATTATTCATTTGTTTTATTTTATAAAGTGTTCTTTTTATGATAAAATATTATTATTAGCAAATGTTTACGTTAAATTTAAATTATAGATAATTTATATGCGTATATATACATCATTTAGAGAGATAGTAATAAATAAATTGTGATTTTATTTATACAAACTAATAAATTTGGAATTACAACCTGATTTTTGACGTAGTTATTTGTAACTAATTAATATTATAAACTGTATAAAATATTGGTCAATATAAATTATGTTAAATATATAAAGATATAAATAGATATACAGATGGATATATAAATAATTGTATATATATCATCAATATGATATAAAAAATCATGCGATGAAATTTGATACAAAAAACGCAATATAAGCATAATTGAAAATAGAACTTGTTTCGCATTACTTTCTTTGTTTTTTTGTTTTGCCAGATAATTTGTACATTTATTGTACATATAAATAAATAAAATATATATTTTTCATTAAGATTTATATTTTTCAAATTCAAATAAAAAATTCATCACATTGATTATATCTCAAATAAATTTTATATTGTAATATTAATATAGAGAGAAGAAAAAAATGTAATGCTAATATTGAAATTTTATTAAAATCATTTGATCAACAGGTTCACCACCGTTAACCGGTACCGGTACTGTACATGTAATCGTTCAAGATATGAATGATCATTCACCGGAATTTGAAAGACAAAATTATCGTGCAACAGTTTCGGAAAATTTACCAGCGGGTACAAAAGTTATACGACCATATGCTACGGATAAAGACAGTGGTCTGAATAGCAAAATACGTTTTAGTTTATTGGGTGAAAAAGTTGAACGTTTTCATATTGATTCGGATACGGGCGAAATACGTACAGCCATCAGTTTGGACCGGGAAGAATGTTCTAAATATTATATGACACTAATGGCACAGGATAGTTCAACGACCGAACCAAGAGCATCAACGGTCAATTTAACGATAACCATCAGTGATGTAAATGATAATAGTCCAATATTTGAGCATACATCATTTAATGTAAACGTACCCGATCGTATACGCGCCGAACAATTTGTATTCGGTGCACGTGCCATTGATTTAGATGAAGGTGAAAATAGTCGTATAGTTTATTCGTTAAGCGGTAAAGATGTGAATACGTTCACAATTAATGAGAATACTGGCGTAATAAAAACATTAACTGAATTATCATTTAATAGTGGCGGTAATAATGGACATACTCATAATTTTGATAAAGTATATAGTTTGATAATGATTGCCACGGATCACGGTAAAAATGCTAAACGGGCAACGGCTGAATTAACAATTATACTAAGGCCACCACATTTATTTCCAACATTTACAATGTATTCCGTTGATCGTCAATTTGTATTGTCTGAAGATATAGCCGAAGGTAAGGTTATCACGAAAATTTCGGCTACATCACCGAAAAAAGGTGGATTGGGTAATATTCGGTATGCAATTGCTGGCGGTAATATTGGTGATGCATTGCGCATTGACATGAATACCGGTGAAATAGCAATTGCTAAAAATGGTTTAGACTATGAACTATCAAAACAATATGAAATATGGATTGAGGCGGCCGATTCGGATCATCCAAGTTTACGGAGTGTTGTTAAATTGACTATAAATGTAACGGATGCCAATGATAATGCACCGATAATGGACAAATTAATTTATCATGCTGAGGTGCTGGAAGAAGAATCACCACCGATAACGGTGGCCACCGTTAAAGCTACTGATGCGGATTCTGGTGAAAATGGTTTGATAACTTATCGTTTGCTAAAAGATTTTGATGGTTCATTTGAGATTGACGGTGATACGGGTGATATATTTACCTTAATGAAATTAGATCGTGAAGATATTCCAAATTATGAATTGATTGTGGAGGCCGTTGATCAGGGTCATCCACAACGAACGGGAACGGCCAGTGTATTGGTTACAATTTTAGATAAAAATGATAATCCACCGAGATTCTCACGGCTGTTTAGTGTAAATGTTACAGAAAATGCTGAAATCGGTTCATTTGTAATCCGTGTAACATCATCCGATTTGGACATTGGTGAAAATGCAAATGCAACATATAGTTTTACAGAGAATCCGGATAGTAAATTTTCGATTGATTCAATTACCGGTAATGTTACGGTTACCGGTCATTTAGATCGTGAACAACAAGATGAATATCTTTTGAAGGTGATTGCCGTCGATGATGCATGGCGTGCCGAAACCCCATTAACCATAACGATACAAGATCAAAATGATAATGCACCAGAATTTGAACATAGTTATTATAGTGTTAATTTCCCAGAATTACAACGTAATGTATCGTTTGTTGGTCAGGTCATAGCCACGGATCGTGATAAACAAGGACCAAATTCAGTTATATCGTATTCATTACAACAACCATCCGATTTGTTTACAATTGATCCGGCCACCGGAGAACTATTTAGTAAACGTACAATACGGTATAAGCATACGCAATTGGAATCATCACCGGAAAATATGTATGCTTTGACAATATTGGCCACCGATAATGGTAAACCACCAATGTATTCTGAATGTTTGGTAAACATTAATGTGGTCGATGCAAATAATAATCCACCACGTTTCCAACAAACCGCCTATTTGTCACCGGTACCCGAAGCGGCCGAAATCGATCAACGTATTGTTCAGGTGATCGCCAAAGATGATTTAGATTTTGGTGTAAATGCTGAAATTGATTATATTATAATTGGTGGTAATGGGTCAAATGAATTCACCATCAATAAGTTAGACGGATGGATATCAATTGCAAAGGTGTTACCAAAAGGTATAACAGGAAAATTGTATACATTAAATGTGCGGGCCATTGATCGTGGTGTACCACCGCAACAAGATGAAGTGACCGTTACCATTATTGTAACCGGTGACAATGTACACAGTCCAATATTTACATCGTTAACCTATTTAATTTATGTACCCGAAAATGAACCAATTGGTTCAACAATACTAACTGTGTCCGCATCGGATATGGATGATGGTCCAAATGGTATGATAACATATCGAATATCGGGCGGTAATGAACGTAATGAATTTGGTGTTGATGATCGTACCGGTGCTGTTACAATTCTACAACCATTAGATTATGATTCGATTCAAGTGTATTATATAAATATAACCGCTGAAGATTTGGGATATGAACCTAAATCGGCAACCGCTATGTTAACCATTAAATTAACCGATATAAATGATAATCCACCTGTGTTTAATCAAACCATTTACAATGCATATCTAGCCGAGAATTTACCAGCGAAAAGTTTTGTCTATCAAGCGATGGCAACCGATAAAGATTCACCAAAAAATGCTATAATACAATATTCAATTGTTGGCGGTACGGGAAAAGATTTATTTACCATTGATTCGAATAGTGGTAAAATTCAATCAAGTCAATCATTTGACTATGAAGAACATAATCTGTATAGTTTAGGTGTTCAAGCAACGAATCCCGATTCGCCAATGTTTGGCACATGTCAAATACATATTCATATAACCGGTATCAATGAATATTATCCAAGATTTATTCAACCGGTATTTCATTTTGATGTATCGGAATCGGCTGAAATTGGAACAAGCGTTGGTGTTATTCAGGCAACTGATAAAGATGCGGGTGATGATGGTAAAGTGTATTATTTATTGGTTGGTTCCAGTAATGATAAGGGTTTCGGTATAAATACAAATACGGGTCTAATAAGTGTATCACGTAATTTGGATCGTGAAACACAAAGTCGTGTTGTGTTAACGGTGATGGCAAAGAATTTCGGTGGCATTCGTGGTAATGATACTGATGAAGCACAAGTTATAGTAATCATTCAGGACGGTAATGATCCACCGGAATTCCTAATGGACATCTACGAAGCGGAAATCTCAGAAGGTGCTCCTTTAGGTACAAAGGTGGTCAGTGTAAAAGCCATCGATAAAGATGTACGTCCACAAAATAATCAATTTGGTTATTCGATAATCGGCGGTAACATTGAACAATCCTTTAAAATCGATCCGTCAAGTGGTCAAATTGAAACGGCCCGTTCATTAGATCGTGAAACCATACCAACGTATAATTTAATTATTGGTGCTATTGATACGGGTATTCCACCACAAACTGGTACAACTTTAGTTAATATAAATTTAACTGGTAAGTTAATTTATTATTTATATAATATACAATACAATTATATATATATATATATACAATTAATTTATATCTATTTTTTTATGTTCCATTTACAGATATCAATGATAATGGGCCAACATTTACCGAATCAGATAAAATCGGTTATGTTAGTGAAAATGAACCGCCCGGTACAAATATAATGACATTATCGGCTAACGACCCGGATTTACCACCGAATGGTGCACCATTTACGTATTATCTAATTGGTGGTCGTCATAAATCATTTGTGACCGTTGAAAAGCATACAGGTTTAATGAAAACAACACGTAGCATTGATCGTGAAACAAATCCAAAATTAGAATTAATCATAGAGGTTGAAGATAATGGTAAACCGAAAATGCGTTCACAACATCAAATTTTAATTCATATATTAGATCAAAATGATAGTCCATCAACGGCACGTACCGTTCACGTTCAAGTGTATACCTATAATAAATTGATACCAATTGGAAAAATTGCCGATGTCCACCCGAATGATTTAGATATAACTGGTGAATATAAATGTAAAATATTATCAACGACATTATCAAAGGCAACATTACAAGTACCCGGTGTCGGTTGTAATCTGTATACAACACAATTGACCACCACCAAAGAACAAACATTATCCGTACAAGGTAATGATGGTAAACATGCTGATGTTATATCAACTGTAACCGTTGAATTTCTATCGTTTGAAAATCGTACCATTGACAATTCCATTACAATACAAATTGGTAATTTAACGGCACAACAATTTCTATTGAGTTACTATCGTAATTTCGTAGATATTTTAAAATCACAATTAGATCTGGGTGATGAATTAATATTATACAGTTTACGTGATACAAATACAACCAATAATAATAGTAATGATACGACAAATGATTTAGAATTAACGGTAGCGATAAAAAATTCAGTGTCCGGTGGTTATCGATCACGACCATTTGTTATGGACAAATTTCGTAAAAAACGTGAATCAATGTTACAATTATTACAGGTATCAAATATTATAATTGGTTATACGCCGTGCAATGGAAATACGTGTGTAAACGGTGGTTTATGTAGTGAACAAATTGAAGTGTTACAAGAAAATTCGCCGGCAATCCAAAAAACAACTACTGCTGCTGCTGCTTCACACAATGAAAATAACACACCAAATATTCGTATTGTTGACAGTCAAACATTAATATTTACATCACCGTTGGTCATTCATAATTTTAAATGTAAATGTATGGAAGGATTTACGGGTAGCCATTGTGATAAACGACAAGACCCATGTGCACCAAATCCATGTCAATTTGGTGGTGAATGTCGGCGCCAGGGTTATGATTTTCAATGTTCATGCCCGGCGAATCGTGAAGGTAAATTGTGTCAATTGGAACGCGGTGATGTTTGCAGTAATAATCCATGTAAAAATGGTGGATCATGTCGTGAAACACCCGATGGATCATCATTTTTCTGTTTATGTCGTCCCGGTTATCGTGGCAATCAATGTGAAACGATTGCCGATTCATGTCGTCCAAATCCATGTATGCACGGTGGTTTATGTGTACCGCTGAAACCCGGTTATAATTGTACGTGCGCCGATGGACGTTACGGTCAACATTGTGAACGTGCAACATTTGGTTTTCCCGAGCTATCGTACATGCAATTTTCACCTTTGGATGCGGCCACCAATGATATATCCATTATATTGGCTACCACAAAACCGGATGCATTATTAATTTATAATTATGGTACACAAAGTGGTGGTCGATCGGATTTTGTCGCCATTGAAATTGTTCGTGGTAAAGCAATGTTTTCGTTTGGTGGTGCACGTACGGCCATTACATCTGTGGTTACCGGTGGTATTCACGGTAATTTGGCGAATGGTCGATGGCATAAAATTACGGCTACTCGTAATGGTCGTGTAATGTCGTTGAGCGTTGGCCAATGCACGGAAAATGGTGATGTATGCGAAGAATGTCGTCCCGGTGATGCTTCATGTTATTCAGATGATATTGGACCAACTGGGTAAGTGT
This sequence comes from Dilophus febrilis, assembly GCA_958336335.1. Classification (NCBI taxonomy): domain Eukaryota; kingdom Metazoa; phylum Arthropoda; class Insecta; order Diptera; family Bibionidae; genus Dilophus; species Dilophus febrilis. The sequence continues at coordinate 28,355,465 of OY284471.1, read as the reverse complement.
GTCTTTAATAAAACTATAATAAAACTATTATTATCATAATTTTATTTATACAATATATGATATATATGTTTGTAATAGAATAGCCATAAGAAATATCGCACGTATTTATTTATTGTTTGATTTTTTTTTTGTTTGCAAAACAAATAATTTCTTAAATCACGATTATAATTTTCTCAAGATGCTTTTTCTCACTATATTTTTGCCAATAATTTTTTGATCACGTGTTTTTTGATCACATAGAAGAAGAAAAAAAACTATATAATTAAGAATACACAAAACAGATGTAGAAAATATATACTATATAAAGAATGTCTATAGAAGAAAGTATTGGTTTCAAAAAAAAAAAAAAAAACACAATGCATAATGTATTTTAATTATTTTTAACTATATACTTTGGAATTGGATGACATACACAATATTTTTAAATATTGTATGTGATAAAATTAATCTATATATAAAAACGCGTGTGTGAACTTCAATTCAAATCAAATCGTCATTTTATAGATATTAAAATTAATATTATTTTTATAAAAATTTCTATTATTTATTAATAAAAATTATTTTTAATCACTTTCAGAACATTAAATTTCAATAAACAACCGTTATTGATTGGTGGTTTAATATCAGCCGATCCGGTATTAGAGCGACCCGGTCAAGTTCATTCTGATGATTTAGTTGGTTGTATTCATAGTATATCGATAAATGGACGTGCATTAAATTTAAGTAATCCAATTAAATCAAATGGTATACAATCAACGTGTAATCGAAATAATGGTGGTCCATGTTCACGTGCATTCGTTTCATCATCATTAGCATCATCCCCTTCATCATTATCCGCAACAAATTTATTATCTTCACATCCAACATTAATACAACAATCATCGTTAACGGAAATAAATACATCATCCTCATCATCAACATCAACATCTTCCACATCATCAACATCATCAGCATTTAGCGTTTGTGGTATATATCAAAATAATTGTATGGATCGATGGAATTCAGTAATGTGTCGTTGTGGTGGTAAACTATTATCACCGGATTGTTTTAATGCACTCGAACCGATATCGGTAAGCGATGGAGGTTTTATACAATTTAAAATATCAGAAAAACATCGTCGTATGCAATTATTAGAACATTTCTATAGTGATCAAACAAAAACATGGAATGAAATTAATAATAATAATTTGAATATTATCAATAATAATAATAATCATATTAATAATAATAATCGATTAAGACGTTTTTCAATAAATCCATATAATAATATTACTACAAATATAGCAGCGGCAGCTGATGCATTAACAGCTGATCCACCAAAAACATTAAGTGTATTATTTCGTACATACAATAAAAATGGTATATTAATTTATTCGGCAACAAATAAATATTATACTTTGGTTAAATTACGTCAAGGTAAATTAATTTATCATTCAAAACAATCGGGTTCACCGGTTAACATGACCATACAACATTTATCGGATACGGCATTAATCGATGGTAAATGGCATAATATAACGTTAACGACAATGAATCGTGTTTTACATATTTTATTGGATGGAATTCGGGTTGGTGATGAATTAGATGCAGCCGGTGTACATGATTTCTTAGATCCATATTTAACAACGCTTTCGATTGGTGGTGGTGGTGGCAGTATTTTATCACATCCTGAACTTATTCATCATACACCAATTGATGTTACCAATAATAATATTGATCAAAATTCACAATATACATTGAATTTTGAAGGTTGTTTTGCTAATTTTACCATAAACAATGAAATACAACCATTTAATGGATCCGGTAGTATTTTCAAAGATGTTCAAACACACGGTAAAGTTTATCAAGGTTGTCATAATGTATTGGGTATCGGTGCTCAACAAATATCAGATCCATTAAGTATTGGCATAACATTAGTTATTGTATTTTTTGTAATATTATTAATTGCAATTCTTATATCATTTGTGGTATTTCGATTGCGAAAACAACAAAAAGAAAAATCAGGTGCTTTGGGTCTTGGTGGCGGTGGTGGTAATAATGGACATAATGGTGGTATAAGAGGTGTTGGTACAAGTGGCGGAAATGGAAATGTTGGTATACATAGTAAACAAAATGGTAGTTCAACATTATTAATTGGTAGTGGTTTATTAACATCTGGATCTGGTGGTGGTGGAGGTGGAGGTGGTGGTGATTGTCATATAAATCGTGGTTTACATCCAAATGATTCAACTGTTGGTTATCATTCAGATAATGGTGATTTATTACGTAGTGTTGGACATCATCTTGGTCCTGAATTATTATCAAAAAAATATAAAGAAAGAGATATAAATGCTGGTGGTGGTGGCGGCGGTGGTGGTATTATTGATCAACGACCACATCGTCCTGATATTATTGATCGTGATGTACTTAGTAAAAGTCCACGTTACGTGATGACATCATCCATTGCCAATACCACCGATGAATCAACAACAACATCATACACATGATCATCCAGGTGGTGGTGGTAATGATTAATTAATGATTATCCCGAACATTATGATTTAGAAA